>MTQE01002208.1:40561782-40577094 GCA_014337955.1 Aspidoscelis marmoratus
CGCCCCGCCCCTGGCCCCGCCCCTGGGGTCGCGGAGGCATTGGGAGCTGCCTTAGAAGGACTCTGTTCAGGGATGGCTGTGAGTTCATGTTTAAAAAGCAGACCAATCCCCAACCCCAACCCCAGATAACCCTACATCTTGCACAGGGAGAGGTTAGACAGGAACAGTAGATTAACACAGGAAAGGCAAGAAGATAACTAAATGGAGTCCAACAGTACAAGCTGATCCACCAATGCAATTCTGAGAACAAATTCAAGCTACTGTGGATTCCTGGCCGGTCTGACTTTCCACACTTGGCCCTGTTCAGGTCTAGATAACTTAGAATAGGGTTTTGCTGTATGCATGTTGGTGCAGACTATGGCAGGGTCCAGATGAGGCCTGCATGAGCTTGTGGTCCGAGATACATTCCAGAATAAGGCCAAGTGTGGAAAGGACCAGAGACATCTGGAAGCAGTTTAGAAAGCGAAAGACTTGTGCATTCGATTGGGGTTATATTTACAACCTTTTTTCTTCTTTTTGGCAGGGGAAATTCTGGCAAACAATGGGCTTTGTGGAGCAGGGCAGGCAGTGCCTGCTACCAGAAGAAGCCCTGTATCTCTTGGAATGTGTAAGTAGGCCAGGTTTTTGTGGGCTTAGGGCACTTATGTTTATTTTTAAGTGCTGAGTGGGTTTTTTTCCTAAGCAGTGGTCCCTCTTCCTTCTCTCCTCTCTGCCTTCTATAATAAATTCAAGCTCTGTGAAACCAACTGCTGCGGAATATCTTACGCAGACTAAGCCAATCCACACAGTTATCTGAAACATGGGTTTAGGGTGGAGGAAAAGATGTCCAGAAGCCCTTAAATGACATACCACTTAATCTATCTGTTGTGTGATGATCTGTTCATCACCACTGAAGTAGGGAAACTGTGATTATGACTTGGCATCACTTCCTTCTGGCTTTTCTGAAGTGTTAAGTAGGATTTGGAATGTACTTTTGCTGCCATTTCTCCTTTGCTTTCTTCTAATCTCCTTGTCTATTCAGCCTACACGTTGGCCCTTTCTGCACTTCAGTGCAGTATATCTGGATCCAGAAATCTAGACTTCCTGGGATCTAAAGACCCAGATCATGGGGAGACCAGGGCCAGATTTGCATGGACTGCACAGACAGCGCCAATCCAGATAAAGACTCCCATGGCATGAGCTCTGCAGCTGCCCCCTGCTCCCTATGCTAAGAATGACAGTTCCTAGCTCTGGGGGGTGATTTTTTTTTTTTGTGGCGTGCTATGCACATTACACTGCAAATCATGTCTGGGAATTCCGGATCACAGAGGTGTGCCATCTAAATGCCTCCATGATTCTCATTCAAACCGTTTGGCCAGATTGTAGACACCATTAATGAGGCCTACAGTAGATCCAGGTTCAGATCCTGATCTAGCTCCATCCCTTGTGGAAAGAACCAGCCTAATGAAGGGCTGGGCCTCTAACGTGCGGCTGTAGAGGCCCTGGATCCAGATCAGTGCCCTCATGCAGAAAGGGCCTTTACGTGACATGTTTTTCCTGACTGTACACTCATTGTGGGGCCTGTTGGTTGGTTTGATGAGATCTGTTGCTTTTGGTAACTGGAGATGCAAAGATGTGAATAGCTATACTAAGTTTTCCTGCTGGAAAATAAACGGTTGATTTACATGGTGATTCCGACATCTTTAATCATTTGGGGGCAACTGTTAAGATGGGACAGGCCCTCAAACATCTTGGCTGATCGATACTTCCAATCCTGTTTGGAACAAAAACGTTATGATCCACTGCAGTACTAATTCATACATGCTGCAATCCTGATGCTTAAGAGGAAAAGTTAAGGGTAAAGATAGAATGCATAATTCTTCTGATTCAAAATATGGCAACAAGCGGATTAGCACTTGTGGCTAAAAGGGCTGGGGAAAGTGCCTTATAAAGTGGTTTTTTTTGCTGCAGGTCTGATTTCCTATATAATAAGCTTTTCTCTTATAGGGATCCATTCAGCTGTTTAGCAAAGACTTGCCTTTGTCAGTCCAGGAAGCCTATGAAAACTTGCTGACTCCCAAATCAGTGAGCCTACTCAAGTACCAGGTGGGTTTTTGGATTTGGGTTCAGCTGGGAAGATAAACAAGAGGAGGTCAATCTCTTGCTCATGCTATGCAGCAAGGGAAGAATCAAGCTTAGGGACTTTTGTGGCCTGAACAGGGAAAAATGTCACTTTCTCAGTATTTTAGCTAACACCTTGGTAATTAGAGCAATTTGCCCTCTTTGTCCCAGTGATCGGAAATCGCCTTGTATTCCAAAGTTGTTATTGTTTAGTCATTTAGTCAGCTCTGACTCTTTGTGACCCCTTGGATCATAGCACACAAGATCCTTCTGTCCTCTACTGTCTTTCAGAGTTTGTCCGAACTCACCTTTGTTGCTTCCATTATGCTATCTATCCATCTCATCCTCTACTCCTCTTCTTTTTTGCCTTCAGTCTTTCCAAGCTTCAGGGTCTTTTCCAATGAGTCCTGTTTTCTCATTAGGTGGCCAAGGATCTGAGCTTCAGCCATGCGCCAAATTATTTGCCACAGTGGAATTGGCAGATGTCATTACTCTAGCTTGAAAGGCTGTATGCAAACGTGCCTTCAGAATGAAGGACCTGAGTGTTTATTAAACTGTCATAGACTTTAGTGGGGTGTCTTGGCAGCCCATCTTAAGGGGCACAGTTTCTCACAAGGGGCCTCTTGCTAGTCAGCTGAGTGCTGGGCTATGGTGGAGTCACTTGCTAAGCCTCTGACCTACCACCCAATCCAGTTTAGTAGCCAGTGAGCAAAAGGTTCCAGCCTTATTCCACCCCGTCCTTGGACTGGTGTCAGGCAGTAATAGAAGTGGCTGATCTACATAGATGCAGAACTATTGAACCAAGCTCAGCAACTCAAAATCTGAGCCTGCACTTGCTTTTCCCCTTTGTGAATCTTGCAGTTTGGGTGTGGCTATCCCTGCGCCCAATCCAGCATGGGAGACTTGCAATTCCTACTTCCATTTAGCCCTGTCTGTTGTTCCATTTGGGGATACACTTCCCCTTCCCACTTGCAGATGCTACTGTTTTAATACAGTTGTTGTTTTAATGATGTTTGATTTTAGATGTTGTTACCCGCCTGGAGACCTTCGGGTATAAGGCGGGATAAAAATGTAAATGAATAAATAAATACTGGGCATAAGTCACCACTGGAAAACAATATCATTTTGTTTATAATTCCTTCCCATCACCTTTTAAAAATTATAGTCGGACCCCAGTATCTGCGGGGGGTATGCCCCACTGTGGATAATGTAAAGCTGCAGATAATAGCAAACGCTGGGAAATGCATTTTCCATAATTCCTGTGAAATCCCAGGGGATTTCAAAGGCCTTATGGGAAATCGTACACCATTTCAGGGCACTTCCTGCCTGTCCCAGGCCTCGGAAGAGCTTAAGGTAGGCCTAATGGTGCCTGTGGGGGGTGAGTGGGGGTTGATCGAGTCACTGCGGGAAAATGAAATTACGGTTACCGGATCAGGGGATATGGGGTCCAAATGTACTACTAAAAGTACATGAAAAAGATAAGTGCAGTTTTATATGCCCTGTTGATCTTATTCTCCAAGCCTGTGAAAGTGCACATTCATAGAACTATATACTGTATACACTATATATGCTAGTGTAAGGACTGATCAATTGGACATGTGTTCATCTATGCAGGAACTAAAACAAGGCCTATGCCTGCTTTATCATCTTTGTAAAAGATGCAGCAGGATGGGTAGTATGAACTACTGTCCTTGTAACGGGTTATAGAGTTTTGAAATAAACACATAATATCCCTTGCCTTTTTTAAAAAAATATCAAAGTCAAAGATGCTCTGCAGGTTTTTGGAGAGTTTCTAAAAGTAACCTGGGTACAATAAATGTGTACTTGGCAATGTGAGCTTGACATGAATGCATATGCTACAGGATTTTCACCCTTGCCATACATGCTACCTCTGAGAGCCTGTATTTGACTCTTGTGGGCTTGCGTCTTCCAGAGCCTTCCCTGCCATTGAGGAGAGGACACAAATTAGATTTGTCACATGAAAACCAGGTCAGGATTTCTTTCAGGAGTATCTTAAATCACAAGCTACATTGGATGAAATTGTACTTAGCTGTTAAGGATATGGGAACCCTGATGGATATAGGAACAGAGATTTCAAATGTCTGTTGGAATCTGAATCTAATGAGAAAACATGGTTCAGTGGTTAACTAGAGAAGACATTTTATGATGTCAGTTTTCTTAACTGTTCTCCTACTCTTTACCTTCAATGCAAGTAAGCCCTCCTAGCCTACTAATTTTCTATCCTACTGTTTCCAAACCAATGGTAAAGAGCAAGAAGTTTCTCTGTATCTCACAGAAGCCATTTGGTAACAAGAGTTTACCCTACCATCTCAGAATTAAGATCTGGAGGGGAGGCCCTTCTGGTGATCCCTCCGCCTTCAGTAGCTAGGCGGGTGCGCACCCGGAGAGGGCCTTCTCGGAAGTGGCCCCCAGGCTATGGAATGGTCTCCCCCTCGGGGTGCGTCAGCCCCCTTCTTTGTTCCTATTTAGGAGGGCGGTGAAAACACTCCTCTTCACGCAGGCCTTTGGTTAAATGTCCCCCACACTTCCCCCATTGAAGATTACTGTTGCTTTTAACTATTTTTGTATTTTTCTAAAGTTGCATTTTTAAACTTGTTTCTGATTTTATGGCTGATATAATTTTTAAATGTTGTGAGCCGCCCAGAGACCCTACTGATGTGCAGGCGAGCAATATAGCCCTGTATTGCCTTATAACAGGAAGTAGTTTCTAATTACAGAGATTGCTCAATTGAGTTTGGGCTTTGTCATCTTAAAGTCTTTCTCAGGTGGTTGCCTTGTTTTCCAGGTATTCAGCCACTTGAAGAGATTAGGCTACATTGTTCTACGATTCTCTCCCAGGTAATTGCTCAACTTTCTCCTCAAAGGTTTTTTTTTTCCTGACTAGGAATCCCATTTACTTCTTTTCCTTGCCCTACCTTTAACCTTGAGAAGCCAAGGTGTCTATTCATAACTTTCCCCATCCTTTACATCAGTTGTGATTTGAACATTATATACGCTTTGCTTTCCATTTTTGGTAGGTTTCATGTAGGTCTGAAGGAATCTAGAGCTGTGATCACACACGGGGTTTTGAGGGTGTTCATTTTCTGAGACCACTCATCTGTGGGCTGGGGGGCACGTCACACAGGTGTTTTTTTTTTTAAAGGTTACTTCCTTTCCTTACCATCACCTTCCTTGCTCACTTCCTGTTGACTGTGGACCAATTTTATGTAGACCTGATTGGTTGGCAGCCATAACAGGCTCGGGTTGGTTAGGAGCCTCCGTAGCCACCTGTCCCATCCACTCCAAAGTCTCTGTCTCGCCCCAAGAGTGATATTTTGGAATCTGTAGAAGGGGCACACAAAAAGAGGCTTGGGGGTATGAGGTAAATGCCTTTTTAATATTTCCTGCCTGTCCACAGAGCTTTAGAAGTGCCTGTTTTAACGTGTTTGAACATACCCAAGATGAAGCTGCTGAGCCCGTGCTGGTTCTGGCAAGAAATAATGGAGGCTGTGGTTCTGGGACATCGGGCCGCAGTTGGGCACCCTCAGTCTTCAGCAAGGTTTTGTTTTTTGTTAAGGACTTCCGCAGCTAATCTTGAAATGGCAAGTTCTGACTATTTCTGCTTATGGGTCCCTCTTTTTCTTGGTTCCTTCACAGCACTGTTCCAACACCTTATGAAAAGCAGCTGAATCTGGATAGCCAACACAGGGAGAGACGTCACCACAAGAGAAAAAGAAGCTCCAGCCCTCGGTAAAGATGTCCAAATGCATAGCTGGAGAGGTAGTGTTGTCAAATGCTAGGTTTTTCTTTTCCCCCGCTGCGTCTTCATACTTACCTTTTGTCACAAAATAGCAGATTAACAGCCCTTTTAAAGTTATGTTCTGCTAGTAATGTTAGGAGCTTGAATCAAGTGAGCTCAAGGCTGTCCATTCTTTCCATTCTCGCCTTATTTATTTCTTTATGTTTATTCAGTGCTCTTCACTCAAAGTCATAGATCCTAGCAACACTTACACCTAAGTTTTAATCCATCTTCAATCTGCTTTCAGAGTGAACAATATAAACAGCTTTCCTTTCACATTATCTAACCCAGAAAATCCATCTTTGGTTTAGATAATGCAGAGACTATGCTGATATGTTCACGCATTCTGAAAGTGGATCAGAAATGTAGATTAAAAATTAAGTGTAGCTGAGGCCATAGAATGCTTTAGGTAGAAATAGATCCGAGACAAAGGATGGCTTATAAGTGAGTCAATTATTTTTACATTTTAAATTACATATTTTTTAATAAACTTAATAACACTTTGGTTGTATTTTAAGCACAAATTTATTTCCTAAACTGCCTTTTGTACCACAAGGCAGTAGGGCAGGGTGTAAATTTATAAAACGAGCAAACAGATCAATTCAGATAACTCTGTGAAGTGATACTAGCATGTCATAGTAAAAAATGAACTCTGAATTTCAATCCCCTTTTGCTCCATAAGGTTGCAACAGGACAAGAAACCTAAAGACTCAGAAGAATTTCTTGAGTACAAGGAATCTCCACGGAAGATCCGGAAGGATCATGGAAGTTCTACTCTGGAAGATGGCTCCTGCAGGGAGAGAAAGAAGGCATCTGATTCTAAGGCAGCAGTTCCAGAGCTAGTACCACCTTGTCTTGCCTCTACAGGATGTCATGAATTTCCATCTCGTACCATAGAGAGATCTAGCACAACCTCTGGGGGAAGCCCCAATCATGTCTGTCGCTCCCGCTGGGACTATTCTTCCATTGTTTTTCCCAATATGGGTGCCGATTGCCCACAGACCTTCTTGTTGGAGCCTGACCAGAAGCTCCTCCCAGAGAATGTGATGGCGCGGGAGATTGATGCGGCACACTGGCGCAGGAAGCTCAATCAGAAGCATGAGAGGCTAACCCGGAAGGAAAAAGAGCAGCTGAGATGGGAGAGCAGGTACAAAAGCAGCGTCAATGACGATAAAGAAGTTCTGCGTTGCTCTACCTGGCAAGAGTATAAAACACTTCTGAAGGAGAGGAGACAGTGGGAAGAGCAGAACTGCCCTGCTCATCTCTGGGAACAGGCAGTCACTCCACTGGTGCGGCCAGACCAAGGACTTTCAACAGGTATTCTGACATTTAAGAAAGAGTGGCTGGATGGATGACAGTATAACTTAGAATATGTTCAGACACATGCTTTTAGATGCCCCTGGGGTGATACTGAGATGGTAGGGACAAAGGTAAAAGATTTAAAAATGCTTTACCTCATCCCTTCCACAGACCCAAAATAATCACTCTTGGGCCAGGACACAGCAGTTTGAGTTGGATGGGGTGGGAAGCTGGAGGCTCCTAGCCAATCCTAGACTGCTTAAGCAGGCATCCAATGAGAGCCCTGTAAAAACAGGCTGGTGTTAGCCTATGGGAGACAAGCAGGGGAGTCAAAGACACCAACAGAGGAACAAAGGCAAACAAGATAGGAAGATTTTAGTGCTTATTTTAAAAATACTGTGATGCAGGGTTTTTTTCCTATGTCCACAGCTGAGGTGATCTGGGCAGCCCAAACATGTGCAGTCTGATCACAGCCTCAGTTGGAGGGAGGGGGCTTCAGAACATCTGAAACATATGCTGGGCAGATGAATGGGATCCATAGATCTTGGAAACGACACACCTCTGATGTAAAATCTCTTGGTTTTTTTTCTGTAACAGCCGCTGTCCTCCAAAAGCTGAGTGTGATCCAGCCCTCCCACATTCTGGATGAAGCCTCTCAGTATGTACCTAAGCATAAAATGGTTTGAATGCTTTTAATCTCCACTGGCAATTCTAGGTATAGGTCACTACATAGGACGCTGTATATATTTTAATCAATCAGTAACTACGTTTTATATCAGGCTGAAGGGGTGGTACTCAAAGCAGTCCATGGAAGCAATAAGAAAATATTTCTTACATTTAAGAGCTCTTCCAACTGTAACTTGTCATCACATACCTGAATGAATCTTTCATAAATCCCTTTCATCAGTTGATCTGACATAACTTCAGTTGTGTGGCCAGATTTATCTCCTACCTTTTCCTGCCCATTTGTGGGACGCTTTTGACCCCAAGTTTGAAGAAGAAGAAGAGTTGGCTTTTCTACCCAGCTTTCCCCACTCATCTAAGGGGACTCAATGTGGCTGACAAAGCTTCTGTTCTTCTCCCCACAACAGAACACCCTGTGAGTTAGGTGGGGCTGTGAGAGCTCAGAAGAGAGCTGACTCCTCTGTGAAGCCAGCTGAGTGACCTTGGGCTAGTCACAGTTCTCTTTCTGATCTCTCACAGCCCCAACTACCTCACAGGGTGTTTGTTTTGGAGAGAAGGACAGAAGCTTTGTAACTGCTCTGAGTCCCCTGAAAGGGTGAGAAAAGCCAGGTATAAAAAAGCCAACTCTTCTTCTTCACATTTTAAGCTACACGTGCATCTGGGAATTTGGGTGTTTAGAATGCCCAGATGTGCTCACTTTCAGCCTCTATGCATTCGCACTGGACAGAACAATCATGGTGGTTCCATCCAGAAGATGTCGGCAGCCTAAAAAGTGGTATTGCTGGAAAACCATGACCAATGCTGGGTTTTCCAGCAGTAGTTCTTGATGCATTTTGGGGGATCGAGAGGAAGCAGAGCTGTGGGCTGTTTTTCCACTAGCATTAAGTACCCATTGAAGGACCCATTAGGCTCAGAGCAGGATGACCCTATTTCCACTACAGGCTCCATTTGTTTCTACCAGAGGTAGGGAAATCCAGATCATATGGGTCCTTCAGGACCTATAGTCCAGATTTCCTGTAGACCGCATTAAAGGGCACTATAATGGGGTCTTCAGCCATCAAATCTGGATTATAGGGAGCCTGTTTCCACTATAATTGGACAATAGGGTCTAGAGGAGGCTCAGGGAGGCACCCATGAGGGGGGCTGCCCCAAACTCAGAACTTTGAAGTCCCTCCAAAGTTGCCTTCAGAGATTAGCACAGGCTCCGAAGAGAACCCCTTGCAAGAGCAATGCTGCCTGAAGATTTGCTCTTCTTTTTCCCCTCCCTCTCTGATACATCTGTGGATGTAGAAGAACTTTCACCTTGTTATATTGATAATTAATCTCCTCAACAGACTGAGGGACAATTCCAGAGACATGAAGATTGATTTTGATGTATATCAAGCCGACGCTGCTTCTCACTTTAAAAAGAACAACCCCGGGAAGCCTTATGTCCGGATGTGCGTTCGCAGGTACTATGTTCTGGTCGTACGTTTCTTCGTATGAAATTTAGTTTTATAATTCTTCTAATGAGGGGGGAACCTGGGACTTCATTCAAAAATGAACTTTGTAGTTAACGTGGTTTGCACTGATGGTTTTTCAAATATCTGGAGACCCAATGGCATTGAGACCTTGAAAAGGATTTTTCATGCTGGAGAATTTGTAGGTGAGGAAAGGTTTATTTGAAAATGGTGCTTAGGGGGTGCCAACTCTGAGGTAATTGATCATGTCACCTTCCTAACTCCCAGGAAATCCAATATATTATTTGATTGTAAACTGGGGATAGGGAAAAGGGAAAGCTTAATAAACAGGCAGCTGTGTCCTGCATCCGTCTTCAATTTGAGGCAGGGATCTGTTTGTAGAAGTCTGTGAGAACTTCGTGTGACAGGTAGTCCTCAACTCCAACGCTTATTTCCCCAAATCAGGGCCCTCTCTCTTCTCAGATTCCTTCTGGCAAAGCCCTGTCAGCGATTTCCCCCGCACCCCCCCCTCCTTCTGCCTGTTTCACAGAGTAAAAGATCTGGATGGTTTTTCCTTTCAGCTCACTGCTGACTGCAGTTGTAATGTTACAATTCTCCCTAGTGTCTCCAAGCCACTCTTCAGCATTCACCCATTCAAGTATACTGGGAATTCATGGACTACCATGCATTTTCATAGAAACAGTAAAATATAAGTTTATTGTAACAGGATTCATCGATGTAAACAGCTTTGAACATAGGTTCACTCTTCAAGGAAATATAACGTTTAAAACTCAGTGAAACAAGCTTGCTTAATGACATCAACAGCTTCCATGTTCCTTCTTAACTGACATTATCTCACAGTTTTTACTCAAAGAGTAGAGCTCTCTAACTTTGCCCCTCCACTGAGCATCAGTTATGATCAGCCTGCCTCTTCCTGGCCAGACCCACAGTCACTTATTTCCCCAGGCAAGAACCACTTTCTCTCCTGATAGCTCCTTTTTATGTCCTGCCTTCTGTTGTTCCTGCTCTCTCATTGGCTGAACTCAGGGCTGGCTCACCTCCACCTTTGGTGGGCAACAGCGTTACCCCTCCTCCCCCCCACTTCTTCCAGTTGTCAGAACCATCTCTAACAACAGCAAACTACTTACTTTTTTCCCCAGGGGTTGTTACACTCCAGAATCCCAGCCCATTCCAGCCATGGAATATTCCAGCCCTGCAATTTATTTATTTAGAAAATTTATATCCCACCCTTCACTGAATGGTCCCAGGGTGGGTTACAATGAGAATAAAACATATCAAATAGTAAAACATAATTAAATTGTGACTAGTATGTTGGCCACTAGTGTCTGCAGATGTGGGCAATAGAAGATTAATTGCAGGGATGTGAAACACTGTCATTTTCCTCTAAGTGAAAGATTTTGCCTGTGCTATTTGACAGAACATATGCAAACAGATTTCATGACCTGCTTCTAATGGGATGTTACCAACGGTATGGGTTTTAAAAGTGAGTGTATTTACTGGCTTTAAAAGATGTGCATTTTCCCCTTTACAGGTTCGATGAACAGATTCCATCCTTGAGGGAGGTGAAGCAACTTACTTACCAGAGTGGAGATGTCCCAGTGGTCTTTGCACTGGTAGACAATGGAGACATCACTTTCTATTCTTTCAAAGAGTTCAAGTTGCCTGTTGATATTTATCCCTGATGGTGCTGCCGATTTGTGAAGTGTGTTTGGAACTGGTGCACGTTCTGGTCGCTCAAGGTGCAGTTTCTGGCTTGTTTACCTGGATGCAGCATAAAAACCCCTGACTACTTAAATTGTACTACCACAGAATACAGATTTCATGTCCCAAGAGCCTGTATTTTATAAGAAAAAGATAGAAATGCAAATCATTCTCCTTTTAAATCACGGATTTCTAAACTTCTATGGATTTGTAGAAAGGGCATCATTTGGCTTAGCATCACAGATCTGCTAATCTGTTTGTTTTTAATTTCTTTCATTACTTATTACCAAAGAAGAATTTCATGGTCAATACTTGAGCTTACATCAGCTGTAGGTTTTGGTGCGCACACACAAACACACACATTTGAGAAGCTGATATTATCAGTTATTCACAAAGTAGCATAGAGAAACAATAATCCATTACTGTGTGAATACTTTTCTTCCTAGTCTCAGAGCCAAAAGCAGGTGGAAAGTCTTGAAGATGGTCTGTTGTTGCTGTGCACACAGACTGTTTTTCATTATTATTTTCCATCTTCAGTATCAACATTCCCCTAGAGGAAAGAAAACTTCAGATGCTGAAATCTCCAAGAACCTATGGAAATTCACTGGGGCTGGTGTGCAGAGGAGAGGAGAGGAGAGGGAAGGAAACATAAAGTCAATGAAGTTGAGTTAGTCAGGGCTTGACTCATTATTACTGGGTTGCCATGATCTTCTGCTTTCCAGCCTTTCTGCTGGATAAAAGCTAATGTGCCTTTGCTTTTGTGGAACTTCACTTGGATGCCAAACTTTTCTTCATTGTGAAAAACACTATAGCAACTGGAGCCAGTAAACAGTGTAATCCAGGTGTTTTTCCACTCAGGGAGTAGCTTTCAGGAGAAATAATCTCAAGGTGTTTTTAGATGCAGTTTTGTTCATTGTAACTGAGGGCGATAACAAAGTTGGGAAAGCAATAAAATATTCTCATCTTTGATATTTACATCGGGTTTTTTGGATTGCTTTCATATGGTATGTTTTCTCTAAGTGATTGCCAGCAATTAAGCATTTCTGTCAAGCACTTCAGGGCTTTCTTAATGAGTGACAGTTGGCCATTTGTTATTTTCAGCATTTGCTAAGAAGTGAATTCCCAAATGTTATCCTAGAGTGCACTGAATATATTTTGCCCAGGAGAAATAAACAAAGCTGGTAGGCATTTAGCAGTTTCTGTTCGTTGTTTGATGGTTAGCTGGAAGAAGAAAAATTAGATATACAATCACAGCTCCCCAACTATTTCAACATGTTGCCTAGCCAAGCTATGATCCATTTATGGGGCATAATATGATATCCTAATGCACCCATACTACCATTATATTTCTATGGTGAGAGCAGTACCAGGACTTTTCCTATATTGTACGAAGGATGTGGTTGCATTTCAAGGCATAAAAGGGAAATGCATAACAGACTTCCCCCAAGAGCATACCTTTGCCAGGATCCTGCACTCAAAATAAAATGGAAGTCCTTATGCATCTACTTAACTTTCTCTAGGCATCACCCATTCCAAATAAGAATGATCAAAGAGATTTTAAAAAGCGAAATATCCTGGTTTTTTCCTTGCTTTACTCCTCATCAGGTCTTCCTCTATAATCCTACTGTACTCCAGGATTTCACCAACTTTGGAAGGAAACTCAGAAATTCTCAGATTTCAGCGATGTGGCTATATCCCCTTGAGCTGCAAGAGTTGGGGTGGGTATTTCTAGTCATTTTCTCTGTACCTCGACTGCTCTCCATCATATTCCACACCGTTGCCAAGGACTCCCTAGGCTCCAAGAATAGATCTGATGATCAGGGGAGGGCTATAGAGAGAAAGAGGAAATGGGGAAACTCCATGTACTCCTTGAAGTGAGAATGCAAGCCAATATCAAGGAAGACCATCTTCAAGAAATAAAAGTTTGATCAGCTGCCCACCTTGATGATGAAAAAGTTGTTAACAATACTAAAATGAAGTTGGTTAGGTTATTCTAAAAACATTCTGAGCATGTGTTTGGAGGAACCTTTTAAAAAACCCTCTGACCTATTTATCTTATAAAGAGAACTTCCCTTCAAAAGCACCAGGGATAAGTGGAAAGAACTTGAGAAATGCTATAGTAAATGAGACCAGCCACTTGTTCCCACAATGACCAATCAGTTGCCTTATCTTATCACTGTTACTGCTGTTAACATCCAGCCATGCTGGTTCCTATGTTCCATCCCAAATACCTGCTATGTAGGTGCCTGAGACAGCAGAACTGTGCAAAATGGGTGCACAGAATGGACAACGCCCTCTTGGCTTCCATCCTGGCTGACAGACCTTTACACAAAATGTGGGCTTAATGCAATACCATAAATGGAAGGATTCTGGTATTATGTAAGAGTGCATAAACAGGGCTGTTGCTCCACATTTCCTGGCAAAAATCTAAAGAAAACTACATGTAGTGGTCTCCAGGCATATGGAGCTTATACATTATTCACCACACTGCTGCAATGTGTAGAGCAGCCATGGAACTTACATTTATTTCAGATATTGTTCCTCACACTGTATAACTTGAGTTACTGGGTCTGTAACAATATAAGATGGTATAGAAACCATCTGCAGTAGTTTGTAATGTGTCTGGGTCAAACTAAAGTGCAAGTGGCACACATGATATACCCTGGAGCAAATCCTTAGAATGATCCCTAAAGCTGTTTGAATGTCGCAAGTTCCAAAAATGTTAATCTGAATTGCATTGGGGTCCTTACAAGAACTTACTTGCCCATCATTGTGAGGACACACTGATATGTATTCTCCATGCTTTCCTACACAATGTGCTGCTTCTGGGAATTGTTCCCGCACCTTTTTCTTGTCTTGATTCTTCCCATGCTGTTGAAACAAAGACAGTGGAATGGGTGTGTTTTCTATGGTTGGATTTCCTAAACTCCATTTTTCAAGGGTTTCCTGATTCTGCTGCACAGAAGCCCTTTGCAGGTTATGGTGGGATGCAGATTCATTGCTTTCTCCCTCCACCCTGCATCCAAAACCACTCCTCTCTCTTACAGCAATAAAAACAAATCAAAATCCCACTTCTTCGATTCCACAAAAATCTCAACTTTTCTGCGGGTCAACCTCAAAGCTTTCTCTGCAGCACAGTTTATCTCTGTAGGTTCCTGATCACTTTCTTTTTTAACTTGTTTGTTCTAAGTATTATTAAAGGGAACTTTGGCATCTGGGGGGGGGAGAGGGAAAATGCAAGAATACACAGGAAAGAAGTGTGCTGAAATCAAGTAAAAAGAATAAAATAAAACCCTATACCAGTAGGCATGCAAGTTTGAAATGGGAGTAGCAAAAAAGGGGTTCAGGAGCAGACGCTTATGCTTAAATTATCAGTAGAAATCACAGGACCAAAGTAGGAAAAGGGCTGGTTATCTATGGACATTCCAAGAAAGGGAAGGGTTAGAATGATGATGTGTATCTATGTAGATCCTCCATTAGAATGATGATGTGTATCTATGTAGATCCTCCATTTTATTTAGAAAACAAATTGTCTAGATGCAAGCAAAAAGGAGACTTAATGAAGACAGACTGGCAGCTTCACCTAACCCTACTGAAGAACGATTCTGTTGACTGTATGACCGATTGAAACTGACCTGGGCTATGTAGCTGTCACACATTCCAACGCCTGAGTGCTGAGTTCAAAGATGGGAAAGCCTGCTGCTGCTTGAAACAGTGCACCTTATGTCCCTTCAAGTAGGTATAGTTTTATTTTCCCAAGTATTCTGCCTGGAAGGCAGAATACAGTTAAAGCAAAGTTAACACTTCCAAACATCTAATAGATTAAGGCCTGGTCTTGAATGAAATGGGCATTTTTGCCAGTGTCCTTCTGCAATCCATGTGTTATCTCTATATTTAAGAGCTTTCTATATCACTTACCAAAAAATCTTGAAGCGCTTTACAAAAATAAACATTTTAACACCAGGGTAACAAGACAATTAAAAACACTAACATTTTTCTGAATGGGGCAGGAATTCATATAGGAGGTGCCTGGATGGAAACTTAAAAGAAAAAACTTTTTGTACGCACTTAAGCTGTAAATTTAGACACCTCACAAAGGTTGGTAAGGAGGAAGTTCCACAACGGTGGTGCTACCACAGAAAAGACCCAGCTGCGAGCCATTATGAGGTAACAATCTGCTTTTTTGTAGGACCTGCTCTCCAGACATCCAGGGCGGTGGAACACATAAGAACATAAGAGAAGCCCTGCTGGATCAGGCCACAGCCCATC
>MTQE01002208.1:40588865-40653876 GCA_014337955.1 Aspidoscelis marmoratus
ATTACCTGCCTTGAGACCTCCGGGTATGGGGTGGGATAAAAATGTAAATAAATAATAATCAATTAAAAAACATTAAAAGAAGGAAAAGTGGGGAACAAAAACACACAGTTATGAAAACAGGGGGCTGCACTTAAATTAAGGGTAGGCCAAATGGGAAAGGTGGGTCTTAAGTTGTTTCTTAAACTGTGGCAGTGTAGTAGGACATCTGAGATGCTACCTTACTGACATGTGTCCTTGTGACTCCATCATCCCCAGTTATAGGCCATGTTGAGATGGATTATGGCAGTTTAGTAGAGTTTTGCACGTAGTGATAGCTGGCTGCCATTGAGACTGGTAGATTGGAAGTTGAAGCAGCTTAAAGGAAATGGTGTTAAGGGTCAGAACTGGAAGAGCTAATCATGTGTGATACAGTTTTAACCCTATAATTATATTCAAACTCACATGTAAACTGACCTCACTAAATACAGTTGGTTATCCATACATTAACCAACCCTGAACTGAAACATGCATGAAAGACGAAGGAATAGTGATTTTACGTTCTGAACAACTGGACTTTACCGAGTGCTGCTCACTTCGACTTTATGAAAACAACCGCCCGTGCTTGAAGTCCACAAGTTCCTTTTCAGTCCTTTGAGGTATTAATTGGAAGTAATCTGAAACAACTTGCGTAAGGATGTCACCTTAAAATGACTCTTCTACTCTACAAAGAAAAACAGATATTTGTTCATAACATCTGTTTAAATAATAATCTTGTGAGTGCTTTCTGCTGCTGCTGTTTGTTTCCCCTGTATTCCCTCTGCTATAATTACTGCCTAGTATAACTTCCACATTTTAAAATCTGTTCCTGTAGACTAGTTTGCACTGTGATATTTATTGGTGTCTTGTATATCTCAGCTGTGAATGTATAACGTGGCTTCTGGTGCTGAAATGGCCTAGTATTTTATGAGGGGTATAAACAGGTTTCCCAAGGCATCTATAGAAGTACATTTTGTAGTCACTTCAAAGTTTTATTTACTGCCTCTTGCTTATAGATGCCTTAAATATCTGGCACTGGGCATGTATTTTCTCCCTGCGTCCAGCACAAATGCCTGTTTTTTTCTCAAGATTTTGCTGTCTTGAAGTCAATGACATTACAGCTGACGATTGAGGATGGCTCCTGTCCATCCCTGCCCATTGATTATAATGGTGTGAGCTAACAATCTGTTCTTAGGCCTTCCTTAACTTAAGGCTGCTTCTTCTCCTGCTGTGAAATGGGGAATGTTGGGTGTCTTTCCACAGAGCTCCTTTAATCTGGATCTAAGGAATGGGTACTTCCCTTTATCCGGATCTAGTAGATCCAGATTAAGGGAAGTACCCAGTGCGTTTCCATGGGTGGTCTAGCACCCAATAGCAATGAGTGCTAGCCTGCCTGCTGTGGAAATGCCAGAGCACCCATGTGCAAATCTGGATTTACCCATGAGGGGTCTGCCTGTCACCCCAGTTGTTTTGGGGAGAGGGGGTGCAATCTCCGTAGAATTTTCGAAGATCCTCCAGAGTGGCTCCGGAGAATCTCCAGAGCAATCTGCTGCTAACTTCAAAGATCCTCCGGAGCCTTTGACGGTGGCATTGTGCTCACAAGGGTTTCTCTTCTGAGCCTGTGCTAATCTCTGAAGACAACTTCGGAGGGACTCCAGAGGGACTTTGGAGGGACTTTGAAGTTTTGAGTTTAGGGCACCCCACCCATGGGTGCCCCCTAAGGCTTCTCTAGACCCCATTGCCCAATTGTAGTGGAAACAGGCTCCCTATAATCTGGATTTGATGGCTGAGGACCCCATTGTAGACCCCTTTAAGGGGGTCTACAGGAAATCCGGATTATAGGTCCTGAAGGACCCATATGATCCAGGTTTCCCTAGCTGTGGTGGAACAAATGTGGCTCTAATGGGTAGTGGAAATGGGATCATCCTGCTCTGAGCCTAATGGGTCCTTCAATGGGTATTTAGTGCTAGTGGACAAACACCCATTGTTTTTGTCTCTGCCAGGACTGGAAGGTTGTAAAGGTGTCATTTACCCTAATTAGTTCTGCCTAGTTAAAATGCAGATTACTTCCAAAGCTCTCCAAAGAGAGACATTGTAAGGAATTGTGGATTGAATACAAGCTAAAGGGGCTAGACTTGCATCCCACTGAAATCAGGGAGATCATTCAGGAGTAACTTGGCCTGTGGTTCCAGGACATTAGTTGTAGACTGTCTGCATGATTGGACAATCTTGTTGGCTTTTTCTTTTCCTCTCTAGCTGTTGTATAAAATTTTCAGCAGTTGGGAATGATCCAGCTGATTTGAGACCCTAATAAAATGTTAGCACCCTGGATTAATTAAACAAGGAATTCATTTGGACATTTGAATGAACATTGCCTGCAGCTATTCAAATCAGGCGCGAGAGCACAGCATTGGAGGTTCTGTATCAAGTCCATATTTTGGAGATTGGTTTGGAATACCCTATTTGATTAAGGCTGAGCTGCACATCTGGAACCCCCCTGATGTTCCCACCCTCAGTTCCCAGCATTGGGGGTTGGCATGGTATGCTAGTTGATAAAATTAAGGAACATTTGGAGGGGCACAGTGGTTCAGCCTGTTGGTTCATTTCCTTTAGTTCTGGCTGTGCAGACTGGGAGCTCTTCCCAGGTTTCAGAGAAGAGGATGCCATTATATGGAAATGGCAGAGCTAGAATCTGGGGCTATCTGTATTCAAACTATGAGCCTCTTTTTTCAAACTGATTTTTTTTTAATAATGTAAAATACTATTTTGAAACTAATACAAAATGAAACAACCACAAAACATCAACAGAACAGGGAAAACACTGGATTCTTATTTGATTTTAAGCTGGTTGCATAATAGTATTGGGGAAAAGGCAAAACTATGACCCTCTTATTAATTTCTGGGTAACTGTATGTTGGTCTTGTTCCTTCGGCATTCATACATTAAAATTACCAATCTGTTTTCTTCACTCTTTCCTGGTTTCCTTATTTTATGCTGCATAATTTCTCCAAAGCATTAATTAATTTGAACTTAAAAAAATACTGTGAGCTCTGTTTTGACAGCACAGACAACATTCAGAAATGCCTCATTGGATTAATTACTGTGGAGTGTCTTTTGTGCTTCCTCTAAACTTGATTTTCGGCTGTGCCTCAGATTTTCGAACCTTCCATTTGATCTCTTCAGGCCTCCATCCAGTGTTGAAACTCAAGCCCTAAATGTAAAACTTACATCTGAGTATTCTGTAAATATTTACATTGCCATGGATTTTAGTATTTGTGTATGTTCCGGTTGTGGTTATTTCAGGCTTTTCAGCCCAAACCAGTAGCCTACGAAAGTTGGATGGCTATTCTTTTGTCTCCATTTCTAAGACAGGAAGCATAATCAAGTAAAACTAGACTGAACATCAGCGTAGCACATGTTTTCTAGTGGCAGTTGTGAGGAGATTGTACATCTTCCATGTGAACTCTTAAGTAAGCTTACCCAAAAGTAAAGAAACAGAAAAACCTGTTAAATTAGGTCAAATGTTGGTTGATTTAAAAGTGTATAAATGATAAGGATTTTGATTTTTTAAAAAATATCCTAATACAGTTGAAAGAAAACTAGCACTGCTCTAGTGCAAAAGTATTGTTAGCAGCCCTTTGCCAACCCCTACATGATAAATGCAAGTCTTCCTGTATACATAAAACCTTTCAGTCATCATTCAGAGCTTTCCACAGTGTTCTTGTGTTTGTTCATACAGGTATCTTACTGGGACATGGACAGGGGGAGGAATGGGGAGAGACATAGAGAAAAGCCTTTAATATGTGATGTTCAAGGCAGTTCAAGTGGAGGGGCTTGTGTATAAATCAGTGGTTCTCAACCTGGGGGTCGGGACCCCTTTGGGGGTCGAATTACCCTTTCAGAGGGGTCGCGACGAGCCTCCCGCCGCCCTTCCCTCCCACCTCCCAGCTGCTCCGCCCCTGTGGTTGGGAGTCCCCACAACATGAGGAACTCCATTAAGGGGTTGCAGCTTAAAGAAGGTTGAGAACCACTGCTATAAATGCTCCTGAAAGATGGAGTGCTTTAATGTTTTGCTGAAAATCCCATGTTAGAAAAAGCTGTGCATAGCAACAACCAACCAAAGTGCCATTTTTAAAGAAAGCAGTAGGATAACAAGTTATGAGAACTGACAGTCCAGCTCCTGGTGACTTATGAAACCAGAGGTGTTGATAGGCAAATGCCAAAGGAAGTCTCTAATCCCCTCTCTTGACTATACCTCTAAAGAGAAAAGGTGAACTAGTAGCACACCACTCCTTCAGACCATTGGCTTCTTCATTGGAGCCGTTGTTGTGACTTGCATATGGAGGTCTGTGACCCATATATGAGCTGTTCAAATTATCTTTAGCATCCATTGCAATATATCTGTGCCCAGCTCTTCTTTATTAAAGTTTATGAATTATACAATTCCTGGTCTACTATTGCAAAAACGTCAGGCGTACAAAAACATAGCACATGATTGCACGTTGGGTGAAAATATCCTTCAAGTTCTGGGACTCAGCATGATAGCCGGAAGCATTCCTGCTAAATAATAATGAGTGCTCTTTAACATTGTCATTTTGTGTTTGATCCTCTAGGAGTTGAAGATACACAGGAAAATAGCTTATTGGTGTGCGAAAATGACAGGAAGGCAAAGTGTTAAGCTGCTATTTTTATCTCTTATGGCTGATTTTCAATTAAACAGAAGCCTGCAATTGTGTGTATCATGTAGTTTATCGCCAAGAGATCTGGTATCCCTTTTTCAGCTCAGTTCTGTGATAAGGAATTCCACACGTGGTACAACCAAGCTTTTTAAAATGTCTAGACCTAAGCAAAAACAGAGCATCACTGGATTTGTCTTGATGCAGTTCATTTACTGGTGGTGTGTTTATTGTAAATAACTTTTAAATAACTTTTTAAAAACCCTCCTAACTCTGTCATTTCTCATGTACCAATAATACAGCTAGCCAATAGTTTCTGCATTAAATGGTTAAGAGAAAAACAGTTAAATTATTGAATTTAACCATGCTTAATTATCACCTGTGAATTTTTGGATCCCTTTAATCAAAGTACACTTGAAACTTTGGTATCCCATTATGTTGAGTGGCCTCAGAGAAAAACACTTGATCATACTTGTGCTGTGATGGTGTAGTACCTATTCATCCAGTGAGTCATCACTGTGAAATTATACGTCCCTGCAAATTAATGGCCACTTCATCTTTCTTTTCTGTCTTGGGTGTTTGTCATTACAAAGTACTTTGGATGCTTTTAAGTACTAGATACAAAAATTCCACATAAGAAACAGAGGTATCTTGGCTTGATAGGGAAAATTGTGAGAAACCATCTAATCCTTAAAATTACAATATATAGGAAATAAGGCGGGTGCTGAATAAAAATATGATCCTCTGGGTTTATAAAGGTTTTCAGGGTCAATGGAAATTAATCACTTTTTAATTTGTCCATGTCTTGTAAGAATCTTGTGTTCCTTTGTGACCTTATTTAAGTGTGTTAACCCTCAGATAATAAAGGGGTGTGGACATGAAAGATTTCACTTCACTTACTCACACTTGTACCCATTTGCGTTATTCTTCATGTGTTGGATAGATAATTTCTCAAGTGGAAACGTTGCTACATTTAGCAAAAGCTCCTTGTCTGGTCAAAAATCCTGGCTTTCCAGGGTTCTCAATTCTACAGTCGGGGTGCTCAGGTTTTCCATAGTTCTGCATTCTACAGTCAGGACCCTGAGGTTTTCCAGGGTCCTACATTTCTACATTCAGGGTGCTCAGCTTTGGATTGGCATGGGAAGATGGGAGTTTTGCTTAACGCCAGTAAGCTAGCATCCCTGTTGTACAGAAAGCGTATCTGTGCTCTGCAGGCTCCTTGATTAAGATAATATTATTTCCACTCCATGAAAACTGGAGAGGACTGAACTGAGAGAAAATGGCTTTCTCTGTAGATATTTGCATTCTAGCTTGCGAAGGAGAATCAAAACAGTAGCTGGGGGAGACAAAAGCGGCAAATTTGATCCTGTTCATCCCACGCAATTTTAATTTTAAGAAGAAATTTGGCTTTTAAACTTCTGGTTTTCTGCAGTCATTTTTGTTGGTGATGATGAGCTTGACCTGCTGCTTTTAATCTAGTGATTTTATTGTTCACTTTTAAAACCTTTTAAGCTGCTTTGGAAGTCTTAGAGCACTAGGATAATAACTTCACAAAATTATTTAGGATATTTTGCTTGGAACCGTAGTTCCATTTATGAGCAAAAATTACATTTGTCGTCAAACTGTTAAGGACCAGTAGGCTGTGATGGCTTTTAGGAAGCTTTAAAAAGCAAGAATTCTTATTAAGCCTTCCAGCCTGTTTCAAAAGAAGATGGATTATCCGGCCTTTGGCAACAACTTCACTAATTCAGTTATAACTAGGCATTTCTGTGTGATGTTTGCCACAGATCTGTATGGTATGATATTGAATCTGCCTTTCCCAACCCTCCCTAAAGAGTCATTGAACTCGGTGGGGTTGTGTATAACAAAGAACAATGCTATGCATATTGAAATGATACCTAAGGGAGGTGGTAGTGGTTCCTAGTAAACATAAGATCAAAGCATCCATTTCAGATGCCTCTTTTCTTGCAGGGTGAGTTCACAATTATTATTCAAACCCATCAAGCTAATGGATCCAGTAGCTCTCTGTTTTTGTGCCTTTTGTTGCTTCAGAATTCAGGATGGGGGTGGAGGGGCTAAGAACATAGATTTTGAAGACCATGGTACAATTTTTTTAAGGGGGAGCTAGTGTATTCACATGTTCCTGACATGGAAGACCCCTATAACTCTTGCCACTGGGGAAGCAATCACTGAAAACTATCTTCAAGAATCAGACGGTGTGCTTTTAGTCAAGTATTTGTTTTTTTTAAAAATAGCTCTGTTATCAGTGGTGGACTCAGTCAAAGCGTCACACCTGAATTGCACATTTTGTTTCTTCCTTGGTCAGTTTTGAAAAAAAAAACCAGGACAAACAGATAAGGCTTGGGTAGTTGGTTCCCTACCTCCATCTGTTTTGTCATTTTTGCTTCCTCAGCAAACACACCAGTTCCCCTTCAGCCTCCTCTTTCTCCCCCACCCTGTCCCCTGTTGTCTGGAGGATGGGCAGAAGGTGAGCAGGAAGAGGAGTTAATAAATAGGCAGCCCTGGTTTTAGTGAGTAAATAAAAAGATCTTAGGCAGGTTCATGTCTTAAAGGGAAATGGAGCCGAACAAGGAAGTGTGAGGCCTTGGCTGTAATTTCCTCTGGACTGGCTAGGGGTGCAGGAAGTGGGTGATGCCACCATTAGCAGCCTATGGCTTTCTGTCCAGTGCCTTCTCCACTGACTTCCCATTCCTGGAGTTTGGGGCAGAGGGCTTGGGATGCCTTCATCTGTCACAGGAATCGGCGTTTAAGGAATTGGACCAGATGAGCCGATGAGCCGACACTAGGAGCCTTTCTGCTCTTGATAGGTTAGGAAACTCTAGGGGAGGTACCACGGGCACCATCTGCATTTAGCAGAGATGCATCTTCTCCAGACGCAGTTCTGCGTGTACAGCACCTCCCACAAAGAGTGTAGATGTAGAGTGGTTGTAACTGCTCCACACCTACACTCCCTGCAGCTGGGCATGGCTGCATTTGCACCTCTCGCTGCTGGGAGAGGCTCCGAGGGAGCGTGGGGAGGGGTGGCACAATTGTGGTTAGCACTGTGTTGCCCCATCCCTGTGGCAACAGCACCACACATGCACCGCCGTCATGGTGCTGCGATCGCTGCCATAATGGCAGTGATTCACATCTTGCCAGTGCTTAGCAACGTGCTGGTGTAGTTAGGGAGAGAGATGGCATTCAAAAGGTGAATGCTAGGTACTTCCCCCATCTTAGCTTCCTGGGGAGATTCTTCCCAGGAAGCAAAGGTGCAAAAAGGCCATAAGATGCAGTTCTTAACACCAAGCCCAGCCTTTCCTAAACAGCGTGTAGCCCTCAGCCACACTCTCCTTTTGAAACACCAATAGCAGCTGTGCAAGAAATCAAGGAGCCTCTTTGCCTGCTTCAAATCAAAGGGTGGCACACTGTGTGCTGTGGGAGAAGGGGAACTATTGCTCATGTGGCACCATTTATGCTCAGTCTTCCTGCAAAAAATTGTTCCTCCCCTTGTGTTGCTTCTATTTGGTTTAGGAATTGCTGGAGGGGCAGTCATTTGAACGTGGGTCTCACACTATGGCTGCCTCCGGGTTAGTGGAATAAATCTGTAGTTAACCGTAAAGTGCAGTATACTTACTGCACAGTGACAACCGGGCATCCCAACTCAAAAGGCAGCTCCGTAGCTTCCGCATCAGAGCTGCGAGAGCTGAGTTGGTTGAGGCAGCCAATCAAATTGGAGCTGCCCTTCCTGCTCTCGTCTTTGCTGTTCTCTCTGTTCTCACAGATTTTGTTTATACTGCGCAGGAAGTGTCCTTGATCCAGCATTAAGATAAGTGTGCAGTCCCAATCGGATAATGTGACGCCGTAACGATCCATCGATCGTTGTGCGTGATGCCTCGATTGGGAATGCGCATTTCGCTGCGCAGTATAAATGTGTCTGGACGCAGCCTGTGACTTGTTACTGTTTACTGCTTTAAGCCCTTGACAGTTGATCTATCACAAGCTGCTGAATGAAAAAGCTTCTTAATTCTTCTGACTCCAAATAGCGTGTAATGTCAAGTCGTCATGTTTCCATGGGTAAGGAGGGCTACTGGTGTGCTATGTGCCTAGTGTTTGGAAAATTCCAAACTATTATGAAAGCAAGTTGCTGCTCTATCAGCAAATACTATCCATATTAATTTCTTAATAAACAGAAGGGTCAGAGAGAAAAGATTTCCTTTAATTTTTTATGCTTCAGCATAGGAAGCCTGCTTTCCAGAAACCCCATGAAGACCAACTTCAGGCTTTTCACATTCCAGCCTGACCTTTATACCTAACCCGGCCCGAAGTTACGCCTTCCAAGTAAGGTGGAGAAGTACCTATCAGATTTCTCTGACATGCGCAGTAAAGGCAAAATAAGAACAGTTCAGTATAATTCAAGTTGGCTGACCCACGCTTGTTACTTCTTTGAGGGATCCTTATCAGTCTTTTATGTTTTTGCGAACACACTGTCCTCTTTCATTCCGAAGCAAACTGTATTAAGAGCTTTTGGTCTGTACTTGTTAAACAGTCATACAGTCCTATTGCATTGCTGACAATGATGCGATCCTTCTGCATCCAGAGGCTGAGCAGATTGTGGCCAAAGAAAAGGAATAAATAAATACATAAATATATAGCTATATTTATCTGAAGGGATTCAGTACATTTCCTAGGCATAGCAAATGTGTGAAGGGCATTATTGATTCATTGGAATTGTGAGAAACAGGAACTGGTGGATGTACAGTATGTTCTGGTGTATAAGACTACTTTTTAACCCAGGAAAATCTTCTCGAAAGTCGAGGGTTGTCTTATATGCCGAGTGTCATCTTCTTATATGGCGAGTATATCCCAAATTCTATATTTGAACCGGAAAAGTTGCGGGTCTTCTTATACACCCAGCCATCTTATACACCAGAATATACGGGTATATTCTTTATATTTTATGCATCGTAGTGCTGGCACATTCTTTATAGTTGATGGGTGTCTGACTGCAACAGCTCAGCTTAATTCATGGAGCTAACTGCAAACCACTTTGGAAGTGTTAGGTGTCATTTAGCAAAGTTTGGAGAGTCATGACTCCTATTGTACTACTTCAGCTGGAAAACTGCAGCTGGGTCTCTCCTGTTCAAGAGGGTGCTAAACAGTGGTTCTAACCTGACAAATGCTGAATTGTCATCTTCATTTTTCAGCTTCAGATAATCCACCAGGGTGTCCTGTTTCTGTAATCTGGCCTTCCCTTCAGTCTTGTGCGGTGGCTACTTTTCTGGCAGACCTAATGAAACTCACGAAGGAATGGATTGATTTATGACATGTGGGTGATGACCTCATTACTGGCTGGAATGCAGAGAAAATGAGCCCACTTGTTTATATAACCATAAAATAATGGAAATATCTGAGCCTTTCAAGACCTCTGCTGCATTCTAAGGATTTTATACTGGAGTGTGTGGAGAACACTAAAGAAGTAGGGTAGTTACTCATGTGTAAAACTAAATATATCACATTTGGAGTAACATTGTAAGGAAATTTAGAGATCTGTTTTCAAATTATCCAGCTTGGCTAGTTTGCACCAAGTTAGTTGGTAAATGAAAGCAGCCTGTATGGAGGGAACATAAATTTTGAAGACTAAGGTCCTTTCTGCACTGGGCCTTATTCCAGATAATATCTTGGAATAGGAACATGCCATCCACATGCTGGTTCAGACTATGGCAGTTCACACCCCAACCATGCTCTAGTCTGTACTAGCATACGGATAGCACCTCCGTATTCCAAGATATTATCCGAAATAAGGCCCAGTGCAGAAAGGCCCTAAGGTCCTTTCTACACTTACCTTTACTTCAGACTCAGGCCTTTCCTGCTTTCTGCTCTTCTTAGGACTGAAGGAAAGCAGTCTGTGGATAGAGCAACACTGGTATCAGCCACAGTATGCAGTATTACATTGCCTGATATAGTTCAGTTTTATTCTGTTTTGCATTTGAATCTAGTTTTTCTTGAATCCATTGCAGATCTGCTTGTTATGCCCCATGAAAGAGCACATGAATGTCTCGCAAGGCCCAAGAAGGATGGATGGGGGTTAATAGTTCACAGACCGTGTTTCTCCAGTGTTGGGGAGGGATTGGACATTAGGACATGCCCAGGGGCGGCTGGACCGGAGCCACAAATGGACAGAGGCACCCGTGTTTCTAAACATTCTGCAATTCCCACTATCCCACTGTTCCTGTCCAGCCATAAAGTGCCCATGTGGGTACAAATAGGGTTTGGCACAGTTTCTGAATTGGCTTTGATTGTCCAGGTGTTTCAGCCCTGGATTGTCCAGCCCTGGATTGTTCAGGTGTTTCAGCCCTGGATTGTCCAGGTGATTGTCCAGGTGTTTCAGCCCTGGATTGTCCAGGTGTTTCAGCCCTCTCTTCTTGCATTCCCTCTCACTGCTACACAGGATTGGGGACTTGTTAGGACCAGTACCTGCCATTCTTCACCTTTCTCTCTTCACCCATTGGATTCTAGTACAATTGCATCAGACTGCAATATACTGTAACTTTAAACTTTATTGCTCTACATTGGCTCTTTCCTCTACTTTCGCTTTGATATTATGGATGGCAGTTGCTTTGTTGACTGTTTAAGGATCCTAGTGATAATTGTGGGCCAAAACACCAGTGGCAAAGATTTGTAGTGTGAAATCCATAATTGGCCCTTTCTGCACTTGTTAATCCAGATTAAGGAGTTACTGAGAATGAACCATCTGTGCAGAAGCCTGGATCAGGGAGCTGCTAAGAAAACATAACTTGCGTGGATAGTAGAGTAGATTCAGATCAGATAAATGTGGTGTATATCCGTGCTAGAACGCTTTTGCACACATTTGCTGTTCTAAAACCCACCCAATGCAGATGATACAGCTCAGTGGTTCTCAACCTGTGGGTTGCAACCCCTTTGGGGGTCGATCTGCTCTTTCACAAGGGTCGTTATGAAGTAGCAATGAAAATAATTTTATGGTTGGGGGTTAGGGTTAGGTTGGGGGTCTTCACAACATGAGGAGCTGTATTAAAGGGTTGTGGCATTAGGAAGGTTGAGAACCACTGATCTAGCTGATATGGATTAACTGAGGTAAGTAAAGGGCCCTCATGTGCAAAAGTGTGTTTTCTCAGGTTGTTTGTGTATCTTGCAGGCTTTTTCCTCCTCACCTTGTATATCTCTTCTTAAAACATATTCCTTTATTTTAGGCTTGCTGTGCATTTTGAAGTTCTGTAGTCCTGTCCTCTTATACTACATATCCATCTCTAGATCATAAGGTTTCCTCCACATACCTTTAGGGAAGCCAGCTGAACTGCTTGAACTGCAGGCTCTGGAGTTTTCATCCCAAATGTCTTGACTAATCCGGTAATTCAGATCTATCCGCCCTCTGCTTTTAGAACTCTTTATTCATTTTGCAGGAATGTCAAACAGCTCAGTATTTGGAGAGGTGCAAAGACCTTATGTTTGCTACAGCATACATATAGTATATTGCCTTTTTCTCTGCCCTGTAATATGAGCAGAAACTTGCAGTTCATCCTAGTTCTCTTAAACAGAATTAAAATTAACTTTGTACATAAGTTGCCTTACAGGAGCTGATCACATTACAATCCTTACTTATGCAAGGTTGCTCACCTAAAATTTCCTTCCATGATATCAGGGCGCCAAGGATTGCTCATGCTGATAGTGAATCTTCTTTATTTCTTCCTCCTCCTCAACTATTTCCTCTTCTTCTTCAATAATGAACTTCACATGTTGTAATATAGTGCACTGAAATTTACATTCCTTCTAAACAAAAAAACTTTTTTTGGATACAGACGCTGCAACTGGTTTATCATTTCTTTTGGGTGTTGTTATCTTAACGGTTCTTGTTGAATGTTTTTGTATTATTATACTTTTATTAAATAAATGACTTTGTACATGCAGGTACTCTCACTTTACATTGCGTTTCTGAAAGTCATCAACACTTTTCAAGCACCTTCTTTTTTTAGGAACTCTGTGAACGCAGATGAGATTCACACTTTACATTTTCTGTAGATCTGTGGTGTTGCATGTATGACTATCTGTAATTCAGAGTATGACACCATGTCTCATTTTCTGTACACACGGGTCACACTTGCTACACAAAATTAGTCTACAATCTTGCATGCAGGAACAGGGGATTTCAGTGACATCCAGCTGCAGATGTTACAGCAAAATGTCATGTAACTTCGCTAAGCCTTCATAGATTTTAGGATGCTTTCAGCCCTTCTCAAGACTTGGGGACTGATATGGCATGACTGAGGATTCCATAGTTTGGAAAATGGGACCTGTATTATCCTGAACAAAGTTGCTTCTTGTTGCGCTCATCCTACAGCCTGTTCCACATACCTTACCGTTCTCTTCCATTATCATTTATTTAGCCATTATAAGGAAATGAGATGTAATCAGACAGAACATGTTCTATGGAAATGCCAGTTCTCCAAAAATGGCGGAAATGGAGTTGACCTAGCTGCGGGGGTTTCCATTGTCTCACCTGTGGGTGAAATAGTGCTTGCAGGGCCTTCTATGATTCCTACACAGCTTCTCAGCTCCCCCTTCTTATTGTTTGGGAGGGAGCAACCAGGTGAAATGGGTACCCCAGTACATCCTTTAAGTGTCCATATGATTTCAAAAATTTGGTACTGTAAAGATAAGTGCTTTTTTGGAATTTTTCTGCCAGACAATTAACCTGGGATCCAGGGACCCCCTGGGGATCTGCAGAGCCCTCACAGGGGGTCCATGGTAGACCAGCAGCAGCATTGAGGGGTGAGTGAGGGGGGGGCGAGTGAGGGGTGTGAGATACAGTAGTTACATAAGAGGGTCTGCAGCAAGGCTAAGATCCCCTGTAATAGTGTATTTAACTCCCAAATTAATGAATAATCTGAGGACTTATTAAGAATCTCATCAAGATATGAAAAAGGTTAAAGCTGGTCGATGTTCCTTGTACCCTCTTTAGCAAAGATCTGGTATAGATTTCAAGCCTAGTTGCTAATTTCCCCAATGAACCAAGATGGTGTGATTTTAGAATAACTAACAAGGAGTGTAAGAATGTAGTTTTGGATAACGTGGCATTACTGTACAGTATTTATTTTCCTTGACACAAGATAAGCCTATGCTTATGAGAAATAGTTTAGTTATTTCTCTTCCCCCCACTCCTTCATTCATTAAATAAGATGCTGCTTGAGAGCAACTATTAGTCAATATTTTCAGCTGCCTTGGGAAGTCCTTAGTACTTGTCAAAATGTTATTTTGCCTGATCCTGCCTCTACTCTTGTTTTCATTTTAAGGCAGTGAAACAAGACCTGTGAAAGAACAAGATGCTCATTACTTTGGTTTTGGCTTTGTGTGAAACCTTCAAAGTAGATTGCATTTAGTAACGAAGACCTCCTTATCAACTTTCTTGCCTTTTGCTAGGTTTTGGTGCCAGTTGATCAAAGTGGAAAATGAGAAGATTTTTGAGGCCTGGACATGACCCAGTGAGAGAGAGACTGAAGCGAGACCTTTTCCAGTTTAACAAGGTATGTTATGGGTCCTGAACAAAGCCCTAAGGCAAGATGAGCATCAGAACTTTTAAAAGTGGTCTGTTTTGAGCAGGCTACGCTGTGGAAGAGGTAGGATTATTGGACATTCTGTGGGAAAACTGCATTTGGTGAGGGTAATTTTGCTCAGCCTTTGGGTTAACAGAGAACAGGAAACTTAACAAATATGGGTAAACTGGTGCTGGGCTCTACAAAATACATTTATTTTAATATGTGCCAGTGGATTGTTTCATGAGTTTGAGATGGGCACTCAGGTCTCATACTCTCTGTTATTGTTGAAATAGAGAGCCTTTATACTTTGTCTGGAAGTGTTTTCTCTCTGAAGAGCTATTTTAGTTTGGTTATAGTGCTTCTATTAAGACAGATGTGTAAAGGGCAGCATACAGCTTAAAAGACCTGGATCCACTTACTTGGGTTTGGATGTGGGTGGGAAGGAAGGAAATTTTAGTTGTCAGTCTTTCAGTTGTTATGTCATGTTCTCTAGGTCTGCTTTGAACCCACCTCCCTTTCTGCACTTACCTGTTGATCCTGGGCTTCCACATTTGCATATTAATGCAGATCACGCCCCTGTTAGTCCGGCTCCATCTGCCCAAGCCAGAACCAGAGCCAGATTAAGGGGCCATTAATCCAGATCTATTGTAGAACTGTTAAAATTGGACTTACAACCAGACAAAGAGCCTTGATCTGGATCACAGAGGTATGCAGATAACCTGTCTCCATGATCTGGAGCTATAAGCAATTGTTGTTCAGTGGCGCACCGTAGTGTGCTGCCAACCCCCACCCCACCCCACCCCACCCTCCCACACACAAACACTGATTGGTCCCACACCTTCCCATGATCCAGATCAATAGATCTAGTTCCTCTGGATCTTCGGATCCAGATCATAACTAGATAAGTGCAGAAAACAGCTAAGCTTTCAGATGTGGCTCCTATATCTTGAGTTGAACTCTCCTAGCAGTTATATCCTCTGGAGATGGATATTGTAGTCATATCCAACAACTTAGGTTCCTAGCAGAACTGTGACCGCAACCTAACAACCCCAAAACTGTGTTTGACAGGTCAGAAAAAGAAAACTGTGCTGTTTGTGAGCCAGTTTGGTCTAGTGGTTAAGGAGCCAGTCTCTTATCTGGGAATACCGGGTTTGGTTCCCCACTCCTAGATGAAGCCAGCTGGGTGACCTTGGGCTAGTTGCGGCTCTCTTCTGAGCTCTCACAGCCCCACCTAGCTCATGAGGTGCTCTGTTGTGGGGAGAAGAACAGAGAGCTTTGTCAGCTGCTTTGAGTCCCCTTAAATGGGTGAGAAAAGTGGGGTAGAAAAGCTTGTCTTGTTCTTTTTCTTCTCTTAATTTATCATTGAAAAAACTTGGAAGAGGTCCTGGGTTGTATTCTTCATCTGGCTGTATGTGTGTTTAGCCAGAATGTTAATAACTAAATCACCTTACAGGAACCCTAAATGTATCTATTGGCTGCATGCCCTCTGTATATCCTAGCAACTCTTGTTTCATATCTCACCTCACAAATAGCAGTTCAGAAGGAGTAACCTTACCAGAATTTCTGTAGTATGGCATAGATGCTATTCATTTTTTAAAAATTGTGTGAACAGTTACTTGATCTTACTCCCTCTTGATCTTTATGCAAAAAAAAAAATCAAGTGTAAAAAATGAGGAAGTCTTAGAACAGGGATTGCTTCTTGTGTTCTGTAATGTCAGCCACATTTGAAACTTCCAGTCTCTTCTCGGGCCAGAATTTTTTCTAAGAACTGGGAAGAGCTAAGACAACATAATTTCCCAAAGGTTTTCATCGTCACAAACAGTTTTATTGATAATTTATGCTACTTGTGTCTGAGGCACTGGGGTTTTCTTCTTGGCTGCAAGATTCTTTTTCTGCTAGGGTTATAGTTTGAAATGTTTCTGTCCTGGAATCTTTGTTTATGTTAACCTAGTTGAAAGTACCTACCGTAGTTTAAACAGGGCTAGAGTCTTGGCAGAATTGGCACTGAAAATACTTCCAGCAGCTGCTGCCTAAGTTTCTACCGTAGATGAGAATATGGTATATGTACACTGAGGAGGGGACACTTGTGTGATGTTGATCTTATTAACCTGCAACAGAGAATCTGGAAGGTATTTTCCAAGGTAAAATTTTAAATGTTTTGCAGCATGGTTAACCATTTACTCAGGCCCATAACTCTCTAAAGTAGTTTGTGAATTAACTGTTTGTGTTCCTTATGGAAAGATAAACCTTCTCCATGACCTAAACAGAATATTTGCTTTTTACTGAAACAGATCTCCTTTTGGACTTGTTTGTTGTTTTGTATGTTTATCCTGCCCTTATACCCAGAGGTTTCAGGATGAGTACCAGCAATAGAAAGCTATAAATAATAAGATACTAAAATAATAAATAAATGCAAGGAGGTGAAGGTATTTCCTTATTTTAGTCAAAGACCAGGGTACATGAAATGTGATACCTCTGCTGGAAATACCAAATGTTTTATAGGGATTTCTCATGTGACTTAGTTATTCTGAAGCTTTGTTACTTTTTTCACTATCTTGGGGGATGTTGAACTCAGTGTGGAGTAATACAATTGTTTGTATAAGCAATATTAAGTAACATTATTACCAAAGAAGGTCACTCATGAAGCTTATCAAGCCCATTTAATGAAGAGAGAATATCTTATATTCCTAAAAATGTGAGGTTTCTCATATTTCAAAGTGAAATATTTATAGGAGAAGAAATGTGAGGGATTTGTGAAAAATTGGCTTAAAAACAGAAACTGTGGTGTCGGGGAATGCCAAGAAGTTTAAGGGTCTTAATAAGAAGAAGAAGAAAAGTTTGGAACACACTTGAACCATGTTGCAACAGTTCATTGATTAACAGTGATACACACAGCAGTGTATCTTTCAGCACCACTGTAAGACTGATTTTGTAAAGATTTTGGGAAAACAGTTGCCAGTTTTTTCTATAAGTCAGTAAAGGACAGAACCCAGGCAGTGATGGGGCTGCTTCATTGTTACTTATATGGGCCCCTGTTGAATATTGACTGACATAGACTTCATTCACAATTAAGTTTTAATCCAGTTTCAGTCCACTTTCAGAGTGAGAGAACACATCAACAAAGTGACTAGTTATTTTCTTTATATCTTATCTGACCCAAGGGTGGATTTTCTGAGTTAAAGTGGATATAAAATGACTAGGCCCTTTGCTGATGTGCTCTCTCACACAGAAAGAGCCCAAGACAGTATACACCATTCTCCGCTTTTCCATTTTATCATTACAACAACGCTGTGAGAGAGTTTAATGTAAGAGGCAGAGATTGCTGGGGGCCATCTGTGTGAAGGATAAGTTAAAATGTTAAATCTGATGTACACAGAAACAGCCCAACTAGCACAATTTTAAAAAAATCAATAGTGTCAAAATCTTTTTTCCGGTTTTGGTCTGTCTTACTTGAGGAGTAGAAACCTGACATTTTGTGCTTACTCTTTGTTCAGTTTTGGATTTCCTTTCCACTGACATGTGGTCATAGCCAAGAATCTGGTCCAGTATTTCTCAGTCAAATCGTCTAACTTCAGGGACAGATGGGGCAGTTTTTATTATTTATTTTACTGTGACTTCTAGTGACACAGAGTCTGAGACAAAAGTCCTGATGGTTATAATAATTTAGGGGCCTTTTTGAGAAAACCCAAGTAGAATCTGTGGACTTGCATGTACTTTTCTGCCTTTCCAAAAGCCGAAATGAGTAGATTGGGTTGAAAACACAGCGTGTGAGTATTGCTGTTCGATTCCCTACCCCTCTTATAGCACATAAGTGTGTGTTTCTCTTTCGGTTAGATTTTGTGAATGTAGTGAATACCTTGACTACTAAGAGGAGAATTTGTGCATCTGCTGTGCATACAAAAGAACCCAGGTTCGGTCTCTAGCATTTTCCTAGCAGAAAGGGATAGTTAACTATTTCTGTATTACTGCTAAGAGAACTGTGAATTTGTAAGCTTAGCCTGAGGGGAGGGCATCTTGTCTTCTACCTTGATACAAGAAATGGTAATATATCGGAAGCACTTCTGACTTTTGAAGAATAACACATGGCTGGTTTCTAGTTCTGAATGAAAACCTAATTCTCTGGATAAGAGTTCATGAATCCAGTCTTATTTCTCAAGTGTGGTCCACCAAGATATCTACTAATTTAACATGAAGGTGAGCAGTTGGATGCGTCTGAGCAGAAACTGGCATTTTGATGGCTTTTCTGAGTGGCTTTGTGGTGGGACAAAGGTTGATCCAGCTGCAACAAAACTGGGTGTCTTCTGCTGTCTATCTCTCCTTCTCTCACCTCATGAATTCCTTATAATGGAAGCTTTCATAAGGGTGCCAGCCTCTTGGAATTTCCCCTTGCACAGCATATAACTATTGACTTAAACAGCAATACTGTGAATGCTGCATTATAAGAATACATTTAAAAATGAGCTTGACAAACATGTGTTCTGTGTAATAGGTCCAGCTAATCTTAACAGTTCCTTTTTGATGGTTCCTTCTCTTGGCCTTATGTCCCAGTATTTGCTTCTGCATTTTCCTGCAGTTGAAAATGACATTGCTTTATTGATTGGCTCTATTCATCCTGCTACCAGAATTACCATAAATTCTGGGTATGGTTACAGGAAAGACTCCTTCTGAGAAAGGTGTATCTTATTTATTTCCATGTAGATGGGACCAGAATATGTCTTGAACATGTCTTTTATTACTCTAGTCATTGTTCAGTCATTAAGGCCTCTTCCAGACCAGCGAAATAAATCTGAAGCTTACCTGCTGTGAAGTGGCAACCGGGCATCCAGACTAGAGCAGCCTCCTGTAGCTTCCTCATTGGAAGCTGTGAGAGCTGAGAGTGACATGCGTGGTCATGTGGGATGAGGCAGCCAGTCAGAGTTGAGCTGCCCTACCTGTTCGCGTTGTCTGTTCTCACCATTCCATCCGGACTGGCGGGAAGATTCGAATTTTCTTAATACTGCGCAGGGAGTGCTGTTAAATCAGCACTAAGTAAATGTGCAGTAGTGTTGGTATGTGTCACCGCTGTGATCCAGCGATCATCATGTGTGATGCCTCCAACGCGACTGCACATTCCACTGCCCAGTCTGGACACATCCTAAGTTGCATCCAAGTCTTTGTGACTCCATGGGCCACAACATGTCAGGCCCTTCTGTCCTCTAGTATCTCCTAGAGTATGCCCATGGCCATGTTCCTTGCTTCTGTGACTCTTACTACTCTGGTACAGGATCTCAAATTCTGTATCCTTCTGCTTAACTTAGGGAGCAGTTATTTCAAGCAACCATCTTAAGCACATGACATCACTGGAATCTCAGTGCAGTTTTTAAAGAATTAACTAGAGCAAACCAGCTCTTCCAGTCTCTCTCAGTGTTGCAATACGCTTTCTGTCAAAATAAGCAAAGTTCAGATTCCACAAGGAATATTCCACTTTTGGTCCCAGTTTTACCTTGCAGACTGTTGAAGTGAGCGTATTCTAATCTATTCCCTTGCATCTTACAAATTCAGTAGGTCCTGCAGCGTCTCTCTGTGTACGTGGCAAATACGTGTCACAGAGATGGCTTGCAAATATTATGCCTCAAGCCGCAAAGAAGGCGGTGGTGATTGCTCATATGCTAGTAGGTAGGGTGCGATTTTCTGTTTGACAATCCCTCCAAACAAGAATTTATTAATTTATTTATAGCATTTATTTCTTTTCCTCAGAAGAGCCCAAGACAGTGCACACCACTCTCCACTTTTCCATTCTATCCTCACAACAACCCTGTGAGGGAACTTAGGCTTAGGTCATACAGTGAGTTTTCATGCCAGAGTGGGGATTTGAACCTGGAAATTCTGGAGATTTGGCCTGGTGCTCTAGCTATTTTGCTGCAGGCACAAGTGATTAAAGGAACCTCATGGATGAGTTTATTTTTAATGTTGTAAATCTTGCGTGATTGTCAATGCCAATGCCAAAAGAACCTCAGCTTTTCATTTAACTCCTGTTTGGTTCTGGTAGACTGCTCCCTCAACTGCTATCTTGCAGCAGGAATCCTGCTAATCTGCAATATTTAAAGTACTTATTATATGTCATCTCTTAGAGCAAAGCTTTCTTGTGAATTTCTGTTCATCAGAGCCCTTACTATCCACTCCAAAGGCAATGACAGCAAATTAAGAGTCGAACAAAAGTGCAGCAGTTTTCTTTCTCTTTTTGATGACATTTTGTGGCTGCAGGAACAGACTCTCAGCTGGCTATTTTATTTTCTTCCTCTTCATTAGTGTAGAGGGGCGCAGGACCAGCAGGTCTCTTTGCTTGGATCAGCTGAGAACTTCTGTGATCCCCAGAATCAAAACCAGCAGTGGATGAACACCTAATTAAGGAAAATACATGGAGGAGTAAGAGGCTAGAGTTGCAGAAATACTTTCCTAGAGCAACGTGGAGGATAGAGTGAAACTCCTTCTCAGCCCCTCCTCAGTTTGGCTGAGACAGAGCTGTGTAGTGCAGACATGTTCCAACTGGTGGTGTTAAGTTCACTTGATTGGCAGCATTCAGCTGCCAGACAGGCTGGTTTGCCTGTACTTTATCAACTTGGAAGCCCTGTGTTTAATTCATACCTGTCAGAGATTCCTGATTCCCCCCACCCTCCTTCCAACCTGGAGTTAATTGATGTAAACACAGGCTGTCTCACTGACTAAGCGGTTGTAAGATCTGATTCAGCACCCACTCCTGGGCTTCTGTCCTCTTAAGGCCGATTGGGTAACGTTGCCTGCTCTCCTTGCTCTTAGTGGACAGTTCATTCTTCTGGGAGGGTTGCAAGACGTAGGGAAAACTGCTGCCAATCTCACCCTTCTACTTTGTGACTCAGCCTGTCTGTTTCTAGCTGCTGCTTATTACAGTACATGCTGCACCTGCCTCAGAATGGGCATTTGGTGCTTTAAAGATAACTGGCATTTTCTGCCTGATCTGAAAGGGGAAACAAAGGGCTGACGCTGTGAACAAAATGGAGGCTGCCCTACTCTTCCACTGTTTCCGCATGAAGGCTTCATTGTTCTCTTTCCTGCCCTTCCCCCTCTCTGCCTCAAGGTACACCTGCTGCATGGTAATGCTAACGTGGAGTAAGCTGTGCTGTTTATGGTGTCCTTTTCTTATTGGGCAAGCAAAACTTGGTAGTGGACTTGTTTATCATTAGTGGTTAGCCCAGTAAAAGTGCTGGAAAGCCAGGGTGAATTTGCACCCAGATAAGAGATGACTGCGAAAGCATCAGACGATACAGGGAATATCCCTGCTCGCCATGAACCATCAAGAAAACTACTCCGTGAAGGATTATGTTGGCATTAAAATGTGGAAAATGCACATTAAAATGTGGAAAATGCCTGGGAAGTGAGGAAAGTAACTGGAATTTGTACACCATCTTGTGCAAGACAAATTTTCACTTATGCGAGAGCTGCTTAAGTGTAAGCCACTTTATCACATTTTGTATGCTTTCCATTTTTGAGAATTCTGGGAAGGTGATGGCTGAGAATTATCTTTATATGGACCTATGCTCCTCAAAAGATGGTCAGAGTCTCCCGGTAGATGTAACACAAAAGGAATAAAGAAGAAACTAAGCATATGCAGGTTCTGGTTCTTGAAGTAATTTTTTCTTGAAGGTTATAATCTGGACTGGTGAATTCCCCTGCCTTTAAGTGTGAGGGTGGGTGCATTCACAGACACATGCATGTACGCAAAGACAAGGAGTGCACATTTGGGTTGATACTGAAGGCATTGGAGTCTCTGGAAAGTTGAAGCTGAGCATTCATTTTGATGGCATAAGATCTTAGCGCCCTGTTGCTGCCTCTTGATGGACCAAATTATATGGCCCAGCTTAAAATGTGGTTTAAAGTGAAGTCTATGTTGAATCTTTTTCACTGAATATACAGTAGATTAAAAGCACTTGGACCCTCATGTGGGTTTATTTCTGAGTAAATGTGAATAGGCTTCCACGGTGACTGTTAAACAGAGAAAGATCATGTCATTGTAAATCCTTTGGGCAGTATTCTAACCCCAGTACTGGATGTGGGGTGGAGAAGCAGAGGCTGAAGACTAGCGGTGGTTTGTTTGAGTTCTACAAGTTAATGGTAGGGACAACCCACTGGAGACTTTCTGATTCAAGGCTCACTCTTAGCCAACTGATTTCTTCAATGTTTTCACCTAAATTGCTGAGACCGAGATGTCTAGAATGCACACCAGGCATTTTTAAAATCAGAGAATTCAAACAATGAAAAGGGGGTCACACTGATGCTTGACTGAATAAATTAACCTGATTTAGAACAAAGCTATGCCTCAGCTTTGATCCATCATTCAATTTTATGTTGGGCTTTGGTTGTCTGTTTGTCCAAACCTAGCTCAGGTTTTCCAGTCAGCTGACCAAAGTCAGTTTGTCAGAATTAGATTACCAAGCACTTTTAAACCCATGCATCTTTCATAGTTTTTGGCACAATCTTCTATTTTAGGGTGGCCCTCCAAAGCAGCTACCCCATGCTGACTTGTCAAGTAGGATTATTTTCCAACACTGTTTTTGCCTGGCATTCATCACGTAATCACTAGCTGTACCATGAACAATTGGCATATTCTTAAGGTTGTGTACTCATCAAAACCACGCCTCATTACTGTTGCAATAGTAAAACTAACTCTGATTTATAACACTCAGTTATAAAGAAATAACTGAGTGTTGAGCTGATATCACAGCAAAAGTGACCATAGAAACACAAGCCTGGGAGCTAAGCTTTGGAGACACTAGCTCTGTCCTCATGCTTGCTTTAGATGATATTGTCACAGATACCCTAATATAAATCAAAGCATTCCTGATTGGCCTCTGATGTCATGTTGTGCTGTTACCTGCCAACAGTTCCGTTCTACTATCTGCAGAGCCCAAATAGTTCAGTCTTCTTGAAAAGAGACAAATCAATACAAAAGTAGTGGCAGTATAAAGCCGTTTCATCCTCCCAAAAGTGACAAGTGCTAATGAGCTGAAAGTCACCAGAGCAAGGAAGCAAAGTACTAAATCAGAACTTTGTGGGGAGAAACTATACTGCAAAATTGCTAAAGCATAATGTCATGGCAAGTTTGAGTCCTACCAGAATGCAGCAATGATTAGGCTCTTTTCTCCTACTATAGGAGTCAAGATAAAGGCAGCCAAAGCTAAGGATTGCCAACAGCCTTGCTTAGAGCAATTTAGGAGGAGGCTACCTCCAAACATTCCTTACCTAATCTGCTGTTTTTGGTAATTCCAAATTAACACACTCCCAGGATTTTTCTATTTGCCCAGGCATTAGATTGATATCACAGTCCTTTGCACATGACCCACCCCATACTATCTGCCTCTGTGCCTCTGTGTTCATTTGTTCACAATTGGCCAACCACTGTTAACTCCCTGCACTACTGTTTGGCTCTGTCTAGAATCTTTACTACATTCATTCTCTTCCTTACTTCTCCCTGTGAGAGCCAATGGCCAGGCACCTTCTGCTCTCATCAAAACCAGGCCCTGTTCTCTGGCCTGCCTGTTAGGGTAGTCTCCATGGGAACGCAGGATCTAATTGCCTATGCTCTCACACCATGGTGGCCTTGGTCTCTGGGAACCAGATAAGAATGCCTACACCTTTGCCTTGCCCACATTCCTTGTCCTCTGCTATTAGCTCAATAAACAGAAGAACCTGCTTTATGACAGGACGGTGTCTGTGTGAATTCTTTGCAAAGATCAGGGCCTGAGGGCGGTTGGTGGGCTATTCTGACACTCACGTACTTTAGTGCTTTGCAAGTTGCTACTCATGGGATTGGCTAATTGCTCTGCGGAAGTATCTAGTTGCACTTTAAGGAGGATTTCTGAGTAGCTTTTGTTCTTCTCTTAGTGTTCGCAGCACCACTGCAATCAGTGATACAATTTTGCTTTAAAGGAATATTCTACCATGATAGGTCCTTCACTCGCAATACTTTACAACTGAACTATTGGATCTGTATTTCAGGCCTATACTGCAGCACCATGATGATGGCGGTATCGAGTCATTGGTTACTTATTAGCCTGCTGTATTTGGATATTTTGGAATAAAACATGGACACCCAAGTCTGGCAAATCAAATACTATTCTGCAATAACTCCAGTTTCTTTACCCTGTCTGGATACACCCTCACTTTTGGCTCCAGTCCTCTGTTCTATTTCTGCTAGGTCTCAGCATCTGAAATTTACATTTAAGCAAGTTTTTGTGTCAGAGAATGTGCTGCTCCTTTAGATGCTAAAGTTTTTATTTATTTATTTTGTTACAAATAATATTTATTTGAAATCTCCAAGTTAGTGTGCAAATTTCATCTCTAAAACCCGTAATAAAACTGTACATTCAAGCCAAACCAAAGCTACAGTTTCCACTAAAACCGATCAGAAGAGGATAAAAACTGTCTGCATGTTTCTACTCCCAAATTTTCTTCCTTTTTGACTGAAAGTTGTAAACTCCTTAAAAAGAACACTATGGTTCTCTCTTCTCTTTTATCTATAAAACAGGGCATGAAGATGTGAGTACAAACCTGAATGAAATAGCAGATTCTAGGGCTATTTCCATCCCTTTAAGAATTGCTTGTCTTTTGAAACTCAAAATGATCTGCCTAAACTAAATGATACATCGTAATTCTAACTGAGCCCTTCCGTTTAATGCTTGAAGATTACCAGTAAAGCTTTCTCCAATTGTCTTTGGAAACGAATGGCATTTCCTACTTGAAAAATGGCTAAATATTCCTATACCTTCTAAACTTGTTCTGGGCTTGTGTTTATATGTCTGTGTATTTGGAGTGTGGGGGAGAGAAGGAAATCTATGGCCTTCCAGATGCTGTTAGGCTTCATCAGGGACTGGAATGATTGAGCGGTAATCTAGAAAAATCTGAAACATTCCAGTTGCTGCTACTACTTCAGGCTTAAAGCTGTTTGTGTTAAGTTTGTTATCTACAGTTTTTTTATGTCCTGTTTTACTCCAGCCTTCTTGCATTGCAGTCCAGGAGGATTTTCTTTTAGAAAAGGAAATGTTATGGGCACCTTTTGAAATGAAAGGAAAAACGGCCTTTATTTTTCCTTGATAGTTTCTCAGGTATACTGGGCAGTGAGATCATATACTTCGCAATCCTGGACATCTCTGATTAAATCAGTAGTATAGATTAGGAGTCCCCAACCTTTTTTGCACCAGGGACCGGCTTCATTTTCCATGGCATGGTGTGGCAGCTTGTTGGGGCGGTGTTGGGGACCCCTGGTATAGATGACAGAGCTTTAGAAATGGGAAGGCACCAAATAGCGTACAACAACATTCAGAGAGCTAGAGCTTCTGTTTGCTTTTCAAGGGTGACATTCCAAGAGAGAATGTACAAAAACACTCCTTTGTATGTGTTTTGAGTCCTGAAATGTCTCTTACATGTGGTTCTGGAGTGTAAACTCTCTGGAAAATCTTAATGAGACAAATTAATTAGATTTGATCCTAGAAGGAAATCAGCATTCCAACAACTGATGTTGGTTTGTATGACTGGTTGCTGTACAGATCAAGAGAAATGCCATGCTGAAGCTACATCTTTTTTAAAGGGAATATTGGGAAACCTTTTTTTGCACAATATGAACATATTCTTTCTGGATTCATATAAACAGTGTGAAATGCAGTTTCAGGAGATATCTTGTGGCTCGTCAAACATATTCTCTCTTACGCAGGTGCATGAGCTATGTTAGTTGAACTAAATTAATAAACTTTTGAAAGATTGGGATAAACATTACTCCTGCATGGAAACGCATGCCAGTGCTCTAGGTGTTTATTTGATAAAATATTTTATTTGGAGTTAAACTAAAGGTTCAAGTGTTTTACAATGGGGGGAAATATAAGTACTTTATTCAGATGAAAATATTGTTTGGTGTAAGAGAGAGTGGTTATGATTTTATATAGTAAGTATATAGTAATTTTTTTTCTTTGTATTTTTGTGTTTCCAACAGACAGTTGAACATGGCTTTCCTCATCAACCCAGTGCCCTGGGCTATAGCTCCTTCCTTCATCTCATGGCAATTGGGACCCGCTCAGGAGCCATTAAACTGTATCCTTTCGTTTGGTTGTTGAGTTGGGCAGCACTTTCATCAGGTTTGGGTCCAGTGGGGGGTGAGACTTGGCATTTATATAGTACTTGCTCGGAGAAGTTTCTGTGTGGCTGCCTTAGTCAACAGATTGCTCGAAATTTAGGCTATTTTTGACAGGCAGCATGACAAAAGTTTTGTTAAACTGTAGCTGAAAGAAAAAGTAGCTAGTTAAAATCTCACTGCCACAACAAACCCACTTGTTTGTTATGGAGGTGGGATATAAATAGGTTGATCTGGTCAATCAGTTCTTCTTCAGCTATGAAGGCTCAAAGGTTCAGCTTTTGTAAAATGTGCTCAGCTATTGAAATAAATTAAGCTATTCTGCCCAAAATAAAAGTGGTGTTTGTCGATAAATATGGTTATTGCCTACCTTCAGAGTATATACAGTATATCAGTGCACCAGAATATCTCAGTGTACCGGAAGGGTTCATTTTTAGCAGAGTTATGATACTTGTGGCTTCAATTTTCAGCCATACATAAATCATTGCCTGCGCTCTCTTCATTGTCTTAATATACTTGAACTAAAATAGAGTACTTTGATGGCTCTTCTCTTTTATCCCGCTTGAATTCAGTGAATATATGTACTGTATACACATTTGAAACTGAGTCTGAATCTGATTCAATAATTGCTATTTTTATCAGGTCTTCACTTCAGAAAGACTCCAGTAAGCAAGCATTGGGTCTCCTCACCTCCATATGCAGATTAAACACAGATAGCAACAGTGACAGGCATCTTTGAGAATAGACAGACTACAGTCATTCCATCTCGTTCAGTTCCCAAATGCTGTACAAGCACATGTTTTTTTCAATATATGTATCTTTAAGGTTAAATAGATGTGTGGGCATAAAAGGATCCTGCTAACAAATTCAAAAAAATTGAGGTACCCATGATTCTATACACTATGGGGAGCTGAACTGAATGAGTTACATTGTCACATTTGCTTCTGCTAATGGTACATCATCAAATTATCACTATACAGATTGCTAGTTATCATTGCAAGCCATTAAGGGATGTTGCAACCTAATCACTGTGCAGTATTGGTGAGATAATCACTATTGCCGTGGCATAGCATTAATTTGTCCTGAGGCAACAACTGTGAAAATAAATGTACATTTAAATGCTATTGGCCTCAATTAGTCATTCAGCTATGGAGCTCCAGGGGTGGAGTTCATGGGCCTTCATGAAGAGACCAACACAGTTGTGCAAATACACTTCATTCCTGGCAAGGTGAGTAGAAGTCAGTTATCTGAATTTGATGGTTAATAATCAGATAACTCTACAGTGTCTCTTTAAATTTTAGTGGTTGTGGGTGCAATCACATAGGGCTTTTTTCAATTGCCTCTTTTACAAAATGTACCCCTTCTGTAGCTATAAAAAAACCAAACATTTTCAGGCAGTAGAAAGAAATTCCTATCTCTCATTGCTGTTCCTTCACCTTGGAAATCTGGCAACACCTCTGTAGCAACAAGTGTTCACCACTCATTGGGTTCTCCTGGCCCAAATATCTTGGTCCCCGATTGGTTGGCCATCCCTAACAGCTTTTCCAGGCTAGGATTGGCTACAAGAACCCCAACCAACCGAAACAGTGAGTTACCTTGAAAGTAATTATTTCCCATCTGGAAAAGAGACACAAAACAGACTTTGGAACACAGTAATTCATTTTTTATATATTTTAAGTCTGACTCTTGAATTTCAGATATACCCCAGGGCTACTGCTTCTACTTTATCTGCTAACCCCCATGACATAAAATATCACATGTTATTAGCAAAATCATAGGAAATTCCTGATTGTGGCTTACTTTCACTCTGGTAACAGGACAAGATAAGGAGAGTATTTAGATATTTAACCAAATCTGTGACCAGATTCAGAATGGGTGTTGAGCAAATTAATAAGTGATCATGTTTTGGCCTGGTTCTATGCTGCAATGATACTAGAATAAAACAAAAAGAAAGAGAACAGCATTGCTAAATCCAGAGCAGGGTGATTTGGAACAAAACAAAAATGAAGAGAGTCCCATAGAAATTGTTCTTCCAGCAGGATCAGTCCTTTCGAAGTTGCCTGTTATGCATAGTGGCTGTTCTTCATTCAGTTTGTCACCCCTCCTAGAAATGAAATCTCAGGATTTCGTTGTCACCAGTGCAAGCTCCCAGAGTATACTACCCAGGAGCAGTAAAAAGAGCCTTGAAACTCATTTTAATGGGTCTCTCCTTCTTAAGATTAGGAAGGCAGGATTCTGTGGCTGTGAAAAGATTTTAGTGCACTCAACTGTTTGCTAAACCCTAGACTGACCCCCAGCCCCCCCTAGCATCATGTAAGGAAGAGCACCATAGGAACGCACTGCGGTTGCAGAGGGTATCATGTGACTTCTAAATATCCATGGGGAATATTGAGAGTACAACTGGGTTTGGTTTCAGGATAAATAATTCTTGATTTTTTAAAATTCTTACATATTGGTCAAGGCTGGGTTTTCAATAAATATTTTGGGGTGCCACTCCTTTAGAATGAAGTCAGGCAAAAAGAATGCAAGGTGAGAGGAGAGTTGCAGAATATGCCACTCACAGACAGGGCGGGGATTAGTTTCTGTCAAATATATATATATATCCAAAGAATTAAAATTATCAGCCAAACAAAGCTCACACATTTGAACAGGCACTTCAGGAAGGTGCAGATGCCTCTTTGGGGAGAGAACTTAACTGTTGCTTAGTATCAGTAGTGGGATAGGCACCATGAAGAGCCCTGAAATTGCCATATTTTATCATACAGTACTTTTCTGTTGAATGTACAGGGTCAAAGGAAAGAATAGGTATAGTGAGTTCTCAAGCCCATCATCCTTGTGAGATGCGATGGAGTTTGGCCTAGAAAGAGCCAGGACGTTCAGCCTGAGAATTCTTAAGTGCAGTGAGTGATCTTGAGTGATCTGTGGAAGTGGAAACAATGGTATTGTTAGGCCCTCTGCTGGTCTTAAGGGCCCTGATATATTCTCAAGCTTGTCACACTCTGGAATCCTGGGAGAAAGGTTGAAGGGAGGTGGTAGTGAAAGTATGAAGAGCTACAGAGTATACAGTGACTCAAGGAAGGCTTTGTTGAAGCAGAACTGGGGAAGGGTGAGAAACAGGAAGCTTAAATGACTAGGGAAATCATTTTAGAACACAAAAACCAGATTGAGCAACATAGCAGAAATCTAAAAATTATACTTTTGAGTTGGCAGATTGTTGAACGCAAGCACTGTGTAGTGGTATCCGTTTAATCAATGAGTACAAATAATAAAGTATATTTAGACTAATGTGATGGATGTAATCAAAATCCCCTGAAGAGTCCCCTGCAGCTGAAATCAATTATTTTCTCTATCCCCAGGCTAGTTCTCGTCTGCAAATTTTGATAATGTTGTTTGCTAACGCGTTCAGAATACACTTGCTACATCATAAGCATTATTTTTATATTAGCACTCAATAGTTAATTCATTGTCCTTGACAGCTGGCTTACATTCTTCTTCTAATGTTAATTAAATTTACCGATGAATCCGTTCTGAACTTGGCCCTAAACAAACTCATATCAGTCTCATTTCATATCTCCCACATTTTAGATTTGAATAGTTGACTTGGAACTTCGGGCCAGATTCTGCCATTAAAATATTTTAGAATCTCAAATTAGCTCTTAGTGTTCTGTTTGGACCCTTGGCTTATAAAACACTGCCTTACTTGAGAGTTTCCCACAGCAAATATCTCAGCTTGCTGTGGTGCTGACGTAGGCTGTCTAGTTCTATTGAATATGTAAACATATTAATTAGTTTTTAACCACCAAAACAATTTTGTTACAGCCCTAAAAGTCGCATGAGAGCTTCATTGCAGTCTGATTAGAACAGTGCACTCTTATTCATTTTTATTGAAATAAATTTGCATTCATTTTAAATTTGTATTTTAACATTTTAAAATTGTTTCCATATTAAGTTTTGCATTCAGCTTAATTTTTAATTGCTTTTTCCATGCCAGGACTCTTTTCATCTCTGATTTTGTCAATTAGTGGATTAGAACTTAACTGTAGTTTGATTCTGTGTTATAGCTTGATAAAAGTAATTGCTGTACTCTTGAAATCATGCTGTTCTCTGCGATAATCTGCATAATCTTCATCCCTTTATTAACTTGTGTGTTTCCTTCTCTTTTGTGATTTTCAGTGCCGCTTAGTGACCCTGCTGGATGACAACAGCTTGCACTTATGGAGCGTGAAACAGACTCATAGTGGCATGTCTGAGCTGCTGGAAGAAAGACACTTCACACTCCGAGGGCCCCCGGGGTAACTGGGGTTACCTTCTTTTCTGCTAAGTGCAGACTGGGAAATGCAGTCCAACTGAGATGGTTTAGTTCAGCACTATTTATCTTTCAAATGACTGCAAGCTCTTTTGACTTGTTCTACACCTGCCAAATGTCCATTTCTCACTTTTCAATTGGGGGAGGGTTTGGGTAAACTTCACAACAATAAAGATGAACACTCTAATCAGAAGTAATAGGTTTCATTACTGTATTTGGAGAACTAGGAGCCTGGAATAATGGAAACTTCCATGGCCAGTTTTCATCTCCCCTGTCACAGTGTTCCAGAGTTTTGCTTTGAACCTAAACTTTCTGAAAAGATAACCATCTTCAGTGGAGATGTTGGTTAGAAGAGTCAAATGCTAGAAGAATAATATCCTCTGAAGATGGGTATTGTAGCCATATCCAAAAACTTAGGTTCAAGACAGAAAACATGGAACACAGCCAAGAAACTGTGACAAGCGAGGTTAAGGACCTCTTTAAATTTGCACATTTCCTCCTCCTTTCTATTCCTGACCTTGTGATAGCAGATTTCTTCCCTGTTCTTCTTTGAGTAAATAAAATCATAGGTGCTGTTTCATATGAGCCATGCAAACTATGGTTTATCACAAATGAGAAAGGGAGCAACTAGGATTGTGCCAGGGATAAAGGGAGTGTGCTTGACCCCTCCTCCAGATTTTCATGCCTGACCTGATCTGAATTTAAGTCCTTTTGAAGCGGTTCTTTTGGAAGGGATTCAATTGGATGATAAGGGATTTGTGCAACTCAGTCTTGGAGGGATTGTGGATGTTTGAATTTAGGTGTTAGAACTGACTCACTGATCTTCTTAATGTGTTCACATTGTTGCCATGTAATGTTTCCCACAGTACAAAATTTATGTTGTTAACATAGATATGTTTGCTCCTTGCTGTAGATTTTTGAGGTGAATTAATTGCCATAGGAATAATGTATATAAGATTTTCTTTCCCTATCACATTTTGAATGAGAGTACTTCAGTCTCTGGTCTTTTATGATGGTTTTGACAAGCTGAGGCAAATAGGTGTCGGATTGATTGTCTGCTTCACTGGGTGTTACACTTGAATACTAATGGAGGGACTGCTCACATTCCATTGTGACTTACCATAAGTGCTTGTTTTATCTCTCTGCCCTACAGTTCTCCCCCAAGTGCTACCCAGGTGACAGCTATCCTTGCCCACTCCTCACAGGAACTTCTCTATCTTGGCACAGAAAGTGGGAATGTCTTTGTGGTGGAGCTCCCATCTTTCAGGGTGTTAGAAGAACAGACCATTCGACCAGAGCTTGTACTGCAAAGGTAAACACCGACAGAAGCTACTCTAGACCACAAAGCTTCTGGGCTGTGGGTCTGTGAGTGAAAATTAATGTGCAGAAGACACCATACTTCCTATGTGATTCTCAAGCAACATGGTTGTTGACTATCTTCTGTCCTTGCCTTTTATCTTGCTACTTCCATGCTGCTTTGAGAATGCATTTGAGTGGAACTCACAATTTTTTTGGAATTTGACCGAATTTGGCTGAATTCAGACATTCGAACTCAAATTGAATGTTACGATAATTGTATGGTAACATTTGAATGAATACGGATGCTTCCAGACATTTGTACAAATGGTTCAAACATTTGTTAGACTGGGGAAATGTATCGGATATGTATTTATTCATATGAGATATGTATCTATTCGTATCAGATACCCGTCTGTTCGTATCAGATACATATTGAATGTTCATACAAATAGATTCATATTGAATAGAATTTTGGCACATTCAAATGCCTTCTATTCGTACAAATACAGATTTTTGAACATTCATTTTGTTTTGAATTGAATGCCAAAAAACATTCGTGCACGTATCTAGAAGAGACCTCTTGTCCAAAGTATCCTGCATGGGGGGCCAGGTAACAGGATACCCCAGTGGCTCAGGAGCATTGTTTTACATGACAGCAATGAGGAAGGATAAAAAAAAGAGTTCAGGAACCACCTTTTCGTTCCTCACTTTTTGTGGCCTCCTTTTCGTTCCTCACTTATTTCAGTGTCATAAATGTAGTTCAAGTGGCCGCTTCCTTTTCTCAGAAAGAAAAACAGTGGCGAGGACAGAACCACTGTTGGGGACAGAAAATGTAGATGCTCCTGAAAAGTATTCAGAAAGATGCTTTATCTATATTGCTACTAATACTGCAGAACAGTGGGAATTACAGTGTGGAGGTTTAGAGCACCAGCACCAGTAGGAGGCTGTGGGTCTTTTTGCTCTTGCCCTTATTCTGGAACCCATCCTGGAATAGGGTCCTGCTGTCAAGGCAAGAGCTGCCATAGTCGCAATTAGCATGAGGACAACAGATTCCGAATCTTAACATAGGGTGTTTTTCCACCATGCCCCTAAGAAGATCCAGATCTAAGGAATGGGTACATTCGTTAATCCAGATCTAGTAGATCCGGATTAAGGGAAGCACCCAATGTGTTTCCACAGGAGGTGTAGCACCCTTTAGCAATGGGTGCTACACCTCCCCGCTGTGGAAACACCTTTGCACCCATGTGGGGAATCTGAATCGACCCCCAAGGGGTCTGTCCATCACCCCAAGTGTTTCGGGAGACAGGGGTGTGCACTCTTCAAAGTCCCTCCGAAGAGACAGACTTCGAAGCCACTCCGGAGTCCCTTTGGAACGTCTTTGAAGTCAGCGCAAGACAGCCCCGGAGTGCCTGTGATGTCAGCAGGAAATCGCTCCGGAGCTCCTCCAAAGTCTGTGCTGATCTTCGGAGAGACCGGCGGCGAGACTCCGAAGTCTTTGCCGATCGCGTCAGAGGGATTTTGGAGGGAAGTCCGCGCGGTCTGTGCTAATAGTGAACGGACCATGCTGACAGCTCCGGAGCCTCTCCGAAGTGTTTGCCGATCTCTTCGGAGTGACTTCAGAGTCATTTCAGAATGATTTTGAAATGACTCCGAAATCACTTCGAAGCTGGGATTTTGGGGCTCCCCCCCCATGGGTACATCCCCTCCCCCTAACCTCCTCTAGTCCCCATTGCCTGTTTCTCGTGGAAACAGGCTCCCTTTAATCTGGATTTTCTGGCTGAAGACCCCATTGTAGACCCCATTAATGGGGTCTACAGAAAATCCGGATTAAAGGCTGAGATGTACCCGTATGATTCGGATTTCCCCGGCAGCGGTTCCGTGGTGGAAATGGGGTCATCCGGCTCACACCCAAATGGGTCCTTAATGGGTACAAAAATGGGTACTTTCTGACAGTGGAAAAATACCCATATACTCCAAAGAAAGGCCAGGTGCAGAAAGCGACTGTGACACAGTTACGTAAATTAAAGCTTTCATGACTGCATACAGTATGATGGTTGGAGCAGTTTCTGGGTAAAACAGTCATGCTAAAAATACTTCAGAACCTACAAAACTATAAAGAACGGGAAACTAAAATGACACAAAAAACTGTCATAAAAGGTTTTAAAGTATTTTTATCATGACTGTTTTACCCGGAAACTGCTCCACCATCGTACTGTGACACAGTGTCTCTCCTGGGAAGCCTGGATAGGCTTCTGACTTATGAAAAACAAAGAGTTTCCTGTGGAGCTTCTAAATTTACCATCTTCTTTCTTTCCATCCTCCAACATCCATTTATTCTTATAGAAATGTTTAGCCTTTTGGTCTTTGTTCCTTCTTAGGGTGCCAGAGGATTATCGAAACAGACGGTCACTTGAATTGGTGGAAGCCTTACGAGAAAATCCCCAAAACTCCAATCAGATCTTGATTGGATACAGCAGAGGCCTCATAGTCCTCTGGGACTTGATAAATAACAGAGCAACTCATCATTTCTTGGGCAATCAGGTATGCGTAGCCTATGAGTTCTGCATCAAGGTCAGGAAAGTCTATGGACTTATACTGCTAACTTTAAAGAGGTTTACCAAAAACCAGGACAGAACAGCAGTTTATCTCTTCCAGTTTGAGTCCTAAATAGCTCATGATGAGCCCTTTAGTGACAATCTTTGTTTTTCAGAATAAGATTATATTCATGTGGTACCAGTGTGTACTTAGAAGGCGATCAAAAGTGTAACTCTGGGCAAATTCGCACTTCACCTTCCATCACACTTGTAGGCATCCACACTTGTAGATCCCCAAAGCAATCAAAATTTAATAAGCACTTAACTAAGTGCCAGCTAAGTGCAATTGGCTGCTGTTATGGGGGCCATCTCAGCGCCCCAGTGGTGGTGCCAGGTGACCTGGTGAAGCAGCGTGTAATTGCACCTGTGCTTCTGGTCACATGTCCCCCTAAGAACATAAGAGAAGCCCTGCTGGATCAGGCCACAGCCCATCTAGACCGGCATCCTGTCGCACACAGTGGCCCACCAAATGCTCATGGGCATCTCAAGCAGAGACAAGGACAAACCTATTCCTGCTCTAGAATCCCAGCAAATGGCATTAGAAGCACCCCAGTCCATCCGTCCCCCAGCCTGAAAGATGCACCTAGGCATTCATTCTAGTAGCCATTGATAACATCTGTCGTCCCTAAATTTGTCTAACCCTACCTTAAAGCCATCTAGACTGGTAGCTGTCACCACCTCATCCGGCAGCACATTCCATAAGCCGATGACCCTCTGGGTGAAGAAATACTTCCCTTTGTCGGATCTGACTCTCCTACCCATCAGCTTCATAGAGTGCCCCCTGGTTCTATCCACCCTTTCTATACCATGCATAATTTTATATACTTCAATCAGGTCCCCTCTTAAACGCTGTCTCTCCAGATTGAAGAGGCCTAGATGTTGGAGCCTGGTTTCATAAGGGAGGTGTTCCAGGAAGAAGTGCAGAAGGAGCATCCTGCCACTAGCATACAGTGTAGGGGATGCTGTGGCACACACCGAACCATTTCTGTTAAAGAGAATGGCTCTATGCAGTGCACATGCTCCATACTGGAGCATCCCCCATATGCACTTACAATTTAAGTTTGAAGATGCTCTCAGTCTTGCAATAAGAATTATGTTATTTTATAGAGTCATGGGGATAAGTTGGGGTAAATTAATTGTGCGGAACACTAAAAGCCATTCTTTAGTGTCTGTCCTTTCATCCTGGTACTGTCAGTGTGTGAGAGAGAAATGGGAAGTTACATTTCTAACTCCCTAAGCAGAATCTTAGCTTACTAGAATTTCTTCTGAACAAATAGAAACAATGCTGTGGCTACTTTGGAGTTTGTTGTTTTTAATTCCTAGCAACTGGAAAATCTTTTTTGGCAAAGGAATGGCCATCAGATCATCAGCTGCCATTATGACGGAAGTTACGCCCAGTGGCCAGTTTCAAATGAAGATAGGCAGCCTGAACCTCTGGAGAGCAAAGTGCCTTATGGTGAGTATGCAGAGAGTGGGAAATGTGTCCCTGCCTCTTATATTATACTTGCTCTGGGTACACATCAAATAACGTATGTATAACTTGGGAGGAACAAAGCTTAGCACAAGAAAAATAGCTATTACATATTAGAGAAGGACATGATCATGGTCTTTAAGTATCTGAAGGGCTGTCGTAGTGCAGAGGGATTGTCCCTATTCTCAGTGACACAAGACTAGAAACAATGCTATGAAACTTCAAGGGAGTCAACACAGATTAGATATTAGAAAAAAACTTCCTGAAAGTGAGGGCGATCAGTCAATTGAATAGGTTGCCATGGGAGGTAGTGAGTTCTCATTCGCTTGATGTCTTCAAGCAGAGGCTGGACCTACATCTGTCTGGGATGGTTTAGGAAATCCTGCATTGAGCAGGGGCTTGGACTCGATGGCCCTAGTGGTCCCTTCCATCTCTATTATTCTATGATTCACTAGCTCATTAGAGGGTCAGACATCCTGCGTGTCTACCTGAGCATGAAGAATCATAGGGATTGCTTTTCCAGTAACAGAACATTAATATATAATACATTGTGTAGGCTTCATTTTCTGCCTTGATGAGCAGAAACGTAGCAAGAAACAGTTAATGATGGTACCTGTTATCCAAAGTTTTCTTAAAGAGGTGTTGCCCTTTCAAGAGTTCTAAGCTACAAGAAATTGGTTTGGGAAATTTTTGTATATGATGGGTGCGAGTCATAGGCCCTCTCTGCACTTGACCTTATTCTGGAGCATATCTTAGGATAGGGATCTATTGTCCGCATGCTAATGCAGACAGTGGCAGGCCTTGTGGAAAGGCCCATATACTAAATAGGAGTCTTTATATGTCTTTATGTTGGCTGAGCAGCCAGTAGCAGGTGTTGCTAGACTCTCATCTCATATGCAGTGCTGGGTCTCCTGGTGAGCAAAGAAGGCTATTTGCCTGGATAGCAACTTATTTGGGGCAGAAAAAACATGAAACAAACAAACAAACAAAATCATTCAAATTCTATAGAAAAAAAGTAGCCCTACTCCCTCTAAGCTTTTTCTAGATCCATTGTCCTTCTCTCTACTGGTTAGTAGGTGTCAGAGTCCATCAGGTTTAGAGCTTAATTGGCATCAGAAATTTCTCCTCCTTTTCACACGTGTTAAAGGAACCCAGTAAATCAGATTGCTCCTTCTCCTCTCCCCTGAGTTTAGATAGTGCCTCCAGACAGGATGAAAGTTGCACACTCCCTCTGCAGTTGCTTCTGGTTTGTCAGGTGGGACAGTTGTAAGGTGTGTAGATATTGTGCAGCGACTTCCTGGCTGGCAAATTGGATGCTCAATGGCCCACAATTAATGCTGCAGCATTCCCCAGGAACTGCAAAGTAAAAAGCTGCCAATTAATCAACAGGTTTTTACTTCAGGGGTGGAATGCTGCTCTGCTACTGCAATCTGAAGCCCTGGTGCAGCTTTTAATGGTGTCTGGAGGCTCCCACAGTTGGGGGAGGGAGAGACCACCCTTGGAAGTCATCAGGCTGTTGTTCCTCCTGGCCGTTTCTCCCCCCACATATTTTCCGTCTAGGTCATGTTGTTGTATTTTGAATTTTCTTATAATATATATTTAGTATATGGTATTATCTTATAAAATTTTCCTTTCTAGGTCCTTTTCCTTGCAAGGCCATCTCCAAAATTTACTGGCAAACAACAAAAAATGGGTAGGTTTTTTTGCAGGTAATACAATAAAACATCCTTTCCAGAGATCCTACTCTGACTTTCAGTTGGAAGAGTAATTGTAATCAGCAGTTGCTTTTTACATTTTAATCTATTCCATAAACCCACGAACCTACTCTACAAATTTTCAGACAGTTGGAAACAAAACACTTAATTTTTAACAGTTTTTATATCCCATCTTCCATCATCTCTAAGACATTTCAGTAACAAATCATTGTGAAAGATTAGCACGTTGTATCAAAAATTAAGTAACATTAAAATCACAGGATAAAAGTGGAAAACACCGGAAATAAAAATGGCAGCAAAAAATAAAAATGAAAATGAAAGAGCCTGCAATGTCTCCAAAATATTTATATTAGAAAAAAAAATATTGCAGCAATAATCTCAGTGTGGCTCCTGTGAAAACTGAAATGCAACTAGTATATCCACAGATTATCAATAGATACATCCCATCTGAACATTCAGAGAAGAAATCATATTTGTGATTTTATGTATCTATCACTACAATTCTGTATAAAATTTGACTATTTGCAATCCAGTTTACCTACATATTTACAAGTTAATACTAGAGACTGACTCTGTCCCACTTTTTTTCATATGGTGTTTATAGTTTTTGTCCCTATGTTGGTGAGTTTCCATACCAGCAAGATTTTCCTAGAACAGAATCCTTGGGAATGATGAGAAAAGGCTGTAATAATACACTTACAGGAATGCAGAATACATTTTGTCAGGCATCTCATCAATAATGATCACGTCAAGTTATCATGGAACTGCATGTGTGAATGCTTATCAAAAGTGGGAAAGGAAAAAAGATCTTGGACAATGCCAACTGGTCAGGAAAAACTGTCCTTGAGATCCTGAAAGTAGAAATTCGGTGCTGTCATTTTGTATTTTTCTCAAGTGGGCAGAAACTAGAAAACATTTTTATTCTAAAAGCTCAGAGATTGTGACTTTCCACAAGATGAAATTACTGCCTCACAAAAATTATTTGTTTTACGTCTAGAAGACACCTAAATTACTCTTTTTCTGTTCTCATCAAGGCTTCCTTACATTATATTTCAAGGAGGGATGCCGCGAGCAAGTTTTGGCGACAGGCATAGCATTTCTGTTGTTTATGGAAATCAACAAACGGCGTTTGACTTCACATCACGAGTGATAGATTTCTTTGTCATTGCTAATGCAGACGCATCTGCCGGTATGTAGAACAAGTTGTTGTTTTTCCAGGAATTTAGAATAAAGGGATGTGATGAGGTATGATGTTGCTTAATGTTTAACACCTTTCTGCATTGGGCATTATTCTGGACTTTATCCCAGAATAGGATCCCTGCCATCTGTATGTAGTCTGCACTAGCATGTGGATGACAGGTGTCTGTTCCAGGATATAATCCAGAATAAAGTCCAGTGCAGAAAGGATTTTTGAAATGTCATGTGTGAAATTATTAATGCAAAGTATCAGATAGTCACTCTATAAAATACTTGCTTGGTTAATCATTTGTAATCAGTAAAAGTAGTTCTTTTTTATCCATGGGGAGTACATGTGTTAGTATTGGGTGGGGGGATAGAAATACAGTCAGACCCTTATATCCGCTGGGGATATGTTCCAGCTCCTACCGTGGATAATTGCAAACAGGCCTTCCAGTTCTGGGGTCATGCAGCTCCAGAACAAGAAGTGCTTTTCTGGCCCAGAGAAGGCCTATTTCAGCCAATGGAGAGTGTTGTAATAGGCACGTGACACCACTGGATGCTTCCTGCTCGCCTCCCATGTATCCTCTTACATTTTGGGATGGGTTCTGGTGACGTCACACTTCTATTCCAACACTCTACGGAGGCCAAAATAGCCCTTCTGGAGGCCGAAATAGGCCTTCGGGTTCTGGGTGCTTTTCCCTTATGGTGCCTGTGGGAGGGTGGGGCTGATCCAGTAACTCTGGTTAACTGAAACTGTGTTTACTGAATCAGTGGATAAGGGGGTCTGACTGTGCAGACCAATATATATAGCTCTTATTTCTAAATGTTGGGTTTCTACTTGCGCGTCTTAGCTGTGGAGTTGCTGGCCTCAGTCATGCTTGTTAACAGTGTATGTAGGAAAGAGGAAGAAAAAGATAAGGCATTGCACATGCAGGCCAGGAAGTTGTTCAGTCATCTGAGGTTTCTGTGGCTGGCCGGCTTCCCTGTAACCGTAGCTGCCTAAGCTCAGTGGGAATCTGCCTCCGCTCACCTCACATGCTCCTTAGTTTAACAGAGTGTGAGAATGGGGTACTTATTGTACACCAAATCCACTTATGCTAATGTGCAGTGCTTATGTAATTGCTACGCTGGTGTTGAGAAACTAGTCTTCTATTTATTAGATGCTCAGACACCAAACAGGACTCTCTCGGTGCCTCTTCTTCTTAGAGTCCGTTTGGTAATTAAGGACTCAATACTGAAAAAGACTTGCATTCTGTCAAGTACGAACTGTGCATCTATGAAATCGCTGCTCTTTCTCTTCTCTTTCCCTCCTTCCCAGTGGAGTTTAAAAGAAAAACAGCTAATGCAGATGAGAGAAAGATATGCTGCTCAGTATTTGTGCCTTCTTCAAAGTCAAGTTCTTAGAAGGAACCCTTAGTAACAGCTCAGCGCTACTGCTTGGTTACCTCCAACAAAGTGTTTGTGATGAGTAATGTAACAAGGTTATTCTGCTAGCAGCATTGCTTTGAAGGCATTTATTGCTTGACATTTTACAAGTGAGGGATGTTTTAGGCAGGTTTCAGTAGATGTTAGAGGTTAGCCTGTATTTCTTCTTCTGCTACCTGTGCTAGTGAACTACTTCATAGAAAAGGCAACACGAACAAGAGCTCCATGATGATTGCTTTGCTTTGTTTGTTCCGGTGAGGAATTTCACACCTGCCAGCCATATGTGGGCTCTTAGGCATCACGCTCCAGCCTTGGGGCTCTCCCTAATCTGGACTCATTTCCCCAAATCCTCCTTGAGCACCTGTACCTGGTTGGCAGCTATGTTTCACTCGTTGCTAGTCTGACTAGGGAATGGAGTGTGAGTAGGTAGATACCTAACCTTCATGTGACTCATGTGTAAACTATTGTAGAAGGGGCTGCAGTCCTGGTATGTAATTCCCAGAATGCTGCCCGTTTAACCATGAACATTTCAAATTGATATGATGTAATTACTGAGAACAGGGAATGGAAGAATCTAGGGCAGTGTTTATCAAACTATGCCTAGCAGAAGAGTTGTTCACCACTTGAGTTTTTCTAGTGGATAAGGAACCAGACTTATCTGGGAATTCTGGGTTTGAGTCCGCACTCTTCCACAAAGCCAGCTGGGCGGCCTTGGGCTAGTCACAGCTCTCTTCTGAGCTCTCACAGCCCCACCTACCTCACAGGGTGTTCTGTTGTGGGGAGAAGAAAAGAAAGGTTTGTCAGCCACTTTGAGTCCCCTTAAATGGGAGAGAAAAGCGGGGTAGAAAAGCCAATGCTGCTGCTGCTTTTTCATAGCATCCTGTAAGTTATTTTCCTTTGTAATAATTTAATTCCTGTGGTGGCATAAGACAGATCATCCAGATGCTCTGTGACATTCTCATAGCATATTTGCTTGCAGAAGGCATTGCTTTCATTCTTTCACATAATTAGGGGAAGGTATATTACAAAATTGCATGCCTGTACACTTCAAAATAATCATGTATAAGGTAATTCTCTTTGCCTGTTTTTAATGTGTATTTCCTATTTTAATTTATTAGTTAAATCTATGTGTGAAGATAGCAATAATTCTGAAATAAAAAGCATTCTTATTCTGGCTAGGAAGACAAGAAAATCTCTTGCTGCACTGAATTTTATGACAAAATTTATCAATACTTGCACAGTGGGGTATAATCTGCTGACCAGTGAGATTATCTTGTTAGCCAATTTGTAGATTTTGTTTGTTTGTTGAAATTCTACTCTTTTATAACATCTGACTTTTTTAGAAAAATAAATATGAAATTTGCAAGCGGTTAAGTTTAAAGGGGCAGCTTTTTTGAACCCATAAGCATATAAATTTGTGTGTCCGTGTGCAAATCCATGCATGCATGTTTCCGTTGTTCAGATACCACAGCATGCATTGCGGATGATACATGATGCTGCAACATGTATGCGGATTACTTTCCAAAATGGTAACAAGCTCCTGCAGCAGGGAGTGTTCTCTGAACAGGCAACACTATAACATGTTAAGCAGCTTAGTTTGCTGGATTGGCTTTAAGTTCCTAGAAATGGCCTAACGCAAACCTAACTGGGTCATTGCAGAGTGTGCACAATATTCTCTGTCTTAGACATATAAACATCGCTTAGGTGAAAGACTCCTTCAAGCTATTTTAGGTGTGATATCAGCTTTTCACCTGAGGGCTAGCAATCAAGTGGAACAACGCCAGCACTGTGCATTTTAAAGGGTTTTTAAAGGTTTTATATCTTACTTTATTGTAAGTGGTAACTTACAATGTGTTCAAAATGCGAATAAAATTAAAAAATCTTAAATGCTGCAGTGCAGAACGGCAGTATAAAAACAGCAGATATGGAATCTAATGCACAACAGCAGCAATGCAAAGAGCATGGAATTTAAAAGGCCTTAAGGAACAAAGCAGTCTTTGTCTTTTGGCACCAGGCGAGCCATGTGGATTGTGGGATACTCTAATGGTTAGACTGCAGCCCTCTTCAGTCCTAGCCGGGAGTTCTCATGAAAGCTCTGAGGTAAAACCTTAAGGCTGGAGAAACTTCACATAAACAGATATAGAAAGCGCAAACGCCAGTGAGGCACATCAGGCTTCACAAAGAACCAGTTCATTCAATAAAAGTACAGAAGAAGAAGAGTTGGCTTTTCCACCCCGCTTTCTCACCCCGTTTAAGGGGACTCAAAGCGGCTGATGAAGCTTTCTATTCTCCCCACACCAGACACCCAGTGAGGTAGGTGGGAGTGTGACTAGAGCTGTAGGTAGAGCTGTGACTAGCCCAAGGTTACCCAGCTGGCCCTCACCGAAGAGGGCGGAATCAAACCTGATTAAGGAGTCTGGCTCCTTAACCACTAGAGAAAGGAAGAGAAATGTAAGCAGGCAAACCTGTAGTTGTTTCTATTAACGTGTATTTTAGCTTGTTACAATAAGGTCTAAAAAGATGGCCTAATGCCCAGTAAGCAGCATTGTGAATGTGTTGTGGAGTTTCTTTGGGTTAATGGCTATTCCAGGTGGTATCCAAAGGCAATCTAATACATGGAGCATTATAAGAATCTTAGCCAGAAGTCACTCTGTCTCTGGCATGGGTAAAACTGCAGCTGGTATTCCAGGACAAGCTGGGCTAAATGCTTCAGTAATGACAGTAAATATTTATTGGACTATTTGCAGCATCTGTTTCTGTTTTCCTAAACACCCCTTAAAAATATTAGACATCAAATTAATGTGGAAATTATTTTTATTGGAAGCAGTCCCTAAATTAAAAGCCTTTCAGCATTATTGTCTAATGTGGAAATCTTCCTCTCAGTTTGCATGAATTACTTTGTCCACAGTTTACAATACTGTGAAGATTCCTAGCCTATTGAACCAGTTTGCTCTAGTGGTTAGGGAGCCGGACTCTTATCTGGGAATATTGGGTTCGATTCCACCCTGCCCCATGAAGCCAGCTGAGTGACCTTGGGTTAGTCACAGCTCCCTTCTGAGCTCTCACAGCCCCACCTACCTCATAGGGTGTCTGCTGTGGGGAGAAAAGTGGGGCAGAAAAGCCAACTCTTCTTCTACTACTACTACTACTACTACTACTACTACTACTACTACTACTACTACTACTACTACTACTACTACTACTACTACTACTACTACTACTACTACTACTACTACTACTACTACTACTATTGAGGGATCCAGGGCTGCTCATAATCTTTATGGTGCTTCATTTTATGCATGCTGTTTCCTCTTTTTGCAGAGTTTGATGACCCATCTGCAATGGTGGTGCTAGCTGAGGAAGAGCTGGTAGTAATAGATTTGATGTCTCCGGGCTGGCCATCCATCCAGCCGCCATACTTGGCCTCCCTCCACTGCTCTGCCATCACATGTTCACACCATGTCTCCAACATCCCCCTGAAGTTGTGGGAAAGAATCATCAGTGCAGGCAGCAAGCAGAGCTCTCAGTTCTCCAATATGGTATGACTTGGGCTGGGTCCAGATTAGTGGATTAAATTCGCAGTTATAACAAAATATGCGGTTTACCTGGCTGCAAAGCCACGATGGGCTGTCTGGACACGAGCAGTCTCACCGTAGCTTTCTCACAGAAAGCTGCCATACTTCTGTGGCACGCATCACGTGGGATGGGGCAGCCAATGCGAGCTGAGCTGCAGGCTCGGCTCTCGTTCGCTGTTCTCACCGTCCAAACTGGGAGGAAACTTCGAATTTACCTGATACTGCAGAGCAAGTGCTCATCGTTCCGCAGTAGGTAAATTCACAGTAGCTGTGGCATAATGTGCTGCGGATACAAAGTATGAGGCATCAGGTGTGACAACCATGCCCAACTGCACATTGAAATGTGTAGTATCCCCAAGTCTGGATGCGGCCTTGTATGCATTGGCAGAGGCAGGAATAGGTTTAGGGTGAATGGTGTTCATGTAAGGGCTGTTTCAGTTTGCTCCCTGTTTGTTTTGCTGCATTAAAGTTTTGCTGCTTTTGAAGGGCGTGGAGTGGCACTGTTCTGGTTCCATCTAGAATATATGAGGATAACAATAGTAACAACAATAACCAACTGTGTGTGTACGTGATTTTCAGCCATGCGCTATGGTGTGCTGCTGAATATTACTCCCCAGTAGTTCTGAATCAGAATAACGTCCTTAGTCTGGATGGAGACCTGATTAAATGGGTCTCCAACTGATCTGGATGAAAGACCTCCTTAATCTAGATCTGTCTCGTGCAGACAGAGTGGACTAGTAGGAGATGGGACCTCATAGATTCACATTAAGTCTAGAAGTTCCACATGGACCCTTAATCCAGATTAAGAGTTTGTATAGAAAGGTCCTGAAATTCTAAAGTGTCCCTAAAATTGAACTAGATGGCCCCAGTCATTTGGTTTTCTATAGCATCATGCTGTATTCCTCAACCTAATTTGAATTTTTGAAACCTTCCCTTACAGTCAGCTCTGGTACTGCCCACATAACTACATTTAGTCAGCAAAATGTGGTGTATAATGAAAAAACTGGGGAGTCAAGCATAAGGACACTTACTGTAAATGTAAGATAATATTCTGGCCCCTACCAACTCAAATTACATACAAACCCAGTTTTGGAATGCTGTGATGGCTAGGACTTGCAAATATTCAGAGCTCTCTGCAGCAGCTGCTGCTTACAGGAAAAATGTAGGTTAATGGATTCCCTTCAACCTTTTATTAAACCTTAGCAAAAGGAAATTGGCTAGTAAAACCTTAAGAACCAATGTCTAATCTTAATCCAAAGAAAGACTAATCTGTATAGATTTGGTGTTTTAATGCTTCCCTGTTCCTTCCCCTGCCCCCTAAACATTTTATGTACCGTAACCAGCCTTGTGTTTCTGTCTTTCTGTAGCTGTGGCCAATAAATGGAGGCATCAACAAGGCCCCAGATGCTCCCCAGAGAGACTTGTTGCTCACAGGGTAGGTATGAAAACAGAGAACCTTTCGCAAATGGCCTTCAGGGAATCTGGCTGAGCCACCTTTTACTGCCTCTCCTCAGTCAATCCATGATAAATATAGTTGGTAAATAAAGGATGAGGGTCATTACTTACACAACAGTAATGTGCTGAATGTTTTGAGATTAGAATGTAAGTTTTGGTTAATAACTAGCTCTTTTGAAGAACCTTTTCTTTTCTTTCTCCAAAATTTCATTTGAAGAATTTTTTTTTCATAGTCCTGGTCTGCGTGTAACCCTTGCTCACAGTTTTTAGCGTAGCATGACTTGCTTTAACTTGCCACCTAATGCAGCAGGTAAAAATATAAGAACGTAAGAGGAGCCCTTCTGGATAAGGCCACAACCTATCTAATCCGGTATCCTGTCCCACACAATGACCCATCAGTTGCTTATGGGCCTCTCCAGCAGAAGACAAGGGCAAACCATCTGCTCTTGAATCCCAGCAAATGGCCTTTAGAGGCATCCTACCTGTCTCCCCAGCCTGGAGGATGTACCTAGGATTATTTCCTGCCAAAAAGCCCCTATGTGAAATTATAGTTTGTTGACTGGAAAAGGATAGTTGAGAACCTAAGAATATAGAAACATAGAAGAAACCCCACTGGATCAGGCCACAGCCCTTCTAGTCCAGCATCCTGTCTCACACAGTGTACCACCAATTGCTTCTGGACATTAATCTCAAGTAGAAGATGAAGGCAAAACCTTCACACCTGCTTTTGACTTCCTGCAAATGGCCTTTAAAGTTTGTTCTTAACTGTGGCAATGTTTGCATGGTGCCTGTACAGCACCAAGAGAGGGCATGCTCTGCACAACCTTGCACCTTCATGAGATATTGGGTTCATTGGATGATCATAGAATCCACACAGAACCATGCCTGTCCAGCTGACAAGCTGCTGTGAGCAGCCATTAGAGTCGGGGCTCTAGAGTGCTTACTCCTTCTCTTGGCAGCCCTGATGCCGCCTTGCTTCTGGCCTGTACAATATTCAGGCCCATTTCATGTCCTCAGAGACATCCTCCCAGCCATCAGGATTGCAGCTAGGGAGTGAAAGTCCTCTGGCTGTGATTCTGACAGCCAGAAGCAGCAGGTGTCATGCAGACAGTACATTGCCACTTTTAAGAAGAGGGCTGCCTGCATAGCTCTCAAGCCACGAGGAGTTTTTCCCCTGCCATGTGGCTCTTCTTGGGATTGGATGGTGTGTCTGAACAGATCAATCTTGCCAAGTAAAAAGATGATATATATTGCAAGTACACTTCTTAATCCACTTTCGTCTGCGTAGCACCCCTGTATCGAAAAAAGCTACTAAAAGAAGTCAAATTTTGTAAGTTCCTGGCCTGTGTAATTAGTCAGTGAAAATTAAGATGCCGTTTTTATCCACCTGTTTACTTAGAATTGTCTAAAAATATTCTGTTTCCTTGACTTGATGTGGGTATGACAGATTTACTCCTATTATTATTAAAGGCATGAGGATGGCACAGTGCGATTCTGGAATGCATCTGGCGTTTGTCTGAATCTGCTGTATAAGCTGAGCACAGTGAAGGTGTTTCTTACAGATGCTGATCCCAATGACAATATGAACCAGGTGGGGGAGGATGAATGGCCTCCATTGCGGAAGGTGAGGTATCCATTGCTCAGCTTTAATTTGATGAAGAAGGCAGAGAGGGAAGTCCCTGTTCTGGGATATAATCCAGAATAAGACCCAGTGCAGAATGGGCACAAGTGTTCCCATCAAAGATATACAAGCGCTCCAAAGTCCCACCATGACCACCACACCTTTCCTCCTCACATCTTCGGTCTTTCTCTTGTCCCTTTCCCAGCCATCTCCTCCTCTTGGCATGCTGCTTTTTCCTGCACACCCCCAAGCCCCTTTGTTAACCCCATCTGTACACCTGCCAAGCCCTCAAACCTGCTTGCTCTCATACATGAGTCTTAACATTCAATCAGGGGTCTGTTTGGAGAGTTGACATAATGCTGCATATTCCCTAAAGGAAAAAAAAAAGAAAAAACATCAAGATTCAGTAGTTACATGTAGGCTTTCATGACGAGATTCAGTCTCATCTGAGGTAGTTTTGGGCTGTTATGCCATGTTCCAGGTTTCTTCTGTGAACTTAAGCTTTTGGATATAGCTGTGAGATCCATCTTGGAATGGATTTTGCTCTTGGAAGAGTCAAAAGTGACTGGTGTCTTCCTAGACCTTGTTTCTCTCTTTATAGATGACTGCTGTTTGTCAGTTCTTCCTTGGTTCGAGTTGTTGATAAGTCATTGGTCTCTTCCTTGGGTGGAAGTGTTAATGGTGGATTGTTGAGGTGTACCTGTTTCTTATGTATTAGCATTAGCATAGTCCCTGGGGGTGGGTTGTGTGTTTGCATAACTCAGGTGTGAATCTGTTTTGCTTCTTTCTGTACAGAGGTTTCCAGATGCTTGTTTATTTATTTATTATTTACATTTCTATCCCACCCTATACCCGAAGGTCTCTGGGTGGGTAACAACAGTTAAAACAACAAATTAAAAACAGGCCTTGGTTCCTGTGGGGATGTTGTTTTATTTCAATGGCCTCTTTGGTAGCCAGTTCATGGATTCCCTTACTTTGGCTATAGTTTTTGTTTGTTCAAATAAGGTCTTGTGGTTTTCAGACCATGCATCTTCCGCTACTGCGTGAGATGCACATGTCTTTCATGTTCATGTTTCCTTTTTTCTATCGTGCGTGGTAGAAAAGGAAGAACTGGCAAGCAAACAGAAGGCACATATAAAAAGTGAACCAAGATCTAGGAAGACACCAGTTGCTTTTGACTCTTCCAAGAGCAAACTCCTCTGAAGATGGATATCGCAGCTATATCTGAAAGCTTAAGTTCTCAGAAGAAACCTGGAATACAGCATAACAGCCCAAAAACTGCTACAAATGAGATCAAGATTCCATATTTTCATTGTAACAAAATGCTGCAGAATTAGAATAAAATACGAAGAAATAAAAATAGAAATATTCACCAGTTTCAGGCTGTTGAACCAAAAGTTTGCTTGCTGTTTATAGCTGCAAATAAGTTCCTGTTCTGCACCTTAATTTGTGTTTGATTCATTTGTTGCTTTCCCCTTTACCTTGATAGGTTGGTTCCTTTGACCCTTACAGTGATGACCCCAGACTTGGGATCCAGAAGATCTTCTTATGCAAATACAGTGGCTACTTATCCGTAGCAGGAACGGCAGGGCAGGTACTGAAATCAGAAGGATCTGAAGGGACTGTGATTTGATTATTACAGTGCACAAATATGACTCTTTTCTAGAGAACATCAGGGTCTTGTTTTGTTTCTCTCTGAATGAATTTCACAACAGGAGGTCAAATGTAGTTTGATTCCCCAACTTCTCATTTGTGTTTAATCCTCAGGGGTTGAGGGACATGCCAGGTGGAAACATAATCCTCTGTTTCATTGTAATCACTAGTTTAAAAACCAATTCTGGTTCATTCTTGTGCAGAGGGCAGGTGAATAGACACATTGACACTCTACAGCAAATCCAAATTCTTCTTGAGGAATACATTAGGAATGGACAACATGTAGACTATCAGATGTTGTTGGATTAAGGCTCATAAGAACCTAAGAGGAGCCCTGCTGGACCAGGCCACAGCCCATCCAGTCCAGCATACTGTCTCACACAGTGGCTGACAAATTGCTTCTGGGCATTCTCAAGCAGAAGACCAAGGCAAAACCTTTACCTCCTTTTCACTCCCTGCAAATGGCCTCTAGAGGCATCCTGACTGTCTCTCCAACTTGGAGAAAGTACTGTATTTTCTGGCGTATAAGACTACTTTTTAACCCAGGAAAATCTTCTCAAAAGTCGGGGGTCGTCTTATACGCCGAGTGTCGTTGTCTTATACGGCGAGTATATCCCAAACTCAATATTTTAACTGGATAGCTGGAGGTCGTCTTATACACCCAGTCGTCTTATACGCCGGAAAATACGGTACCTAGCATCCATTTCAGTAGCCATTAATACACCTGTCCACCAGTTTGTCTATAAGAACATAAGAGGAGCCCCACTGAATCAGTCCACAGCCCATCTTGTCCAGTGTCCTCCTTCACACGGTGAGCTGCCTATTACTTCTGGAAATTCTCAAGCCAAAGAGAAAGGCATAACCTGCCTGTCTCTCCAACACTGAGGCAGTACATATGCATCCATTCTAGTAGCCGTTGATACACCCGCCATCCACAAATTTATCTAATCCTATAAGAACATATCACGTGCAGCAGCTGGAATGGGAAGCAACGATTGAACAGTCAGAGGTTAACTACCCTGAAGTGCAATGCTGGCTGTGATAGTTATACTGGTGTATGATGTTTTATTAATTGCTAGCAGTCTGAGCTTATTATTTTGTGTCCATAGAATCATAGAGTTCAAAGGGACCTCTAGTGTCATCGAGTCAAATCCTCTGCTCAGTGCAGGATTTCCTAAAACATCCCAGACAGATGTAGGTCCAGCCTCTGCTTGACGACCTCCAGCAAAGGAGAACTCACTACCTCCTGGGGCAACCTATTCCGCTGACTGATTGCCCTCACTGTCAGGATGTTTTTCCTAATATCTCATCTGTATTGACTCCCTTGAAGTTTCATACTGTTGTTTCTAGTCCTGCCATCTTGTGTAAATGAGAATGATTGTAGTGGTTTTTGTAAGACATCTTGTGAAGAGGGTAAGGGAAGGTTATGATTGAATAAATGAGATCCTAGGTAGTATGCAACATCAGCAGTGTGTGAATAAGTAGTTGGGGTACATAAAGCCGTGGTACCCTAAGGTTTGCATGCTGGCTTCTGACCCTTTGGCCTTTGTAGCGTATTGCACTACAGAAAGTGTTTGGATTCTGTACCAATGTGTACAGACTTTAGAGCCAGCTTCTCTTCATGTATGACATTCAAGATTGCTGCTCAGAGCTTTCATAGCAAAAGGCTAAATGAGGAACTGCGTTTCCCTGGCCTCTGCATGTGCTCAAGTAGAGTTTGCTTTTGCAATGCTGCGATCTCAAGCCGCGGTTTTGAGTTAATGAGTCCCCCTTGCCTTTCCAGGTCCTTGTAATGGAGCTGAATGACGAAGAGGCAGAACAGGTGGTTGACCATGCAGAGGCCAACCTGCTCCAGGATCAGGAAGGCTACAGATGGAAAGGTCACGAACGACTCAAAACAAGAGATGGGCCGGTTAGGTTTGAGCCTGGTTTCCAGCCTTTCGTCTTAGTTCAATGCCAACCCCCGGCAGTAGTCACATCTTTAGCCCTTCATTCAGAATGGAAACTTGTAGCCTTTGGTACAAGCCATGGCTTTGGACTCTTTGATCATCAGCAGAAGCGGCTTGTCTTTGTCAAGTAAGTCGTTTCTGAATGTACAGGGGGAAAACTGCTAACAAGGTAAGGGTTTTCACAAGGCACATGTATAAATAAATAGCAAGGTGTTTTCCGGTAAGCTGATGTCATACTATGGCTAACAGTTTGAGTAGTAAAGATCATGTCTTTCAATTGAGTCTCATTTCAGCCAGGACACTTCTTGTCCTGCTACTTCAGTCCTAAAACTTTTAATAATTCCTTACTGTTACTAAAATGGATCCTTAGATGATGAAAGGGAAAGGCTGAGGTACGTCAACGTGGCGGGTGGGGATTAAGTTTCTGCTACTGGGAGTTTTAGACCAACCATATCTGGTTTAGACCAACAAATTTCCCAGGTTTATTCCGTACATTATTTCAATTCTGTCTGCAAAATAGGATAATATTCTTTTGGATTTCATGTGCATAACAGCTGTATAAGTAATAACACCTGGTGAATTGTTTCTAGGTGCACTCTGCACCCCAGTGACCAGCTGGCCTTGGAGGGCCCTCTATCTAGGGTGAAATCCTTGAAGAAGTCTCTCCGACAGTCCTTCCGAAGGATGCGAAGGAGCAGGGTGTCAAACAGAAAGCGACGAACCACTGAGGTGAGATTTGGTCTGATAGGAGATCCCTGATAAGACTGTTCTACTACCTATTAATTGGAGGTCGAGGCAGCTAGAGGTTAAGTTTCTGGGTAACTGTCCTTGTTTCTAAATTAGAACTTTCTGCAGTTGCTCTAGATCTGGTTTAATCCGTGTCACGGGCCTCACATCTGCACATTAATGTGGATCAAGGAGGCCCTGCCCCCTGGTAGTTTGTCTCCGTCTGCACAAGATGAAGCCAGGTCCAGATTAAGAGACCCTTAATCTACAAGTGGACTAAGGGCCTTTTTCCATATAACTGGAGGTGTGCAGATGGCATGCTTTTTAGTGGCACACAAATCCACCACCACTCTGGGCTCCAAGGTTAGGAACTGTTATTCTTAGCCTTCAGAGGCATTTGGGGGGGGGGGGCAGCTGTATAGTTCATGCAAGTTTTGGAGCCACAGGGAGGTATCTGTGCAGACAGTCCTGATCTAGCCTACTGCTCTGGATTAACTCATGGTAAAGTTCAGAAAAAGCCAATATTACCTAAAAATCAAAATAAACAAGAATTTGTTTATTGAAGTCAGGAACGTTTGTGGTTTCTTTTTTTCAAAATTGCTTGACTTTTTAAAGTCAACCCTCATTTCAGTTCCCTGCAAACATTCATACTAAATGTGAAAAAAAAAAAGCTTACAGCATGTTTAAGAGATGTTAAGTTGTTCAAAAAGCATTTATCCTTCCTTCCCCATTTTTATTTTGCATGAAGGTACAGGAAGGAATTTCCAGACATGACCAAGATGCATTACAAGAAATTGAACTTGCACCTGTCCAGCGGAAAATTGAAGCCCGGTCTGCTGAGGACTCTTTCACTGGCTTTGTTCGGACCTTATATTTTGCTGACACCTTCCTAAGAGACAGTGAGTTAGAAGGGCTTCTCCCTTACCTTTGTAGTTTGGTTCTTCAGACTGCTTTCTTTTCTCAAAATGGTGGTGCATGCTGGGTACATTCAAAGCATCTCAGTTTCTGTAGTGGGCTTGACTAGACACACAGTTATCAGTCAACATCCTGGTCTTTTGGGGATGTTTAGGTGATGGATAAGTGTGTAGTCAGTCAGGCAGATTCTGGTTGTACAAACAGGTAGCTATGATTACAGAATTAGAGCAAAGGGTAAATAATGGAGATGTGTAAAATTATGCACCCTGGGAATTCGTGTGCACAGGGAGGGTTTTGCCACTGTCTCAAAATAGTAGACCATGGAATACTCCTGTGGAACTGAATTGCGGAAGACTCCCGCTTGGCAAAAGGAAGTACAATAATTCCTGCAATGTACGGTAACGTGGCATATAAGATGGGCTAGTAATTTAGCAAGGAACATGTAGGGAAATAAGCTTTTAAAAATAGGATGCAAAGTGGTTTTTAGAATATTTGGGGTGGAGTGAACCTTCTGCAGCAGGAAATAGGGTAATTCCTAACTCACCATATAGACCATGTAACTAATTTCTATAAAATATTGCAATTGGCACCAGCACAAGTAACTTTAAAATGGGGCTATATAAATTAATGCAGGATAAGGCTATGCATGGTTTAGAGCCATAACTGCTATACATACCCTCGCAGTTTAAGAAGCAGTATGTTTCTGAATACCCTCTTGCTTGGGGACATGCCTGAGGAGGCAGGTGCACTTTTTTTGTCAGGGACTGTTCAGAGCAGCCAGTCATCATCATAAGAATAGGATGCTGCATTGGATAGGTAGTGTTATAGTTTGGCCAAGCAGGGCAGATATTATGTCCAAATCCTGTGCTAAATTTTTCCTTCCTCATTTTAGTTTCTTTTTACCATTTTTTGTTAGTAAATTTACACACAAAAAATCCAAATGCATCACACACAATTAGCTAAGATTCACAAGTAACTTCCTTGTAGCTTTGAAACTGCTACCCTCAGTAGATACCTTCAAAATCTTTTATTTCAGACATTTCTATACCACTTTTAGTTTTTTGAAAACTCTTAAAGTGGCTTACAAAAGACATTAAAAGCAAGAGTAACAACAGCAATTAAACACACGCGAAAACTGAGTGAGCCACTTAAGATACAAATATTCATGCAGGGAATGCCTGAGTAAAAGGAAAGGTGTTTAATAGGCTTTCCAAACAGAAAGTGCCACCACTGAAAAGCCCCAAACAGTCTTCATCAGGTGGCATTCAGTATTACACAGGACCCACAATAAGACCTTTTGTTCACCTTATACATTGTGTACTTAAGCAATATGTAGTAGCTTCACAAGGGGCATGAAATGCCATTTTGAATATTTTTGGCAGCATCCAAAATGGCCGTGTCCCGCTTAAATGGGGATGGAACACCCTGGCAGACTCTGCCCTAGAGCAAAAGAGGGCATTCTTCTTGGCTCACCTTGCTCCTGGCTGCTCCTCTTATCCTTCTCAGAACGTGGGCAGAGCACTGTGTCAGCGGCACACAGAGTAAATAACCGATCCTTTGGCCTCTACAAATTCAGCCAAGCCCCTGTGGATCTAAAATTGCAGCAGGCGGCATACGTCTCTGAAAAGGCCAGAAGGGGCAGCAGGGAGCAATATATGTGCTTATCTTATCCCAGGGCTCAGCTTGCTGAAATGGGATTTTGTGCACCCATAACCTGTACTTTTTGTTTCGCCTTTAGTTTTAATGTATCTAATTTCAAAACGGAGGACTACTAGATCAAAAAGGATCTAAGGGTTGTTACAAAAAGTGAACACAGTAATATACTGTATTTTCTGGCGTATAAGACTACTTTTTAACCCAGGATAATCTTCTCAAAAGTCAGGGATCGTCTTATATGCCGGGTGTTGTCTTCTTATACGGCGAGTATATCCCAAACTCTATATTTTAACTGGAAAAGTTGGAGGTCGTCTTATACACCCAGTCGTCTTATACACTGGAAAATACGGTATTTGACTAAGAGGCAGAGAGAATAAAAAATTATCTATTTTTTTCTTTCTGCCTCTTAGTCAAATATATTACTGTTTAAACTTTAATGGAGTTTGTCTTTCACGTTTTACCCTAATCTTTATGGTTGATGTTCATGCTTAAGGCAAACCCTTGAGTAGATGAAACAGGTAAATCTAACATGGCCATGTAAGAGGTGTAATCTTGCTTTCATTCATTTTTATAGAGTATATTAGAAGGATTCCCCATAGCTTGTTTATTTCTATTCTAGGTTCGCGGCATTGTCCGTCCTTGTGGGCCGGAACTAATGGAGGTACAGTATATGCTTTCTGTCTTCATGTCCCTTCAGCTGAGAGAAGAATGGATGAACCTGTGAGAGCAGAGCAAGGTGAGTAAATAGTTTACATTAACTTGGACTAAGGTAGGCAGTAGCCTATAAGTTAGAGAGTGAAGATTTGTGTCGGTAGTGCCTCCTGGTAACATATGATAAACCAGTATTAAATCCTCCAGATGTTGGATTATTCATTGTTGCTGATGATTGGCCCCTACACCTTAGATCAGATAGACTAAAAGGCAGCAATGTGTTCAAAGCCATATTAGGCTGGAAGAGCCCATATATGGAAAATGTAGAGATGTGTGCAGAAAAGGTAACTAAGTGTCACAAGTATCACCAGACTATCACAAGTTGTTGAAGGCTGAATGAAGTAAGGATTACAACACAGGGGAAGCACAGGATTGTGCAACACTCAGGAAGTGAGTCACCAACTCTGATAAGGAATTGTATAAAGGTGGTCACACACGGCTGTGTGTTACCCTTAGTTGATTGTTCGAGAGCTGAGACTGGAGAAGGAGAGATGTGACTGCTACGGAATAAAAGCCTCTGCAAAGAGAAATCTGTCTCTGTCTGTTTGCTGGAACTGTGGGCAGAGAAAGGAGGGGCAAACGGCAGCAGAAGCCTGCAAGCTTTCCCGGGACGGGAGAAGTTCATGCTTTCAGCACCTGGACAGCTCCGAAGAAATGCTGACAGCCAGCAAGCCAGCAAGCAGAGAGACAGAGAAGTTTATTTATTCCCCCAGCACGGACGTGCAACTCTGCGAATGATGTATTACCAACGGGGGGGTACCTGACACTCCAATACCCCCTAACAAGCCACACACAGTATAAAGCATGCATCTAATAAAGAATTATTTTACTATGATTATAAAGATAATTTGGGATTTGCCTTACACACTGAATGTGAGTCTTGAAATGTTGTGCCAGCTCCCAGATGTTTGATCATTTGATCAGTAACACTTTTGAGTACTTCAGGAGTTCAAGAGTAGCTCTTCCCTTTGTCTTCTGCTTGAGATTAATTCCCAGAAGCACTGTGGGCCACTGTGTGATGCTGGATTTAGGTTGGCTGGAGCCTGTTCCAGTAGGACTCCTCTTATGTTCTTGTGAGTTAGGGGTGATTAGTTCTGTTTCCTCTTGAAATCTATGGGATTGAACTAAATCATGTGTTTTATAAGTGTTCGTCTCTGGACATACCCTCTTAACCTGCTTGTGTTTTGTCTGACTAGCCAAAGAGATTCAGCTCATGCACAGAGCTCCTGTCGTTGGGATTGTTGTTCTGGATGGACAGAGTATTCCTCTCCCAGAGCCACTGGAAGTAGCACATGACCTTTCCAAGAGCCCCAATATGCAAGGAAGCCATCAGCTTCTCGTGGTGTCAGAAGAGCAATTTAAGGTAACATTGTGTGCATGTAAAAACATTTCAGTATGCTTCTCCATTATTAGAATGCATCAACCACAGACACCTGGGATCTTATTCCCCTCTGAAATTCTTCAGAGAATTCTGCCTTTAGGGGTGTTTTTCCACTGTCACTAAAAGTATCCATTAAGTACCCATTAATGGGTACGTAATGGCATTTTTGTACCCATTAATGAATACTTCTAGTGACAGTGGAAAAACACCCTAGGTTGCATTCATGGGGCATTGGCTGAGAACTGGCTTTAAGCTGAAAAAAGGAGAACGTATTTGAAATTTTACTTAGTGAAAGGGTTTCTACTTTTGTCTTCTTATCTTAAACAGACCATGGAGCTGGATATAATATCAATCCTATATCCATACATACATTCTTGATTTCTGTTTCCTGAGATGTTCTCCTAAAAATAGGCAGATAAGAAGGAAAATAATCTGTTTTAGGACCAAGACCAGCCATCAATATTTACAGTGGGCTTCATTAAGATGTGGTAGATTCATCTCTGTTATCATGGGTAATATTTATAGCTCAGGACTGTAGAGTTCCATTGCAGAAGGTTCTCCAAGCTTGATGATGATCTCTGCAGAGAAAAAAACCTTAAGCTTGGGGGACCTTTTATGGTGAAATATATATCTTTATGCAAAGATCTACTCATGAGCCAGTTTGGTCTTCTGGTTAAAGTGTCAGACTCTTAATTGGTAGTCTCCTGGTTCGATCTGCACTCCTATATGAAGCCAGTTGGCCGACCTTGGCTTGGCCATGGCTCTCTTTCTAAGCCCACCTACCTCTGTTGTAGGGAGAAGAACAGAAGGTTTGCCAGCTGCTTTGAGTCCCCTTAAGGGTGAGAAAAGCTGGGTATAAAAACTAACTCTTTTTCCTCTTCATCTACCTTTATATATAGCATCAGGAGGCAGCAAAACTTTTAACTATCATTTTAGAGTTTATTTATTTGTTACTTAAATTTCTATCCCGCCCCATACCTGAAGGTCTTGTACCCTAAATACACGGCTTTTTTTTCTTTTTTTTCTTTTCTTTTTTTTTTGTTAAACTAAACCGAAGCCTGCTGTAATGCAGGTTATAGGGCATCTCTCAATGAAGGCAGTGTAATCATGTATCTTGTTTACCCTGGCAGGTCTTCACGTTGCCCAAGGTCAGCTCCAAACTGAAGCTTAAACTGACAGCCCTGGAAGGCTGTCGGGTGCGGAAGGTAGCGGTTGCGAACTTTGTCAGCTGTAAGACGGAGTACAGTGAGAATGACCTGACTGTGTTGACAAACTTAGGAGACATCCAGATCATTTCCCTGCCCACACTGAGAATCCAAACGCGCTACAGTTGCATCCGCAAGGAGGATGTGAGCGGCATTGCCTCCTGTGTCTTCACCAAATACGGGCAAGGTAACAGTGTGGCCTGTTATGATGCATGTTAGAAGTGTTTTCTCTGTCATATGAGCACATAGAGGTGAGGTTTATGGCTGCTGGAACCTCTTGTCCTTCCGTGCACAGTTCTAGGAGAGTGAGGGGGGAGAAAACATTGGGGGCGGTTTATCCACTTTGCAATGAAGGGGATTATTTTTTTTTTGTCACTAACTTCCCTGTGATGCACCTCTTTTTGCCTTTGTAGGTATATGTGAACTTAATTTAAAACTGGCTATGTAGAAGGGGGATCACATGAATGTCTGCATAAGGAAATACTGCAGGAGATTGTTTATGGGTGTTTTTCCACTGGAGAAAGTACCTATTTTAGCACCCATTAGGGACCCATCTGGCTGAGAGCCGGATGACCCCATTTCCACCACAGACCTCATTAGGGACACATTTCTTTCCACCGCAGCTTGGGAAATCCAGATCATATGGGTCCTTGAGGACCTATAATCCGGATTTCGTGTAGACCCCATTAAAGGGGGTCTACAATGGGGTCTTCAGCCTGAAAATCCAGATTGTAGGGAGCTTGTTTCCACTACAAACCGGCAATGGGGTCTTGAGGAGGCTAGGGGGAGGGGGCACCCATGCGGATGGGGGGGGAGCCCCAAAATCAGAGCTCCGAAATCCCTCCAAAGTTGCCTTCCCTTACAAGAACAAAGCAGACTGTTACCTTCAGGCATGGAAAGAGGTGCATATTTATGAGGCTGACACAAGGAGCTAATTAATATGCCCCTCTCTTGCATTGCTCTCCCAATTGGTTTGTTGGAGCCTTTGCTAAGCTCCAAAGTTGCCTTCAGAGGGACTTTGGAGCCTTTGCTAACCTCCGAAGGCAACTTCAGGGATTGCACCCCCTGTCCCCCAGAAGACTTGGGGTGACAGGCAGACCCCTTGTGGGTCAATCTGGATTTGCAAATGAGTGCTCCGGTATTTCCACAGCAGGGAAGCTAGCACCCATTGCTATTGGGTGCTAGACCACCCATGGGAACACAATGGGTACTTCCCTTAATCCGGATCTACTAGATCTGGATTAAAGGAGCACGGTGGAAAAACACCCTTGATGTGAGTGAGAGAGAGAGAGAGAGAATGTGAGAGAGGGAATCCCAGCCGCATACATTTGTATCTGGATAGCTATATCTGTGATACGTATGTATATAAAGTGCCAAACACCCTTTTGAAGGTGGCATCCCTGCATTACAAATAGTGGCTTTAAAATTAATCGCTACCACTTTCAGCTAGATGTGCTTCCGGGATATATATATATTGTGTGTGAGTGAGAGAGAGAAAAGAGACCACAGTCCCCAAATGCCCTTTTCTCATTGTTCCCCTTGATAGATCCATGTATGCACAGTGTGTACAAGTTCTGTTTCTTTTTCTGCAGGCTTCTATCTCATCTCTCCGTCTGAGTTTGAGAGATTTTCCCTCTCCCCAAAGTGGCTGGTTGAGCCCCGCTGTCTAGTCAGATCGCCCGAAAGCACAGGCAACAACCATACGCACAATACATCTGATATAGAGAAGGCTTCCCGGAGAACCAAGTATGCAGGCTTTCAGACTTTCTAGACTTACCTACTGTTTTGCTTCTGTTTGAAACAGGGGGTTGTGGATTATGCCATTTGACTTAACTAACAGCGAGAGTGCAAACAAGGAGGTCTGAGTTCATTTTAAGGACCGCTTTGCTCTTATGCAATTAGGGCGGCCTTGTGTGCTCCGGGACACTCCATGCGCACAGCACATCGCCACCTCCGTCTCAGAGCATGTGAGCCTGTCCCAATCCCCCAAAGCTGTGGAGCACTAATGCTGCCTGGGGGCATGACTGCTTCATCTGTCCACATGCGTGCTGCATTGCAGTCGCAATAACAATGGTGTCAGAAGTTGCCATAACTGCCACTGTGGCAATGCGGACAGTTCAGGACAAGCTGTCTGCACTGTGAGCACTGCTGGGTACGTTGGGGGTGGCGCCTTCACTCACAGTGTGAATGCTGGCCACCATCCCTGAAAGTAACTTTTTCCATTGTATGCCTTTGCATAATCTGGCTTTACCTCTACTTTCTTCCTAATGTCAACCCACCTTATCAACAGGGGTTTAGATTGCCCTTATTGAAAATAACTGTTGAGTGCTTTTTACTGTACACAGTGTTGTTAAGATTTAAAGTATTAAATTTGTACAAATTAGATTTTAACATGATTTTATATCAGTTTGGATTCAGAAGCCAGATAGCAAACATTGAGGGTATTTAGGACAGGGCACTACTAGACCTGCAAAAGAATTTATTTATTTGCATTTGTATAACCGCTCTTCACCCTGAGGTACCAGAGTGGTTTACACAACAAATACATTCACTCCTTATGTGTTTGGTTCATCACTGGGGGCGAATGAAAGGATCTTCCAAGCCTCTTCTTTCTCCTTCTCTCCCCTCAGGCAAAGGTGACTCTTTCTTATTATTGTTTGACATATGTATTTTACAATTATAATAAGAATAAAGGAAAATATAGAACAGTGAACAAATACATCAATAACATATGTAATGACTTAAACTTTAACCTTTGATCCTGTCATGGATTTTCTTTTTCTAACTTACAAGAATGGAAGTGCAGAGGAAATGAGGAGTGGAAACCATATGAACCAGCTATGTAGGAATCGTTGAAAGGGTAGTGACTTTTGATAGAATTGATGGAAGATCTTCCTAGTTTCTTATTTCTCCCAGTTTCTCTAGTGTTTAGATTGCTGCAATGCAATGCAATGAGAGTCCACATGAGTGAATGTCGTTTACATTCAAAATAAGTTGCTTTCTCATAAAACAATCCATGCTGCAGTGATTTCCAAATTGAATTACCGTATGTCACTTTGCATATGCTTTGGAAGTTGCTGTAGAATGCATACCATTTTATTTCCATCCCACAACCCCTGAGGTTTGAGGGGCTAAGGGCTCTCCCAGAGTTACCCAGTAAGTTTTCACAGCTGAGTTAGGGGAACTGAATATAGAGATTTCTAGGTTCTAGCCTGACAGTCTGTTCACAACACTGTGCTGGTCCTCATATCATCTCAGGGTGATTCTGCTCCGGCTGATACACCAAATCAACAAGCATATTGGAAGAATGTGGAAGGGAGGCCCTAGTAGGCTTTCTGGTCTGGTATATAAGCCAGTGCAGAGTCACCCCTAGTTTGGCTTGTTCTGATCATTGATCAAAATGCATTAATATAGGTTTGTCATGTGAGAAGGATTTTAAGAATTCTGCTCTCCAGACCACTCAGTTTTTGTGTACAGTAGATTTTTTTTTCTAAAGCCTGAACATTAACTCCTGAGCTTCCATTTAAAAATCTGAAGTGCCATTATATTTTAAGTGTCTTAGAAGCAGCTCATGCAACTTTAAATAGTACAATTTGAGCCAATTGCACCAAACATGTGTGCTTGTTAATGTTTTCTAGCATTGCTTGTGTTTTCCTTATTCATTTATTTACACTTATGTACTGCCCTATGCCGAGTTTTAGGGTGGGTTACAGTGATTAAAATACACAAAACAGAATCAAGCATATCAAAACAAAATAGAACAAAATTAAATTAAATTACAGCACAAGATTGTGGCTACAAAAGGTGAGAACAGTGCCCATAAAGGGAGGACAGACTGCCTCTTCTCCGTTTATTTGATGTTGCAGGTTAACTGTGAGCTAAATAAATACCAATGTGATGGCATTTAGCAGGGTCAGACCTGTGAAGCCAAGGACAGAATTATTTTATGACCTGACTTTTTGTATTCCACCTTCTGCAGCAGCAAGGAAACAGGATGGAGTTCTGGTGATCGAGCTGGAGATGGTGAGCGAGATATTTGTTGTACAGAGTTAAATTTCTAACATAAAGGTTGTTTGTAAAGACATTTCAGTAGTTATTATATTGTATGATGTGAATGGTGTATTATTTATTTCTCTATTTACATTTTTATCCCACCCTTTACCCAAAGGTCCCAGGGCAGGTTAGAGCAATAAAAACCAAATGTAAAATGAACACACTTAAAACAATAACAGTGCTTGAAAGTGGAGAATGGAAGCTTGTTCCTTAGCCCAAAAGCAGGGGTAAATAAGCATGTCTTCGCTGCTCTCCTGAACATGTGAAGGTGCCAAGTGCACCTGAGCAAGGAGATAATTGATGTATCTTTGGTCTAGGTTACCTGCAGTAGGGCAAGGAGAAGACCAGGTTGGGAGGTAAATCCCCAGCTAAATCCTTTGAACCTCTCACAGTGCTTACTTGGTTAGGATGCAGATCTACTAACTACTTTGACTTATTGTATTTAAAGAGGTTTTTAACTGTCTTTTTCTCAATTTTCTGCTGATATTTTGTTGGCAGTATGTACCATAGGAACAGAGGCAGTGGTGTGAGGTGTTTTATTTAATAGAATTGTAATCATTAGCTTAAATTCTAGTATAGTCACTTATGAAACTGGATCACAGTCTTCATCAATAAGGACCAAACTACACCTAAGCCTTAATTCACCACCACAATGAGAAAACGCACCAGCAAAGTGAGCTGCAGTTTTCCTTTCACTTTATCTAACCTAGAAGATCCATCTTTGGGTTAGATAATGCAGAAATAAACTGACTAATCACTGTGCTGATTTTTTTTCACTCTGAAGGTAGATGGAAAGTGAACTAAACTTAGACGTAGCTAAGCCCTAAGAGTTAGGCCATCAGAGTAAGTTTAGCCAGCACTTGTCTTTGAATGAGGGCTTGTAATGGGTATTCTGTGCTTAGCAGGCTTAATTTCATTTAACGGCTTGAATACAAAAAGCAATTGTCTTTTAACACGTCTGTGATTTGCATTTCAGAGAGGACTCCTGCAAGGCTCATGGAACATGCTCTGTTAAATGATGAAAGTGAGAAGAATTTTCCATTTTTTCTAGGAGTTGGTGTGCTCAGATGGCATTTTTTTTGGGGGGGGGAATTGGAAATTCTTAATTGATGGTAATACGAGGCCATTATTCCTGTGTCCATTATCATAGCTTTGTCTCAATTATGCCACTAAAGAGTTGCTAAAAATGCATTAGAACACAGCTCTTATTAGCATCAGAAGAGTGTTGTTCTGCACTTGGCATCATTTTCTATCATAAAATAGTGGCTACTACAGTTCGTTGACTGATTTGCACCTTACACCCATTGTTCTTTCATTATTGCTTCCACATCAATTAAATGAGAAGAAATAGCAATCAACCTCAATGGGAGCCAGTTTGATCTAGTGGTAAGGGAGCCGGACTCTTATCTGGGAATACTGGGTTCGATTCCGCCCTCCCCCATGAAGCCAGCTGGGTGACCTTGGGCTAGTCACAGCTCTCTTCTGAGCTCTCACAGCCACACCTACCTCACAGGGTGTTCTGTTGTGGGGAGAAGAATAGAAAAGCTTTGTCAATTGTGCTGAGTCCCCTTAAATGGGTGAGGAAAGCAGGATAGAAAAGCCAACTCTTCTTCTTCTCAATAGATTGTCAGAAGGCCCAAAGTACTGCGAGTTTAAATTCTATGTTTTGTTAGTAAAGCAGCTTACAATATTAACATATGGCTAGTAGTGTGGTTTTTGAGCATTGACAGAAAGGGAAAGTTTAGAAGTACCCAGTTCATGTTTCATTTTTCAAGGAGCGGAATAGTAACCGCTTCCAGCTAGACTTGTGCAAAACCATTTAGGAGCCCCATTTTTACACTGAAAGATCACTTGCCTATAACACTATATTCCAGGAGTTTTCTGACCATCTCAAAGTATTGTGTTCACGTGAAGGAGGCAACGTGTGTGTGTGCGGGGGGGGGTAGTCACACTCTTTGGGCGTGGGTGCAACTCTTCCTCCCTTTTATGCATAAAACTGAGGCTCCGAAATGGCATTTGAAGTAGTTTATACAAGGCTGCTTCCATTATTCTGACGCTCTATAATTAAAGCAGGTAGGCTTCCTTTCTCCATTCCCAGGTGTTTGAGAAAGTTTTCACAGTTTCTGTTTCGTCTGTGCAGTTAAATGCTCCCTTTGTTCTCACTGCACTCCCCGTCACAGTAGCTACTGCTGTGGATGGAGTGGAAGTAGAGGGGTAGATAGAAGAGCTACAGTTGGCCACCTGCAGCTGAGGAAATTATGCCCTTAGTCTGTTACTTTTAAATAAGTGTGTTTTCTTCTAAGAGATAAAAAAATGTTGAAAGCAGAATAGAGAAAGCATAGTAGAGAGGGTGAAGTTCCTTATCCATAATGTCGCAGTTCTCTGGTAACAGACTGATGTGAACACATCCACTGTTTCAGTGTTGTTACCTGCTCACACATTTAATGTCAGTCCAGCTATATAGTGATGGTGGGAAGGGACTGCAACCGTCTAAATGGGAACTTCTTCATGTAATTAATGTTTGTACATTGTAACCATAGATATGTCCTGTTAGCAAGATTGGTCTAGTGCAATGATGACCAACCTATGACACACGTGTCACAGGTGACACGCTAAGCCCTTTTGGGTGACACACATGGTCACCCTGGCACCTGGGCATGTAATGCTTCAACTTTCAATTGAAGATTTAGCAAACAAAATTCAGCAACAAAAGTCACTAATGTGAATAATTATTTGTTTTTGCTTTTAATAAAATACATATATCAAATACAACTTTTTTACTAGAGCTACAAATATCACAAAATTATGGATATTTCTAGATGTGACACAGCACCCGAGTTAAGCTAGGTTTTCTTGCGGATTTGGACACACCGAGCCCAAAAGGTTCGCCATCACTGGTCTAGTGGTTAGGGAGCTGGACTCTTATCTGGAAATACCGGGTTTGATTCTGCACTCCTCCACGAAGCCGGCTGGGTGACCCTGGGCTAGTCACAGCTCTCTTCTGAGCTCTCACAGCCCCACCTACCTCAAAGGGTGTTCAGTTTTGGGGAGAACAGAAAGCTTTGTCAGCCGCTTTGAATCCCCTTGAATGGGTGAGAAAAGCCTCCTCCTTCTCCTCCTGCTCCCTAGTTAGTCTTTCAATGTACATTTAGATGCAGTGCATGAAGTTTCAGGTGGAGTTTCAGCCTTCTCCCAGGGACAGAAAAGTTTGCATCAGCACAGCGGACATCACTTGATGCGACCCAGTACACATATAGCCACATAAGAGCCCTGGTGGATGAGAACAGACATTCATTGTCTGTCCTTTAAAACTGCAGCCTGTTCTTAAAGCAGCCAACAAAATGCCTAGAGTATTCCCTTGTCATGTTTCCCTAGCAGCTAGCCAAGGTATACAACAGTCATGACAAGTAATTCTTAATAGCTTGATCTTTCATATATTTGTTCAAAAAATTTATTTGGGTAATTTTCAGTAATCATAAAAACCTTAAAATCATCCCTTCTATAGTGCAGTGGTCTGGTCTGTTCAAGCTATCGAAATCAGACTGCAATGTCTAGGCCTCTTCAGTCCGGAAAGATGGCGTTAAGAGGGGACCTGATTGAAGTATATAAAATCATACACAGTATAGAAAAGGTGGACAGAAAAAAATCCTTTTCTCTATCACACAATCCTAGAACCGGGGGCACTCTATGAAGCTGATGGGTAGGAGAGTCAGATCGGACAAGGGG
>MTQE01002208.1:40653945-40665526 GCA_014337955.1 Aspidoscelis marmoratus
AGGAGAGTCAGATCGGACAAGGGGAAGTATTTCTTCAGCCAGAGGGTCATTATGTAATTTTCTGCCAGAAGTGGTGGTAACAGCTACCAGTATAGATGGCTTTAAGGAAGGTTTAAACAACTTTATGGAGGACAGATGTGTCAATGGCTACTAGAATGGATGCCTAAGTACATCTTTCGGGCTGGGGAGACAAGCAGGATGCCTCTAAGGCCATTTGCTGGGATTCGAGAGGGTTTGCCCTTGTCTCTGCTTGAGATGCCCATGTGCAACTCGTGGGCCACTGTGTGCAACAGGATGCTGGACTAGATGGGCTGTGGCCTGATCCAGCAGGGCTCCTCTTATGTTCTTATCACATAATGCACAAGTGTATTATGCAGGCATTTGCCAACCGTATAAAAGGAAAACAATATAGTAGAAAGTGGAATGTTCTACTGTATGAGGGGCCTTTACTATTATAAACCATTGGGAAAAATGCTCTTATCAATAGAGAATGAAACTTCTATTCAGAACTCATTCTTTTTAAGTTCTGTCATCTGACTCTTTTAGAAGACAGGGCTTAAAAGAGATCATTTAAAATATGGACGAAACAAGTTATGGAAGAAGTCAACGTAGTTTTTTTTAATCATGAGTTTGAGGAATAACTGTTTCTAACATGTAATTGTTTTGTTTTTTAAATGTTTTAGAAGTCCTCAAGGAGATCCAAAGTGCTCTAGAGAGTGAAAGAGGGTGCGTGTCTCCTTTTATTTCTCCTGAGAATCCAGAGTGAGGGTCATCTGCCTGGGACAGAAGAGACCTTTGGCAATATGAAGCGCTGTGCCTGGTCTTCAAGGCTTCTTTCGCTTTCTAAAATTTGTGATTTTGGATGAAGCTCTAAAGTAATAGATACTGTTTTGATGTTCTTACACAAATCTTTTCAGCTAGCATTGGGTTAAAGAATGTTCACTCTTCCCATGCCCTTCAAGTGTTCAGGGCTGAATGTTAGAAAAAAGTTATCTGTCTTTGGACTTCTAGGTTAATATAGATATTTGTATCTAGCAAAGAGAAAATAGCTGGTTTTGAAAAAGATTAGTACATTTATTTCCTTTGTGACATTAGAGATGGCTCTAAAGGCCACTTGCTGGTATTTGAGAGCAGGTGAAGGTTTGTCCTTGTCTTCTGAGATGCCCTGTGTGGGACAGGATGCTTGACTAGATGGACTGTGGCCTGATCCAGCAGGGTTCCTCTTAAGTTCTTATGTTTTCCCTTGGCAGATAGAGCTCATGCTATTGTGAATTTATAGAATATTGATTGCAGTCTATTTTGTTAGGTGAATGGGATATATATTGCTCGTGTCTACGTTTGCTCATCATTGAATATCTCACCGTTTTCACATAATGGTTTGTCATTGCAGGAGTTACAGTGACAGAAATACAAGGAGAATCAAGGTAGAACACAGATTAAGTAATGGAGGAGGTAGGTGGATACAACTTGGGACCTGGAGTTCCAAAGACTGAAGATGCAATAGACAGTGAAATTCTGTGGTAGAATAATTTACTGTTTCTCTCTTCGTAGCAGAATGAATACACTCATACAGCATCTCCATGGTGTCTGGTGTGTGGAAAGAGTGCCGGACACTGCTGACTGCAGATTCATCATTTAAGGAGAGGAGTCCGCTGCTCATTGCCTCAGAATAAATCGAAGGGCTGAGTTTTGGTTGGCTTCTCAATTCCTTGTCGTCCACTGTGCCTCATTTGAACTGCCCTTGAATTCTCAACCCTGCAAAGGCTGGAATCATTATCTTGTCCTTCTCCCTTCATGTCTCTGTATTTTTTTTTAATTCTCCAAATGTTTGCACAATTTATTTCTTTTTTAACAAAGATTTCTACTGGGCTGGGCTTTAAATTATAAATATTACTGCCTTGGGTGCAGAGTTTTTTTAAATAATGTTACCTCTAAGATTATTTTTTGTACATTTTTAAAAATCATATTGGGTGTCAAATAGGAGTATTTTAGAATTTTGCTTTTTTTAAAAAAAAAATCTTGGATGAAATAATATATGTTATTTTAGATCCCTGTGGCTGCTGTAAACCTTTTTTCAGTGTGAAATTCACAAGATTTTCTCTTGTCACTGTACTGTTAAGTGGCTGAGAGGTTTGGATAGAATCCTATTTTTGTAGTGCTTCAAAGTGGGAAAATGAATCAAAATTAACTTGATTTATGTGTGAACACTACATTGATTTGTTTGGAAATAAACAAAATACCCTTTACAGTTTTCTCCTTTGTGGCAAGCAACTTTGTGATATTGTCTCACTTGCCTGCAAGTGCAGGAATGGTGTGTGGCCCTTTTCACATTCAGCCACCTGTCTTCATAATGGACAGTTCTCAAGAGTGGAAGGTGAGAAGTAGGTTTTCCCAAGGTTCAGTATTAGGACCCTTCCTTTTTAATTTATCCATAAATGAGCTAGAACAGTGGTTCTCAACCTGGGGGTCGAACTACCGACGCCCTTCCCTCCTACCGCACAGCTGCTCGGCCCCCATGGTTGGGGCTCTCCACAACATGAGGAACTCCATTAAGCGGTCGCAGCATTAGGAAGGTTGAGAGCCACTGAGCTAGAAGTAGAGGTAAGTAGTGAGATAGCAAAGTTTGAATTGTTTAGGGTAGTACAAACAAAGTGATTGTAAAGAGCTCCAAAGGGGGGTCTCTTGATATTAGGTGAGTGGGCAACAAAATGGTAAAAACACTTCAACCTTGGCAAGAGCAATGGGACGACGAATCCCAATTGCACCTATAAACTGATGGGAGTAAGCTTTCTGTGACAGACCAGAAACGGGATCTTGGAGTTCTGGAGAACTACTGAAAGAAGGCGTCAACAGAGTGTGCAGCAGCAGTGAAAAAAGCGAATTCAGTGCTAGGAATATTTTAGGACAGGAATAAAAAACGAATCGGCCAATGTCATTTTGGTTTTTTTATAAATCTATGGTGAGGCTACATTTTGGATATTGTGTACAATTCTGGTCACCACACCTCAGAAAGGGTATCATGGAACTAGAAAATGTGCAGAAAAGGGCAACCAGAATAATAAAGTTGTGGAACACCTTCCTTATTAAACCAGGCTGCAACACTGGGGCCTCTTTAGCCTTGAAAGGCGGTGTTTAAGAGGTGATCTGATTGAAGTGCATAAACCCTGCGACATGTGACAAAGGTGACTAGAGAAAAAATGCACAACCCTAGAACAGGGGGCACTCTATGAAGCTGATAGGTTGGAGAGCTAGGACTGACAAGGGGAAGGGAAGCTTTTTTTAACCCAGAGGGTCATCAGTCTATGGAATTTGGTGCCAAGGAAGGTGGAGGCAGCAACCAGCCTAGAAAGCTTTACGAAGGGATTACGCAAATTCAGGGAAGTCAAGTATCAATTATTACTAGAATGTATGCCTAGATACTGCTTTCAGGTTGGAGAAATAGGTAGGGTGCCTCTAAAGGTCGTTTGCCTTGAGAATGCCCAGAAGCAGTTGGTGGGCCACTGTGAAACTGAATGTTGGAATACATGGGCTATAGCTTCACCCAGCAGGGCACCCTTATGTTCTTATAATACTGTATTTTAGTTCCTGCATATTTTGCCGTGTAGTGCAAAATTATGTTATACCATCAGTTACCACATATGGAAACCCAGGGATAATAAGAATCATAAAGGAACTGTCCCCAGTGCAAGTCAGTGGTACCACAGAGGCAAAATCAGATAATTGTAAAAAGTCACATTATCAAATGTTCAATAGTCAACCCTGCTGTACAAAGCCCATGTTATTTGACAGGTGACTGCATTTAGTGTACTCCTGGATTTTGCTGCTCTTCAATCACAAACAAATCAGCATAATGTTGCCCTACATGCCTCATGGTCCCCATCACCATCAAGGAATGCATTAGACTCCTCAGGTATGTGCCTTGCATTACATTTTCAAAAGATAAATTTGAGAGAGCTGATAGAATTCACAGGAAGAAAATCTGGGCCAGTTCATGGCACATAATGCAGAATCTCAACTGTTCTTGCCTTTATAACATTACCCAACTTCTGTAGGTTACAATTTCCTTAATATTCCTAAAATGTCTCCTACTAGCATACAAGTATATTTGACAGTTACACAAGGAAACCTTAAGGAAGTGAATGATGTTTGGAACAGGAGCAAGAGCTTTGCCTCCTATGCAGACCTACAGTGCTGTGAAAATGAAAGAGCAAAAAAGTAGGTGCAGCCTTGGCCCAGAAGAAGAAAAACTCCAAAATTTACTTTGCAACAATACAGTTTATTATGATAAAACAGAATTACAGAAATCATGGAAAACATCTGAGTTTTCCACAAGACAGTGTGAAACGGACCTGGCTTTCTTGTCACTGCTGACACAAGGAAGCAAAAAAAGTATGTGAGGATGAACATAATTAGAATAGTTTGAATTATTCAGGGCAGGAACTTCTTCCAACTTTCCATTCCTCAGCATAGGCTTAAACGTGAAATGTGAGAATACAAGAGGAAGGATTGATAATTATGAGACAATCTTTCCATACCATGAAAGCCTATCCTAAAGATGCACAGAAAAATGCTCTCTTGCAATGACTGTTACCATGAGAGTGACAAGGCATGGAGGACATTATGTTCTTTGAAGAAGAATTTGCCATTTTTTTGCTCAAGAAACAGCACAGCAGCAGAACTTGATGCTGGGTTCTTTGGAAGCAACTGTATGGAAGTCTTGGAGGGTCATCAAAGTTGTTCCATCTCCTGTGCTAATAGGCATAATGGCATTTGGAGGGACTTCAATGCCCTTCCAAGGTACAAAAAGTCAGTGCACAAGAAGCAATTCTTAAGGTCACACTTGTCACACCTTGAAGTGGGCCCTCACTGTGGCAAAATGTGCTGTGCTGGTGTACAAATGTAGCAGGCCCATACATACAAGGGGGCTGGCAAAATGAAGACATCCTCTCTGATGAGAAGAATATACTTCTGGATTCTTCACATGGGTCTTAAGAACAGTGGAAGCATGGCCATTTTCAAGATTTGGGTTAGAGGGCTAAAGGCTAGTTCATGATCATCCTGAGCCAATCTGAGCAAGAAAAAAATGCTATGCAAGCTCACAGATGGTCTCTCATTCAGTTCTGTGGAGTAGGGCTACCTTAAAGTAGAGATAGGGAACCTACATGCATGGGGAAGTTTGCACTTCCCATCCCATCCAGGGGACGGGAATGATGAACTTCCCTGGCGGGTACTAGCATTCACACCTATGAATGCTAGTACACACTAACCCCCAACGTGTCCACACACTTACCTGTGTGCAGACACATGATCTGGGCACTGCCATCTTCAGCCCCAATGGTGAGCCAGTGCGCGTACACTGGTATAGTCATCGGCACACCAGTGATGCAACGTTCATGCACATTCCAGTTTTGGGCAATCTGGTGTGTCAGCACATTTGCCACAGCTCCTCAGATGACCTGCCCAGCACTACACATAGTTAAATTGCAGTGCACTCCTGCACATAAGGAGCCATTTCTGGGTTAGAAATAGCTCCTTGCAGTGCAGAATCTCCATCTGGAAGCGCACTGCACATTCACTGTGAGCCCAAGTACAGAAAGGCCCTATGTTATTCACGCCTACTGGCCATGCTAGTTGGGACAGCTGGAAGTCAGCTTCAATTTATTTAATTAACGTATTCATTTTTCTGTCGCATCCTATAGCAGGATCAAAGGGTAGGTCACAATAAATTCACTATAAAAACTGATAGATTATCTAAAAGAGTAAGAATGCCTCCGTGGAGAAAGAGTGCTGTTCCCTCAACCGAAGGCCAAGATATCATAACTGCTTAAGCACTGAAGTTTTAGAAGCAATTGATAAAGAATAAAAATTGATGGGATAAGGAGCTATAGACTTTCTAGTACTTAACTGCAATATTTAAAACATTCCAAAATAATATAAAAGCTCTTTTCAAAAAAACCCTTCCATTGCCACAATGTTAGTATACATGTATCACTTGGGAATATATATATATATTTAAAAGAACATAGACATTAGCACCTCATAATGCACTGCCCATGTTACAGTGAGTTTCCTCACGCCAAGCTTGGATATATTGTTTCTTTGGTGGAAGCTGTTTAATTTGAGGTAATTTCACAGGCTGCTGCACCATCTCAAAGGCAGAAGTATTTCTGTTCTCGCTCAACTTCTGATGTTCTTTAAACCTCAGCTTGGCAGGTTTTCTGATAGTTGCTTGGTAGTTTGAAGCTTCTTTGTCTTCAGGTGGTGACAGATTTTCTGCTGGTGGGCTGACCTGGCCTTCTTGGAGTGGACAACATTTTTGTCTCTTCCTCACTTCCAAGTGCATCTTCGTGTCAGGTGGAAGGAGTCTGGGCCTCTTCTTCTCTGAGCAGTCCATCAGTAAATCTGAAACACAGATTTGATAAAATTCGTCTTCAGCATCCAAGGAGACATTTGTCATTTCCTGTTGCCAGGACACTACAGGGAGCTCCTGAGAGCCACTTGGTCCAGTTAGCCATGAATGTGTAGGATCTGACTGTGATTGCTCCAGAGAACCAAGCTTTAATGTTAGGAAGTAAACTGCATTCTCACTGGGCTGCAGTGAAGCCCTTGTGAGAACGTGTGATGGGGACTTATCATCTTGGGCTGGATTTTCAGCTGCTGACTGGCACTTCGATTCTTGAGGGGGCAAAGAAGGGCGTGACTGAAGTTTCTGTTTTTCCCTCCACGCTTGAAGAAACTTCTCTCTGCACGATTTTGGCTCCTTTAAGTCACTTGAGTGCATGGTTTCCTTATCTTGCATGGCAACTATTTCCATGTAAGAATCTAGGATTTAATAAAAACCAAGATGGAAGAAATTTAAAAGAACTTTCTTGCATGCAGTTTAATATAGGATGAAAACACCTGGGCCTTTTCCCCTTTCGGGGTCTACAATTTGACCTCTAGGAGTAGCTGTACAGTTGCCAGGTAACCACACATTCTAGATCTTACAGGTCTCAGGTACGTTTCTTAGCCTGAGTCATGGCAGCCCCACAGCAGCTGGGGCAAAAGCAAGCTTTCCAATATTACAACAACTTTAACACAGGCTGCCTCAGATGCCAGTTAATTGCTCCACTATACTTGGATATTCTGGAATAAAGCATGGATATCCCAGAATAGCCATGCTTTATTCCAGAATATCCAAATGTAGTGGAATTAAGTAACCAACATCTGGATACAGCCAGTCTTGGAAAGTTGGTACTATACTGCCTGCTTGCAAACTTATGGTTTAATTCCTGTATGTAATTTGACTTTCCATCAAAGCAGTAAATGGGTAAATAAGTAGCATTCTGCCCCAGATGCTTCCATTTGGAATTTTTAGGTTATCAAATATCCACTGCCTACAGGTGGTCACCAAAAGGACAAGTGGACTCCAGTTTTCCACTGCAAATTGAGTGAATCTTTGGAGGTGGCAGATACAAAGGGTTCCTGTGGCATGATGGTTAAGTTCTATATCTCCATAATCAGCTGGGTTCTTCACAGAATACACAGAACCTAAGCAGCACCCAAGCACCTGCTCACAGGCAGAGGACGTAAATTCTTCAGCCAAGCAAGCGAGCAAGCTTGAGTGAGCGAACAAGCAGTAGTCTGGAACACTTGGCCAGTCCACCAAACTGAACATTATTCACTTCTTATAAAAGGCCTTTTTGGATTATCTGCCCTTCCCCAAAGTGTAGAACCTCCTCCTTACCAAGTTAAATTGCTTCCCACATTTTCTTAATTCATCTATTATGTCCCAAACCATAGGTGATCTAAGTTAATAGTCTGAATGGCACTCTTAATTAGACTTGACAACTACAGTTCTTCACACACTTATTAGGAAGCCAGTTGTGAAATTCCTGGGCCAGGGGCTTCTGCTTCCCACCGTCTTCTTCTGTGAGACCATCTTACACCACTTATTTATGCAAGACTACGGTCCTTTCTGCACTGGAATAAGGACCTCCCATCGGCATGGTGGTGTAGACTATGACAAAGGCGAGGCATAGTCTGTACCAGCATGCAGATGACAGGGCTCTATTCTGGAATATAATCTGAAATAAGAACCAATGCAGAAAGGGACCATGAATCCCTTCAAGACTTGTTTCTATGGGTAGAACCTTAGCAGACCCTTGAGGAGCAGCACCAATATCCCTCCCATAATGATTCCTAGCAGCACTTCTGTTGTCTAATGTGACACATAAACTCCTCACATTCCCCAAATTATGGCCAAACACTTGAACTGCCCAAACCCTTGACCGAGGAAAGGAGAGACATGGAGCCCATTACTACAGGCTCCCCTCTCCCCTGGGCCTCACAAAGTAGTTGACAATTAGACAACAAAGAGCCAGTGAAATATTAAAGGGAGCAATTTTTCCAACCTGTGTTGTTTAATTGCTCTGGTTTTCTCTTCCTGGGCATTAATTTTTTATCAGCCTGGCTCTGGTTTCCTTTGAGGAAGGCAAGAGGATACAGTACTTAAAAAAAAGAAGGAAAGAAAGAGAAGGAAAGGGAAAATAACTCTTCTTCTTAGTTAAAAGGGCTTATCTCTCGGAGGAGGAAGAACTATTAAAGTTGGTATCTTAAAAGGAGATTTTTAAGTAATTTAACCAACACAAATATTGAGATTTTTGGGATAACAGAAATGCAGAAGCATATAGAAAGAAAATGGAGGATACTGGGAAGAACGTGCAGTTCACTAATGCAAGCATCTGTGTCCTGATATGTTTCCTGTCCTCCGCACTGAATATGAAATGCCGGAATGGAAGCAGCAGCAACTTAAAGCTACTTTTAAATTCAGGGTCAATTTATTTACTTATTTAATACATTTGTATATGGCTTCTTGTCGAGAAAATTTCAAAACAAGTTTCCAGAAGAGATTGAAAGCAAGCAATAAAACCATGCAGACACACACACACAAATCAACAATAAAAGTAATTAAATCTAGAATGCAATCTCATGCATGCTTAACTGAATGGAATTCATGGGACTTTGCCACTAAACAAACACAAAAGAGGATCATATTGTAAGCGAGACAGTCTTAAGTGAAAGGAAGGTGGGATATAAGTACTAAAAAATAAAAATGGTGTCATTTGCCATCTGCACACTTTCTGCCAGCATTCCAGCCCCATGGCTTGTTCTTATTTATTTCCTTTTCTCTAAGCAGCTAAAGATGTAGGGGCCCCGGCTCCTTTTCCTACAGGACAACCTTCCTTCTCAATCTCCCTTCTCATTTTTAATACTTTTGTTATACTACTGTAGCATTTCTGTAGCTTTTAACCTTGTAACTTTCCCCCCCAAAGGCCAACAGGTCTCAGACTGAAGGGGGAGTTATAATGATCAAACAAACAAACAATCCATCCGTCCACTTCAGTTGCCTGTTAGGACGGAATAAAAGGACAGTGGGGCGCTCCCGTTTTCACTTCGGTTTCAAAGTCCTTGACTTGAAAATCGCCTCGCAGGTAAGGCGAGGCGGATTAAGTGAAAGTCAAAGCGTGAACATCTAGCTTTTCACAAATGTCCTCAGAAAGATCAAGACAGCCCAAGATGGCGAGCATTCCTCCAGGTTAGGTGGCCAAGTCGTCATCACCTGCAGACGGGCCGCTCCGAAGTCGAATCTGAACCGCTTCGGGCCGCACCGGTGTTAAACCGCAGCACGTCTCCCTTAACATGCTATTCTGTACTTGGGCTGTGTGTTCACACCTAAGTTTTAACCCATCTTCAGAGCAGAACACATCAGCAATGTGAAGAGCCATTTTCTTTCTGCCTTATCTCACCCAAAGGCAGATTTTCTGAGTTAGATAACGCTGGAAGAAATCAGCTGGCCACTCTGCTGTGGTGTTCTCTCACTCTGAAAGTGGACTGAAGCTGGATCAAAACAAGTGTGAACGCGGCTTGATGGTTAATTTTTAGGTACGTGTTATCCCATCACCTTGGGCCAAACAAAGGCGTATTGCAAGAGTCCTTAATAAATAATATGTGCCCAACCAGACTTCGAATGTGGGAGTTATGGTTCATGCATCCATCCACACACTGTCGCCCTCAACACAGTGCAAGGCCGAATGCGCCTTTCGGGAACGGCTCCTTTAAGCACTTTCGCCCTCATTCCACATTTTCCGCGCGCTCTCGCCTTTTAGTGCCTTCGAACATAAAGGGCAAAGATTTCAGCAGAAGACGAACCTTTTGAGATACGCCAAGCGGCGCTTCTACAGGCCACCAAAAGGGAAGAGGAGAAGGGATTCGGATTTGGAAACGAATTAGCAGCCAGCCTTTGAAAGAGTTGGGGGTGATCAGAACAAACCCAAAAGTTCACCAGAAGCGTGCAAAACCAGATCAGGAGATCGTGAACTAACCTGTTCTTCTTCTTTCTCTTTTTTCGTGGGATGGCCAAAAGGAACCGGATAATTTCTTCCCTGGCTCGGTATGGGCGATGCAAAGCGGGGTCCACTGGTGTCACCTTCTCCCCTTCTTCTCCTTGGATGCAAACGGTGCAAGTGAGGTGGGCCCGGATTCTTCTTCGACCCACGTAGCCTCGTTCAAAAACTCTGCAGGACAGGCCACACCCAGGATCTAAAAAGCTGTTAAGCATCCAGGCCTTATCTTAAACGAGCTCCTAATTGGATCTGGGGAGTTCAAAAACAAGCGGAGGGACCAGCGGGGACGACTTGACACCCCCGTTTTGGTCTTCCCTTTAAGCCAATTAGCTGAAACGGGCGGGGTCGTATTGGGCTCTAAGAGGTGAAGGGCACGGGCGGGGGGCAGCGTTGCAAGATGTCTTGGGCAATCACGAAGGCAATGTTTCTGCCATCAGATATATAAATGATCATTATCATCAAAATGTTACTCTTGGTCCCAGCACAGAGGGTTGGTGGACGGCTTGGAAGGTGGGGTGTAAATGCAGTCAAATGGATCTTAAAACAAAACAAGATCCCCAGAAGTTCCAGGTCTGAGGTGGAAGAAAGTGATGGTTCTTCTGACCTGCTTTAAACCGAGTCAGCCTAACAAATTGTGAAGACTAGAGTAGAATTTCTTCAATAAAACCTGTGAAAGGCGACCGGCCACGGACCACAGCCTACCCCGCGCCAGAAAAATCCTTTTCCTATTCTTTGTAATGTCTTGCATCAGCAATAATAACATTCACCCGCTCGTGATTCTAACACTTTGTTAGTCTTGTACAAAAAATGAGCTCCCATAGCTGAACAAAGTAGAAAGAACGAACATTGTGTGAATTACCATCAAAACAAATCCATCGAGTTGCTGCCCTTTCAAAAATATGTCCCTGTCTGAAACAGCTGCTGGGTTTGATTTCTCTCCCCCCAAAATAATTATTTAAATTGAATGAATTCAATAGCAATAATAAAACAGAATTAATAGAATTAACAATACCTAACTAGAACTCAACCAAACATACAAATAAAACTGCAAAGTCATATACAGTACATACAAAATAATCTACTATTAACTTTATAATTCAAAATATTCTATTTATACATTGTATTAATGGCAGAGAAGGGAATGCATCTTTAGATTGTAAGGCTGAGGGCAGGGACCTGTCTAAGATTTTTATAAT
>MTQE01002208.1:40665574-40677687 GCA_014337955.1 Aspidoscelis marmoratus
GGACCTGTCTAAGATTTTTATAATATTGTAACCCACCCTGAGACCTCTGGATATAGGGCAGGGTAGAAATACAAGGAAATAAATAAATATGTTGGGTGATTCCAGTATCAAAGAAGACTATACCTCTAGAAAGGATATTTCTGGAGAAAGGTATGTAAAAAGCTCTTGCTTAGCAAATTTGCTGGGATTGATGTCATGGGTGTTTATGATTTCATTTGCTATTATCAGACTGAATAAAGTGACTGAAAGTGTATAGAAAATAAATATTTAGTTGCTTCATCTGATAAATAATGCCAGGTAATTTGAAGTGTGGCTTGCTTCCTCTGATGAGTATCACACGCATTTATATTCTGTTTATTAATAGGATAAACTTGCTTTCTTGCTTACTCCACTTTCTGGCTTCCCTGCCAACTCTTGTTTATTAATTGAGCAGAGTGCTTTCTAAGGGTGTTTTTCCACTGTCACTAAAAGTACCAATTAAGTACCCATTAATGGGTACAAAATGGCATTTTTGTACCCATTAATGGGTACTTAATGGGTACTTCTAGTGACAGTGGAAAAACACCCTAAGATATAGGTCCATTTAAACCTAAGGTTTAATCCAGCTTCAGCCCACATCAGGAAAGTCACAAATTGTTTTCTTTCAGCACTATCAAACTCAGAAAATCCACCTTTGAGTTAGGTAATGTGGAAAGAAAATGACTAGTCATTTTGCTGATGAATTATCTCAGTCTGAAGATGGACTGAAACTGGATTGAAACTTAGATGTAGAAACCAATACTATAAGATATATTTAACTTGATTTACAAGCCATTTCCATTGGTGCTATTCAGTGCCACGTTTTGCCTAAATCAAGTGTACTTCTCTGCCCTCACAGGCTCTACTTTTCCTGGTGGCGGTGCTAACCATCTGGTGCCATGGATGGTTGAAAAGTTCAGCCATTGGGAATGTTGAATTATTAATGCTGGCGTTCCTTCAGCTTCCTCTATTCCTGCACATAAGCTTTCCTGTTTGCTCCAGGTTTGCTTTTCAAATAGATGTTCTTGTAGATATCAGAAGGACCCAGAGCTACATGGCCTGAGGCAAGAAGAACTCAGTTGTTGAGAACTCCAGGCTCTTTAGAAGTGTGATTGCTGCTGATTCCATCATTGTTAATCTCATCAGCCAGGTCAGGAGAGGGGAGGCAGGTAAGATGAATAAAAGCAATGAGGCTAGAAAGACAATAGGGGGAAGCACTATAGAAGCATTTTTTAAAAACTAAAGTTAAAAACAAGGCTTCTGGGAGAAAGAATAAGCCATATTTACAGTATCATACAGGTAAAATACAAATGAGTCAATGCAACATTAAATACTGGCTAGTAGTAATAGCTTGGGCTAGAAGGGGTGCAAAGAGTGTATATTTTTAGGCCAGCTTTTATTAATGTAAGTTTGGGAAAGTAATGCATTCAAACATTCCCCTGACAAGAAAGATTGACCCTTAGCGTCCTGTGCTATTCTGTGTTGATGTTCTAACAAATGGTTTAATAGTAGCAATGATTTAGCTATTAGTGAAATGTCCTTATTTCCTGACAGTTTTTAGCACACCTCCTCACATTTGACATTTTGAAGCATTATCTGCTGTTTTGTCAATATTGCTTCCTTCTTTCAGTTTGGAACACAGCTTTAAAACTTTTCCAGGCTTCAATGTTTCATATTTATTTTTTACTCATTTGTGGAAATTCTGCCTATTTCAGGAAGACAAAAAGAATCGATAAAAACATTAAGAGACCAAGTAAAGATGAGAAAATGATGGATAAACGCTTCATTTTTCTCATGAGAACAAAAGTGCTGGTTCTTAATACCTTTAATTTTTTAATTTTTATTTTATTTTCTGTTTCGGTAAACGATGGCATTTTGTTTTAGGTAGCATATTTAATAGTGCTGAGCCAATATATCGAGAGAATTGTCAGTTTGTATTTCCATTATGTGAAGAGAAGCATCCATTTTCCCAGAATTGAACTGAGAAGTGCAAATTCGTGGCTTCTCTTATATATTTCTTACATTTGCATACCAGCATATCCTCAAAGGACCTCAGGACTCACTAGATGTTTTACTCAGATTAAAAAGAAATTAAAATGCAGGTATATTCACTCACTCACTCACTCACCACGTTTATAACATTTGCATCCTACACTTCACCCAAAGGTCCCAGGATGGGCCAGAGCTTATGATAAAACACAAAACACTAAACATATTTAAAATATATAGCCTATGCAATCTTTCTCTTTCCCTCCAACTCTAGCAGGACTACACTTAGAGGAAACATTGAATCAAAGGTCCAGGGAAAGAGGAATGTTTTAACCAGGTGCCCCAATGCATATTAAGTTAACACCTGGAATACCTCCACTATTATGTGCCCCAAGCCCTTGTAACCCTGAAGGTAGTGGAAGTACAAGAATGTCCTCACTTTGCAATCTTACAGCATGGACAGGTCTATACGCGAGTGCATGTTTATAAAAGAGTCCACAATTTGGGATAACTTTTCTGCATGGGTTTTGTTTGCAATGTCATGGTTGTGCCTGAGCAGTGAACTGTGATACTTCTTGAAAGAGGGCAAGTGTGCCTGACCCATCAGCAAGGGTGGTATTGCAATGGGCATCACTAGTTGGTAGATCCAACCTCTGGAGAATTCACAAATGGCCCATCTTTCACTTAGGTGATGCACAGATAAGAATTTACTTATGTGCTTGACTGTACATTTCTGATGTGTTCATGAATACAGGGAAAATGGTTCCTTCTCGGATGAAAACAGAGCACAAAACAGACACAAGCAAGAAAACCAAATATCACAGGCAGGAGGACACAGCGCTGAAAACTCAGAAAAAGAGCACTCAGGGATTTCAGAGCCAGGGCAAAAGACAGAAAAAAGTAAAGAGTGAAGAGCAAGATTCTCCTTCAGACGCTGAGGATTGGACTCCATGTGTGTCTGGACGTGGTGGCAAACATGAAGTAAGAAGACCAAAGGAAGAATGGGGAAATGACTTCAAAACAGAGAACAATGTTTCAAAAAACAAAGACCCTCCTAATAAGAGAAATGGGAAACAATTAAGGTATAGGGCAGAAAAGCCTGGAAAAAATGTCAAGAGGATGAGGCAAGATAATCAGAATTCATCCCAAGGACATGGTATCAGTGTCAAAAGCTTTGAACCAAAAGATGCAGAACACGATGAGAAATACACTATCAGAAGAAAGTATAATAAGAGGCATTCAAGAAGAAAAGTCCCTGACAGAGAATCCCTCACAGTGGAATCTGTGAGGCTAGAACCACGCCAGAGAAGAAGTCATGGTGAACCCAGGGAATGTTATCATGGGAGGCCTCAAGTCACCAGTGAAAGTGACAGGTTCAGAAAGATACGTGCTGGTAAGCAGGGCAGGATATTTTCCGAAGCAAGTCCTGTGAATTCAGAAGGCTCTTCTTCAGAGACACCAGATAAGTATGATGGACACCAAAGAAGGAGAGGTAAAGAGAACAGAAAGGAAAAATTCAAAGGTGGAGAACATAGGAATAGTTCTTCAGAAGTTGATGAAGAATGGGTCTGTAGTAAGAAAGGAAGACCAATTGCTCATGAATGTCACTTTACAGGCAACAGAAAAGCCCTCCAAGGATCCTGGGAAATACCCAGTGGAAGGAGCAGAAAGCCAGAGATTATAGTTCATCTCCAGGAACCTGATGAAAAGAGTGACTCTGAGAGAGATGAGAAGATAAATGGCCAGGATGAAAGATCCGGAGCAGGAAAATCAACATCAAGTGATAGTAACAAGCAAAGTGGTGGTGAGAGCAGCTCAGAGAGCTGCATAGAAAACCCCAAAGAGAGAGAGAGTGACAGTGAAAGTGACTCTGAGGGGCAGAAAAGTATATCAGAAAAGGGAAGAGGCAACCAAGATGTGGGGAATGGGCCATGTAGACCCAGAAGTGAAGGAGATGAAAATGAGATGAGCAGCCTTCCAAAAAGAAAACAGAGGAACAAGGAAACCCCACTCAGCAGGACTGTGAGATCAAAACTTCTTCAGGTTGGCTTCAACAAGATCCTTCAAGAAGGCTACCAAACAGGGGAGAACCTGAGTGACAGTGGTGAAGCCACGTTTTCACTGAAGCCAATAAAGCATAAACTTCATTATGTGCATGAAACATCCAGACCAGGCTCATGCACAGAAGTGCAAACAAGCCACAGGGCAAGATCCAAAGCAGATTCAGTGTCTTTGTTTGCAAAGAAATACAGCCATTTGACTTCACAATCCCAGTTCCTGTCAAATCTAAGTTGTAAACTAAAAGATGCCGAAATCAAATCACTGGCAAGTGGCAACCTGCAGTCTAAGGCAGAAGAAGCTTGTCATCGTCTGGAGACAACAAAAATCATCCATCCAAATACATGTGCCATAAAAAATGACAAAGTGTCTTTTAGAGCAGAGGAGAGTAAAAAATCAAGGTCAAAACCCTCCACTATTTCAAGCACACACTCCAACACCGAAGTATGTAATAAGAAGAAAAAGAAAGTTGGAAAGGTAAAAACAGTAGCTTGCCAAACTGCAAAGCCAAGAGAGGAAGAGGATGTGACGAACAAGCAAACTACTAGAAATGCTACTGAGAAAGACTTACTATCAAAGCAAAACACCTCCAAATCTCTAAAAACCATTTCTGCACTGAGGAAAGTGACCCACTGGCTAAACCATAAACCTCCCAAGAAAGCAAGCTTGAAAGATCGTTTATTGAGCTTTGCACGTGTCATTAGCATCTCAGAATGGCTCTTCAGAAAGTTTGCCAAGAAGAAGAAGAGCAACACACAATTTGGGACCAGAAGAAGAATGGCCATCCGAATTGCTAGTGCAGCTGGGTTGGCCAAGAGGAAAAGCAGGACTTCCTGTGCCTCAACAGGAGAGCCAAAGAAGAAACAGTTGGATAACAAAGATTCATCCAGTCTCTTATTGGAAAGTGATCAAACTGGGGAAGAAGAAGAAGGAACAGTCATGAAGGAAGAGCTGGAAGAAGGAACAAGATCTGCAAGTAATTTCTCTTGCAATAAAGTCATCGTTCAGCCTCTTTTGATGAATGCCAGTGGACAGCCTGAGCAAGAGATCGGTGATGTTACTGACACTAAGTTTGCAGTTGTGTTTCCCAGAGTCCATCAATTGCAAAAGTCAGAAAACACCTCTTTTGGGAGCCCCAACAATGGTGGCTCCCAGCTGGAGTCATTGCATAAGTCAAGAGGAAAAGAAAATGCTTTCCCACATCAGGACACTAAATTGGAGCATGAATTTCCTAAATTCAGTGGCCAAAGGAACAGGAGTCCTCAAGCTGCTCCATCTCTACCAAGTAAGTAAAATAAAGCTAATCCCAAAGTAGAAGAGATAGGAAAGGCGAATTGAGTTATGTTTTGTTCTTTTATTTTGGCACTTTTTGCGCTGAGCTTTATTCTGGATTGTATCCTGGGACTTGCCATCTGCAAGTTTGTGCAAACTGTGGCAAGTCCCAGGCAGCATACTGGCATACAGATGGCATGTCCCTATCCTGAGGTATAATCTGGAATAAGGCCCAGTGCAGAAAGGATCTTTTGTCCTCCCATATTTGATCCTCTACCAAGCCATCTTAGTCAGTACTGAGGACAATTCTATACTCCCATTTTCCAGTTTGGCTCCAGGGTTTACCTGAACTACTTATTTTATTTATTTTATTATTTATATTTCTATCCTGGCCTATACCCATGGGTAACAACATCTAAAATACAGTACATTGAAACAGTAAACAAACTATATTAAAATAATGGTGTCTATAAATAACTACTAGTGGCTGCAAGTGGAAAGGGAAAAGGTGTTGCCATTTAGCCAAAGGCCAGGGCAAAGAGATGCGTCTTCACTGCCCTCCTAAATGTATACAGTGAGGGAGCCTGACACACCTCAAGAGGGAGATTATTCCATAGCCTGAAGGCCACCACTGAGAAGGCCCTCTCCTGGGTACCCACCCATTTTATTGCTGACGGTGGTGGGACAAGCAGGAGGGACACCGTGCCCCCCCCCCAGATCTTAAGGCATGGGCAGGTCAATATGGGAGAAGGCGTTCCTTCAGATATTTGGAGCCCAAGTCATTTAGGGCCTTATAAGTCAAAACACATTGAACTGGGCTCGGTAGTGAATTGGCAGCCAATGCTTTTAAGACAGGCTTGATGTGCATCCAGCCAGCTGTCCCAGTCAGCAACCTAGCCGCTGCATTCTGCACCAGCTGCAACTTCCAAACCATCTTGAAGGGCAGTCCCATGTAGAGTGCATTACAATTGTCCAATCTAGAGGTTACTAGAGCATGGATAAATGTGGCCAAGTCGTCTCTGTTCAGAAAAGGCTTCAGCTGGCGCACTAGCCATAGTTGGGAATAGGCACTCCTGGCCACGGCCTCCACCTAGCTTCAAATGTCAGTGCCAAGTCCAAGAGTACCCCCAAATTTCACACCTGTCCCTTCCAGGGCATTACAACCCCATCAAGGACATGATGCTTCCCAACTACACACACCCGAGACCTGTGACCTCTGTCTTGTCAGGATTCAGCTTCAATTTATTGGCCCCCATCCGGCCCATTACTGCCTCCAGGCACCTGTCTAGAGCTACAACCACCTCTCCTGATTCAGATGGTACAGAGAGATAGTACTGGGTGCCTTCTGCATATTGATGACACCTCACTCCAAATCTCCTGATGACCTCTCCCAGTGCCTTCATATAGATATTAAAGGGCATGGAGATAAGACTGAACCCTGAGGAACGCCACAAGTGAGTCCCCAGGGTGTCGAGTTAGTATCGCCCACAACCACTGTCTGAGATCAGCCACAGAAATAGAAGTGGAACCAATGCCACACACTGCCTCCAGCTCCTAAACCCCATAGACTTTTCAAAAGGATATCGTGCTGGTCAATGGTATCAAAAGCTGCCAAGAGATCCAGGAGAACCAACTAGAGAAATGGACATACTTTAATGCTCATTGGTACAAAGACGGTAACTTTGTATCCAAGTTAAATGAAAGTGAAAATGCATTTTGTTTCCAATTTGAAAAAAAATATGAATTTATGTAGAGCAGTTTTCAAACACCATCCAAGGAAAAATCCTCTCAGGAATTAAAAACTATAGGATATCTTTCCTCTCCCATGGGAACAAGCAGAAAAGAGGGCTGACATACAATCCTGCAAATCTAATTAACTATAGGTAGACAGTCTCAAATTATACCAAAGCACAGGTATTGGTAAAGAAACATAAATGCTAGCATAACGAAAACAGAGTAGTGAAATGCATGTAGTCACCCCAAGCTTAACCCACCATATATACATCTTTCACAAAATCTGAGAATAAAATCTGAAGTGCAGGGGCTAAGAAATGTGTGATGTGCATTAGTGATGTTAAAGTGTTTTCCTATTATTCTTGTTACTCTTGCTGAAATTAGCAATAGTATAAACTAGGAGGCAAACACTCCTATTTCCATCAGTGTACCAAAGAGCTTTAGAGTAGTGCCAGCAGACTTTTCTATTAGTAAAATGAAATCCCCAGGGACGAAAGGACCCACTGGAAAGAGGAGGATAACAGTCTTTCTGTTTTGTTTTCATTTGTATGTTCTGATGTCTGGCCTCAGAGGAAATAACCTCTCAGTTCCTTGAAAAAGCATGAAGGGTTTCATTGCATTCACCATACGTCCGCATACCTTCAGAAAGGGATAGGACTATTTTTCTTTTCTTCTCTTTTTAGCTGAAGGAGATGTGTCACAGGGCTCTAGACTTTCCCACACAGTGGAGGAAGGGGAGGCAAATGTGGCTGACCTCAGTCACGGAACCACACCAGAAACCACAGATCAAGTGCACTGGACTCAGCACCAGGCCCTAACGTGTGATCCTGCTGCTTGGCTAAGTTCTGAAATTCTGCTGCCACCACGCACCATTGAGAATTTGAGCAAGTGGACTTTATATAAAGAGCAGGACCTGGACAAGTTGCACAGGGCAAAAAAAGCATTGCAGGGAAGATGGGAAGCAGAAGATTCCACAGAAGATGTTCTTGAGAAGGATATGGCCCAAAAGCAGGTCCGTGTGCTGTATGCTCACCAGAGATTGGGGAGGTTGATTGTAAGTGAATCAATTCTATGTACCACTTAAAATGCTTCTCTTACATTCCAACCAGATCTATAAAGGTGAGGATTTCTATATGCAGCTTGAAAAAGTGGAGGACCTTTCTAGATTGGAGTAAGTAACGCATGAATACATTTTCTGATATTGATACACCAGGGAGGTAGTTCAAATCCTATAGAGAACCAGAAGCAGGGGGCAGATATGAATTTATGCATGTCAGATAAAAGTAGCATATATTTGTGCAAATGAACCAGTTGTGCTGGCTGGGATAGAAAGATAGACAGAGGACAATTAAAATGCACAAATAACTAATTTGTATTTTTGTACTTTCAGGGAAGTCTGCGAAAGCTCTGTGTTGCTGTGCCTGAAAAAGAGATTTCATCAAAATTCTGTTTATGTATGGATTTTTTAAAAAAATCTCTATGGTTGCTTGGATTAAGGAATAAGTGCAGCATTCCCATTACAAGCTTAATACAGTTTCCCTAAACTGAAATAATAGAACCGGATGCAAACGTGAATTTGCCTGATCCCATTACTTTCAACTTAATCACATTAGATCCAGATTCTGAGGATCGTACGTGGCGTACATGACTCAACGGGGAACTCAAGTGGCTACTTTCTAAAAGCCACTTTTCAGGGCTGCCCTGCCCTCTTCCTCCTGGGGTGAACACGGCACCCATAACAGACCCCTTCACGTAGCCTGGCTGGGTGGCTGGGTGGCTGCTGCTTGCCTGGATGGAAACGGCAGCGGGCAGTCAGCGATTCTTTCCCCTCCTCTCCCCATTGCCCAGGCCACACAGCAGCAGCAGCAGCAACTCAAGCCCCCTTCGCACGCTCACCATCACAGCCTTAAAAACATTCACCTATCTCCCAGAACCTGCAGCTGCTTTCCTTTCTTTTCCCTTTCTGAAGGTCAGAACTTTCAGAATTGCACAGAATTGCAACATTGTTATCAGGTATGAAGTGGGTAGATTGCTACAGTGTAGCAGCTGCTGTAAGGGGTGGATTTTTACAATGAAATCACTATCTCTGGAAGCAAAGTTATTGGGGGAGGGAAACCCTAAACATGCATTCTCATCCCACTAAAACTGTACCATTCCCACAGTAAGAAATGTAAAACGTTTCAAATGCACGAACTGGAGTGAGACCTGTTGAAATGAGTGTTAACATTTACAACACTTTGAGGCGATTTAACACGCGGAAAGGGTGTTAAGCCAACCTGACATGGGTACTGCAAGAATCAAAACCGTTTTGAAACCATTTTAAGCTTGCAATGGGAATTCACCTAATTAGTAGTGCGATGAGCCTGAAAAGCAGAGGGTTGTCAGTTTGATCCCCAGCCTCTCCCCAGAAGTAGGCAATGGCAAACTACTTCTGTATCTCTGCCAAGAAAACTGTTGAGAAATTGGCCATGATTGGTGGTATATGTAATGGAAGTTCAGGAAAGGAAACAGATTTTTTGTGTGTTATTAATGCTTCTGCTGGACTACTGGGCTTATTGAAATTATTACTCCTGATCTAGTGAATATAAATAAAGCTGAATTGCTTTGTGTTTCTCCTAGACCTACATTGGACACATCTTGATCTTTGTCAATCCATTCAGGCCTCTAGGACTTTGTTCAGATGATGTGATGACCCAATACCATAAAGGAACTCTCTCTGGAAATGCACCGTAAGCTTGTATTCCTCCTCTCTCTATGGTTATGGTTACACCTTACCTTTTATCTGAATAGAGGCCATCCTGGGTCCAGAGTGATTACACTTGAAAGCCTGCATCTGTATTTTATTCAGATTTTCCTTCAGTCATCTGATTGGGACTACCTGCTATGCAGAATATCCCAGCACTGAGACCAAATGGACTCAAGTGAAGGGAAATAACTTGGTCCTCACCAGAGCCAAGAGGTCCCCATCCCTGTTCCCACTGCTGCCTAGAAAATGGTAAGCCTTGGCAAGCCTCTGCTCTGATTCTTGGCCCTCCACCCCCAAACTCAGTGTTGAGACTCCCTCTGCCCTGCCGCCACTGCTCTGACTTCCCTCCCCCGCCCACCATTCACCCTCCCTCTGCCCCATCACTGCCGCTCCATTCTTCCTTTCCCTCCTCCTGCTCAGATTCCCTCCGTTCTGCCACCACTGCCACCCCAATCTCATTAACCTTTGGCACACGAACTCTCGCTAACCAGCCCCTCACCCTCCCTCAACCCCTCCTCCTCCTTGACTTGTTAACCTTCTTTATACTTAACTTCTAAAGTGCTCAACCCAAAAATGCTTCTCCTTCTCTAGGAAACCAACAAAGACTCTACACAACATTGTTAATATGGGAGGATTGTGTGGGTGCAGTTTACAAATAACCAATTCTTATTTTATTTGATAAGTAGTTTCTTATGCACAACTTGGTTTGGAATATTTTAATGCATTTATGCCCCGTTGACTTTGTAGCAAGAATATGATCTTCCATTATCTGAGTTAGATATACATCGTATTCTAGTGTTTTATTGAATTTAAAGGTGTGGTCCGTGGGTGAATTATAGTGTGCAAGACAGATAACACAAGTGAAGTCATATAAGAGGCACCATGCTAGATTAGACCAAAGGCCAGGACTGGACCATATTTTCAGAGTGGCCTCAACTAATGGTACCTGGGGACATTTTACTTCTGGTGCCAAATGTAATCTATGGGATCTGGAGACTATATCTTTTATGAATTTGCTTCATTCTCTTTCAAAGCCACTACTTGGAGCTTGGGACTTGAGTCAGGCAACACTGTGTCACAATAAGCAATGACATCCTCACAGGGCAACAGGTTGTGGAGGATTTATGCCCCCTCCCCCCAGCCTCTTAAAGACTGGGCTTCAAGCAGAGGAGTTTTGCAATTTCAAATGTTTTACAAAACATAGGAAATATTTTGCACACCCTTAGTACCACTCATAGCTACTCCTTCTTTAGAAGTTCTTGTCTCATTTCTCTCTCATAATTGGAGAAATAGGCAGGATGCCTGTAAAGGTCATTTGCAGAGATGTGAGAACAGGTGAAGGTTTTGCCTTTGTCTTCTTCTTGAGAATAATACCAATGGTGGGCCACTGTGTGAGACAGGATGCTAGACTAGATGGACTGTGGCCTGATCCAAAAGGCTCCTCTTATGTCCTTATGAAGGTTTGCTTTCTGCTTGAGAATGCCCAGAAGCCTTTGGGAAGTCACTGTGTGAGGCAGCATGCTGGACTGGACAATTTAGGGCCTGACTCAGCAGGTCTTCTCTTGTTTTCTTATGTCACAGCAGGCCCTGTTGTGTGTGCAAAATGGAGCTGTTCATCCAGCCTTTAATTTGCATCAGGGATACTGTTACATATAAATCTGAAGTACCTTTGATAAAGCTATTATTGAAGTAGCGAATAGAGTAATGAGGAATTATTTTTCTGTTTTGCATTTCTCCTTCGCGGCCTGTCCAGACACATCTTTGCTATCACAGAAATGGCATATTCCCTCTCTCAGGGCTCTGAAAGGGAGCAATGCATTGTTATCAGGTAAGGGGGAAAGGCAGTTTTGTCAAGATTGTCTGAGAATTCTTCTCTGTCTCCCTGTTGATTTCTGTCTGATATCAGTAGTATAAGAGCTGGTTTCACAAGGACGTTCATCTTCTGTGTAAGCAGTGTTGATGACTGTAAAGCAAGTGCCTGTTTTAGCAGTAGTCCACAATGAACTATAAGATTCAGATTTTTCAGCGGACATGTATGGCATTGCATACATGAGTCCCTAAGCTGTATTGAAACTGAAAAGTCCCACAGCATTAAAGAAAAGGTGGGGAAAGCTGGTGCAATCCCTGAAGAGGATATCCCTCCCTCCCTACATTATATTTATATCAGTGGTTCTCAACCTGGGGGTCGGGACCCCTTTGGGGGTCGAATTACCCTTTCAAAGGGGTCGCGATGAGTCTCCAATTGTCCTTCCCTCCCACCTCCCAGCTGCTCCTCCCCCATGGTTGGGGGTCTCCA
>MTQE01002208.1:40677881-40722438 GCA_014337955.1 Aspidoscelis marmoratus
CTCCATTAAGGGGTCGCGGCATTAGGAAGGTTGAGAACCGCTGATTTATATAAATGTAGTATTTATATAAATGCTAGCTGTTCCTGAGCCAATTCAGGCCATGGGGAAAGAGGACATCACCGAAGGAAGGAAGGAAGGAAGGAAGGAAGGAAGGAAGGAAGGAAGGAAGGAAGGAAGGAAGGAAGGAAGGAAGGAAGGAAGGAAGGCTGACTTGTGTCTGTATTTGTGTAAGGTTTGTTTTGAGAGAGAGATCACTGTCCTGAAATTGCCTTCTTGGACACAAAATATAGCGGGCTAATCATGCTGCCCTGTTATAAGACCCATGATACCTTGTTTCCAGGACAACCACTTGCAGTAATAGATGCCAGTGAGGATTAAGGCTGCATCCACACACAGAAAAAAATGCACCACTGAGGCACATATGGTTGCCAGGTGGGACTGTTCCCACACGTGTCTTCATTACCCCTCTCATGAAAATAATTTTGGAAAAACAGGTCAACTAACAACTGGCCCATGGGGTTAAACTGCCCTGGTGGAATGCTAATCTTTGGATTTCCTTTCCTTCCCTCTTAACACTTCACCTGCAGTGGACACAGTGGCTCTGGAAAGAGCGAAGCTGCCAAAGCCATTGTCCAGTATTTGTCCAAAGAACATCAAAATCTGGAAAACCTTGGGAAAAAGCAAGTATGATTGCTCGCTAAATCTGATATCTGTTTAGTATAAACAGTATGTTGTTGTTGTTGTTTTGCAGAAGTGTCATGGCTTACCCTGGCTGGTTGTTCTTCCTTTGGATGGTGGGGCAGAGGAAAAAGTAATTCGAAGGACATGATAGCAGGCTCAGAATAGCTGCAATTTCAGGCAGACTCCCACAAACAACGACTTTAGACTATTATGCAGATAGTAGCCAAAGCTAAATTGACACTGAGGTGAAAGTAATACAGACTCACACCCTTACTGCTCTGGGCCTTATTTCAGATTATATCCCAGAATAACGACCTGCTGTCTGCATGCTGATACAGACTATGCCAGGGCCCTGGATTAATTATTATTAATTAAAACTTCCAATATAAATATATCAAGCTGCAAACAAAACAAAGGAACAAAACTGCGTGCTGCAGCATCAAAAACTGGTAAATTTGTTACACTACATTCACATGAGTTGAATTGGATCAAATAAGACAACTGGATTGAGATGGTAGCCAATTATCTGATCAGGAAGCAACACTGTTCAAGAAGGGTTCCATATGTCCCAATGATGGTTACTGCAATTCATACACTATAAGCAGGTAGTCATCCAGGGGTTTTAAATTCTCTTGACCATCTCAAGTTTTAGTCCAGTAGAAAGTGAATGACACCCCGCTATTTGCCTCTGCCTTGGGGTTCAATCATAGCTTTCATCGAGGCCTCCTGGGGTGTTTTTCTACTGTCACTAGAAGTACCCATTAATGGGTACAAAAATGCCATTTAGTACCCATTAATGGGTACTTCTAGTGACAGTGGGAAAACACCCCTGGTTGTGTCTCATGGTCCTTCCCTTGCAACAGGAAATACTTGACAAAGTGAAACTCTGTGTCTCATAACAGAAGCAGGCAGGACATTGTACACAATATATACACGCAAAATCTGAATGGTTAGCACAGCATGAGCCTTGTTGTGCTGTCTGCTGCCTTCCTTGTAAATATTATCAGGACCTTAATATATCTTTCCTTTAAAATGAAATGCACAATCTGAAAGTAAAGCCCAGTAGAATATGTTTACCCAGTAAAAATATGCCAGTATAATACATTAATTAAAGCTGGGGGCTTAATCTGTGCTGAAGTGTGTAGTCACACTAGAGATTGAACTTTAACTTAATAGAATGCATATCATTTGTTGATTAATTTCTTCTTCAGTTAGGATGCAGTGTCAACATCATTAACATGTCCTGTGTCTCTAACAGCCATCTGATGTACTACCAATCATAGAAAGCTTCGGAAATGCGAAGACCATCCTAAATGACAATTCTAGTCGCTTTGGGAAGTTCTTGAATGTCCACCTGAGACAGTGAGTAAGGAGAGAAATCTCATAAGTGTTCTTACTTTCAACAGAAAAAAGAATAGATAAAAGAGGGGAGGAAATCCCACACCTTAATTAGCCTGAGAACAATATCTTTATTAGCATAACATGTTTAGAATATAATCACACTGGAAAGAATGTGTGTGGGGTTTTTTTTTATGTACAAATGCTATACACAAAAATAGAATTCAACAGAAATCAGATAAAACATATTGAAAAGGAGGAGGAAAGTGCATATATTCAAAGTGTTGAGTAAATCAGGATCATTTCAAAAATTAATAATCAAGCTTTTTCATTCCACATATCAATAACCCAAATATGTAACTCTGGAGCAATTTTATCTTTCTAACATAGTTTACTGCAAATGTTTAAGGACAGTTTACAAAAATTTGGTATATAGTGTAAAACCTTTACATAATGACTGTTGTGAAATCATATTATCATTTTTAAATGTATCACCTCAGAGAAAATAGTAACTGAACACATCTATAATATGCCTTTTTCAATATATCTTCAAAATAAGGCAGTCATATTTTGTAGAATTAATCTTATCTAATCTTAAATGCACACAAAGTTTATTTTATGTCTGTAGTGTCAAAACACCATATTCACCTGCAGATACAGAACCCCCTTGAGGCCATGGTCAAACAAAGGTGACATGTAGCTGCTCTCCAGTAGCAGCAGCCCCCAAACCAGCTGCTCCAGGCAGTTGGAAGCTTCTTCTCCAACTAAGAGAGAAGTGACAAGCAGTGTGCTGCCTTGCCCGGTTTGAGGCCACTCCTCTGAAAGACCACCCCTGCTCTGGGAATGGCAGAGAACCACATTGTATTCAGATATAATGAAAGGGTTGCCTCAGAGGTACCTCAGTGGAACAGTTTGTGGGCCTTATCTTCCCAACTCTTCTCTAATACTCCATCTTTTCTAACACAGAAGGCTCAGGAAAGGGGAAGGGGCAGACTGGTGTGTGAACAATCCAACCTCGGAGCCTTTTCTAAGTTGCCTCAGAGAAATCTCAAAAATGCTCCTTTTTTTTCTCTTCTTCTTTTTTTTTTTTTTTGCTGTGTCTGATCACAGCCTGAGTGTGCTTCTCTGGTTACCTAGAACCCTGGGGCTGTGTCTACTGTTCTGGGCAGAGGTGGCTCTACAGCAGCCGATTGGGGAGGTACCATGGAAAAAGGCACCTTTCTTGTCTCCATTTTGGAATGAGGAGGCGCCATTTTTCAGGTTGCCTCTGTGCAGAGTGCAAGAAAGCATGATCTCTGCTGCCAAAGATGGAGATGGTGTGGCAGCAGGTGTCTTCTTCAACCCAGAAGGGCACCCCAGAGGGGTAAGTGGAGAAGGATCCTGAAAATGCACCTACGGAAAGAGGCACATTCAAATGTCTTCACCCTCTTCCTTGTTAAGTTTCTTTCATCTCAAAAGGTGCAGGATTTGTGCACCTCCAGGGGAAAGCATCTTGGTGCATGTCCTTGAATGCACCAAACTTCAGCCTGAAAAGCCTATGTTTTGTGACATTTTAGTGAGTAGCTTTTATCACTGCATCTCTATTTCCATTTGCTTCTGACCTGAATAGAGAACAATCATGTCATCCTGTTGAAGCAGGAATACGCTTAGCTCTACTGAATGTTGCTTCCTGTTGGCAGCCTGCATAGTTTTCAGATAGAGGAGCTTTCCTTCCACAACTTCCCTGCAGTAGCGGCAGGGGATTATTACTTCAGGAACTGTGACCACAGTATGGGAGGGACTATAGTTCACTGGTTGAGCAAACCTCTTGAGCAGTTGGTTTGGTCCTGACTGAGCCTGGGTCTCCATTACACAGCAAAGATGCCTTTACCAGGGCTTTAAGGCAGCCAGGTTCCATTCACAGCAATGGAAACTAATGGAAACGGGCTGCTTTGTGACCCTGGTTAAGATGTTTTAGCTGCATAAGGGAGAGGTAACCCCCCCTTTGGTACCTAACACAACCATTACCACATAAATGCTGAGCTTCTTTAAAAAAAATCAGTGAATCTTCCATAAGACTTGTTATCACACTTCCTGAATCGGAAATTAAAAGGTATGAATAAATATCTACCATATATTGGATTGGAAAAAGTAAATGGGCAGGGGATTTAAAAAAAAAATCAAATTGTAACCACTAATGTGGGTGACAGTGAACAGCATGACTGAAAGAATATAGAATTTGAAAACTAATGTGCCACTTGACACAAAAATGGTGGACTTGGAAAAAAACATTTGCACTATAAAGCTTCTGCCTGGAAAGTTTCAAGTCTAAAATCTTTTTTAGCAGAAAGCTCTCCAAGTTCAGACACATGGGCACCTCCATGGACACTTCTATGCAGTTTTCTTGGCAGATATATAGAAGTGGTTTGCCATTGCCTACTTCCAGTGAGAAGCTGGGCATCAAACTGAGAACCCTCTGCTGCTTTCCAGGCAGTTCGCATTACCACTGAGCTACAGCCCCTCCTAGCTCTCTTAGTGCTAGGAATAAACACCAGGGAACCTCTCTATTATTTGAAATTTTGGGAGTATGAGCACCAGCTCTCAACAGTATTTTTTGTCTGTTCCTATGTGAAAATCTAGGCTGATTTCTTTTTAAGCAAGAGGTAAGCCTGTGTGTTGCTCAGGCCTAAGTCTATAGATAAGAAATGAAGTAAATTACTCCTTTAAAGAAATCTTAAAGATTTAATCTTTCCTTATAGTGGATTTATGGTTGGCACATCCTTCTCTCACTACCTTTTGGAGAAATCTAGAGTTGTTTTTCAGGTAAGAACCCACTCTTTAGTCCAGTAGAAAGTGAATGACACCCTAAATTCTCAGAGCTGAACAATGACAGCAGACTGCAAGCATGGGTTATGTTTTGTTAGTCAGTAAAGTTAGAAATGGCTTTAGTTTGATTGTAAATCATTGGGGGGGGGCTTTTTTTAAAAAAAGTTGTATGTAAATGTGGAAATTCAGCAGAATGCTACCTTTACCATCTCCATCATCCTTATCCTTCATTTTAAGAACAGAAAAATGTGGTACTTCAGCAGCAGCATTTTTCCTCAAGAGCAAATCCACCTTCCTAATTTTATCCTACCAAACTTATCAAGACTATCTCTTTGTTTTCAGGGATGTGGTGAGAGGAATTTCCATGTGTTTTATGAGCTGCTGGCTGGCCTACCAAAAGGGCAGAAAGAAGGACTTCACTTACAAGAGGCTGAGACTTATTTTTATCTAAACCAGGTACTCACAGAATTTGATTCCACACTCCTCCATGAAGCCAACTGGGTGACCTTGGGCTAGTCACAGCTCTCTTTCTGAGCTCTCACAGCCCCACCTACTTCACAGGGTGACTGTTGTGAGGAGAAGCACAGAAGGTTTGTCAGCTGCTTTGAGTCCCCTTAAATGGGTGAGAAAAGTGGGGTAGAAAAGCCAGGTCTCCTTCTTCTTCAATGTAAGCTGGGGCCTATTCACGCTTAGGCCTTTGGTATGCAATTAGGACAGCTCTGGTTCAGAGTATAGGCCCCTGTTCTTCACTGCTATTTGTCCTCTGTTACATCAATAACTTGCTTCTTAAGTATCTTTCTCCTTGTTCTGAAGGCCTCTTTTATAAGCATTGGGCATGACATAACAGATGCAAATCTAAAATAAAATACTGCTTTTCGAGCAAGTTTATCTACCTATATTGATTTGTTTAATTTATCCTTCAACTTCCCATGTGCAAGTAAACACATACAAAAGGAATACAAGTGTACAAACCTCCTATAGCTGAATAATCTGGCCAGCTGGATAAGATGAAAGCTTTAAAATGTTCCTCCAAAGCACAGAGGCTTTGACCAGCCATTATAGAAAAGTCATGCCATAGGTGTGGGACATTTATCATATGAAACAAAACTGTGATGCTTTCTTGAGGTAAGTTAGTTCAGGTGGCCGGAATCTGTTCTTACAGGTTACATAAGAGAAGATACTGCTTAGTCTCAATCAAACATGAATATATTTTGAAACCAGATACTGGATTTTTATTTTTAAATATTAAGCCACAGGCTGCAAGGATGAAGTAGGCATGCCTAATGCAACATTGCTACTTAATCTTTCAGGGCAGAATGTGTGAACTTTCAGGAAAGCAAGATGGGCAGGACTTTCTAGTCCTCTTCAAGGCTCTCCAGATAATAGGCCTCTCCAGTGACGAATTGACTGCCATCTGGGCTGTACTTGCTGGCATTTTGCAACTGGGAAACATCTGTTTTACCTCCTGTGAGGTATGTTGCATCACTGCTCTTTTAGGATGAAAGTAACATCATCATGAGAACCAGAAGAAAGGGCCCTCTCTTTCCTCTCCTGCATTATTAGAAAAGAAACGAGATGGCTACCTCTCTTTAGTCCTTTCTCCCCCTCAACTTTAATGTCAGCTTTGAGTCAGTGTTTTGCTATCCCGGGAGGGCCTTACTTCTTTATCTTATTTTACTTGTACAGTATTTTATCCCACTCTAAATCTAAAGGTCTTTATGGCAGGTCACAGTAAAACTAATGTCCTTGTTGTAGGGCCACATATAAATGGCAATAAATAAAAAAAGTGCCTGAAAGGAAAGGGGAAGTTTTTGATGTTGAACCAAAGGTGAGGGTGAAGAGGTACATTGTCACCAGGTGTCTAACAGTATATATAATGAAGGCACCTGACACACCTCAGAGGGGAAGATCTTCTATAGCCTCGGAGCTACCACCAAAAAGGCACCTTGAAGCAAGCTACTTTAATTCATTTGGGCAAAGCACTCAGACCAGGGCCTCAAAATAAGTTATTAAAATTTAGGTAGGTATTTGCAAAAGAAGAGGATCATTGCTGTTACCTAGCCCCAAATCAAGCTAGATCTTTTGAATGTTTAACTTTCCTCCTCACAGTATCGTTTGTGATGTTTGATGTTTTGCAGGTCTCTTTTCTTTTTTAATGCAAATAATGAACTCACATTCTTCTCTCTCTTTATCATCCAAAAAACACCCAGAAGGAATTCTTTCAGCTTGCAGTCATCCCCAGTGAAACAGAAATCCAGATTGTTGCCAATTTGCTGCATATTTCAGCAGGACTCCTTCAGAAAGCTATCACCCACCGACTTACTGTGAGCATCTCTTCACCTTGTTGCCACATCTTGCTTTCTTGAAGCTGCTTCTTCAGAGACAATCTGTAGTTAAGTGACACTGATTGTGTTTTGCTGGAAGGGTATATTCCCTGCCTTGGCTTGCCTGTAGATTTCATGGAATAGGAGCTGAAGTGCTGGTCAGCGGTTTCTGACTCCAAGGCGCCATCTATTGTATATTCCTAGTATTGCACTTGCTTATAAATACTACACTGTACAATTGCATTATGGTATCCTAGACCATTATTATTATTATTATTATTATTATTATTATTATTATTATTATTATTATTATTATTATTGTTATTATTTTGAAAAATATAAAATTATTTCCTTTCTCAACCTGGATCAGGTAGTCAAATCATAATTATCATTATGATTCATTCAGTGTTAATGTTTCAAGTTCATATGGATTCCATTCACATCTAAAATGTAATCCAGCTTTAGTCCACCTGCAGAGTGAGAAAACACACCAGCAAAGTGTCATTTTCCTTCCACATTGTCTAACGCCATGGTGGATTTTCTAATTCAGATAATGCTGAGAGAAAACAGCTTGCAACTTTGCTGATGGGCCCGTTCACTCTGAAAGTAGACTGACACTGGATTAAAACACAGGCGTGAATACAGCCTAGTAGGAATATTTTTGTTCTCTTCAGCTACTAACAAAAGCACACAAAAAGCCCCTATCAGGTTTAAGGGGTTGTATACAGAGAAGAGCCTTCATATTACAGTAATTATGATTCTAACTGAGGAATAGTTATAGATGTAGGAGGCATCAATTAATGAATGGCATTAGCTCCTTGAGAATTTTCCAGAGCTCACCTCTTATATATGACATCCAATGACTTCCACTCAGAATTATGCATTATATGAAGCAATTGAAATAGCGCAAAGGCTTCTATTTCCAGTCATTAAATGTTCCACCAACTACTACTGAACATCTCTTTCCCCCCAGGAAACCTGTTACGACCGGATATTTACACCATTGTCAGTCGAAAGTGCCATTGATGTAAGGTAACCATTGTTGCTTTTATTTCTCTAATATCTGAAGTAGGGGTGTGCAATGCATGCAGTTTTCAGGATTTGATTCAATTAGAATTGAATATCCGAAAATTCAATTCGAATTGAACCTTTAAAATTCGAATTTACCCAAATTTGATTCAAATTAAGCAAATTCGAATTTATTTGTTCACATTTTTGGTTCAAATTTGCACTTTGAACCTGTGCCTGTACGCATCGTTACGTATCTTGTATGCATCCGTACACGTCTGTATCCATCCCATACGCAACCTGTTTTTGTCCCGTACGGATCTGTACAAATGTGTACTGATGTATAAACCCATACACATATGAATGTCTGAATAATTTGAACAAATGGATTCGTAAATTCAAAATTCATTTGAATGTTTAAAGTCGAATTTATGGACACTTGATTCAAATTCAAATGTTGAAAATCAGACAAATTCGATTGAATTTTGAATATTCTCCAATATTTGTGAACATCCCTAATCTGAAGACATTCAATCCATATCAAAGTATATAATTCTTTTTTCATTGTTTTTCCTTCTCTCCACATATCCAGGGATACAATTGCCAAGGCTTTGTACTCCTTGCTGTTTGAATGGCTGATGACGAAAATCAACGAATGGATGGCGCGATCAGAAATGGACTGCAGTGTTGGCATTGTGGACATATATGGTTTTGAGGTCTCTCTTCCTATATTTATCAAGTTGTAGCATATTTATTTCAGTCATATAGTATCTGTTTTGCATCAAAAGATCCAAAATTAAATCCCAGCATATCCCCAAATGAAAACAATGGGTGTTTTTCCACTGTCAGGAAGTACCCATTTTTGCACCCATTAAGGGCCCATTTGGTGTGAGCCGGATGATCCCATTTCCACCACAGCACCCATTTGGGACCCGATTGTTTCGACTGCCACTGGGGAAATCCGGATCAAATGGGTACTTTCTGGCCTTTAATCCGGATTTTCTGTAGACCCATGGTTTTAATGGGGTCTACAATGGGGTCTTCAGGCAGAAAATCCAGATTAAAGGGAGCCTGTTTCCACGCTTGTGTGGCAATGGGGTCTAGAAGAGGCTAGGGGGAGGGGACACCCATGGGGGGGAAGCCCCAAAACCTAAGCTTCGAAGTCATTTCGAAGTCACTTTGATGTCTGTGCAAAATAGCTCCGAAGCATCTTTGAAGTCTGTGCTGATCTTCAGAGTGAACTTCGAAGTGACTCCGAAGTCACTTCGAAGATCAGCACAGACTTCAGTGGAGCTGTTTTGCACAGACTTCGAAGTGACTTTGGAGATTGCAACCGTGTCCCCCCAAAGACCTGGGGTGACAAGCAGACCCCTCATGGGTAGATCCAGATTTCCAAATGGGTGCTCCGGTGTTTCCATGGCAGGGAGGCTAGCACCCATTGCTATTGGGTGCTAGACCACCCACAGAAACACAACTACTAGATCCAGATTAAGGAATGTACCCATTCCTTAGATCCGGATCTTCTTAGATCCAGATTAAAGGAGCGCGGTGGAAAAACACCCAAAGGGAAACTACTTCAATATTGCTGTCATGAATAAGGATGTGCACAATTCTTTTTTGACATTCTATTCTACTTGAATAGAATACCTGAAAATCCGATTCAATTCAAACCTTTTAAATTCAAATTTAACAAGATTTGATTCGTATTAATGCAATTTGCACCTATTCGTTCAAATTTTTTATTCAGATCTGTACTTACGAATGTCAACAACATCCATATGTGCAGGTACGCATCTTCCCGACATCCGTACGTTGTCCTGTATGGATCCATACAAATGCGTATGGATGCAGGAAAGATGCAGAGGTTCAAGTCGGCATCGTGTACGAACCCGTACACATACGAACATCCGGATAATTCGAACAAATAGATCTGAAATACAAAATTAGATTCGAATGTTTACATTAGAATTTTGGGACATTCTATCTGAATGTTGAAATTCGGCACCATTCAATTGGATTTTGAATGCCTACGAATATTCATGCACGTCCTTTATCATGAATATTGCATTGTTTTGTCCATCATCATGTCCTTGTACTTTATCTTATGTATGAATAGTGGTGAAAACTGGCGTAAAATTGCATAAGGCACTATTTATGCTGATGCTTGTCATATAGTCAGCCTTGGCACTTGCTGTGTAGGATCAGTGAACCCTGGTGCCTGGTGACTCTTTGTACTGAACAAAGTCTAGGGCATGGGCAGATCGTATATTGGAAGAGCCCTTAGGCATTGACTTCCACTCATCTGACTGTTATGGCTTCAATGGGGACACATCAAGGCTTTGTTTCTGGGTACGCTATGGTGAAGTGCCAGGTGGTATTCCGTACAGTGAATTAGCAGGGTGCCCCTCCACACTCTCAGCATTTGTCTGTCTTCTGTGCATCTGCCAGCATGACTGAACCAGCTTTTCACTTTGTAGCCTTGTGATGACTGCCAGAATTCAAGTCAGGAAGCATTAATACAGTAGAGAGGAGTTGACACCTGGCACATTAGCAGAGTAAACCTACAGTGAAATCTGTAGGAGTTGGTAAGAAGTAGACAGGTGATGGTATTTGGAAAAGGTAATAAAATAATATTCCACTTGGTTTCCACGTCTAAATGTCCAAACATTTAAAACTAGTCATTGAACCATAAGATTAGAAGGAACCGTAGAGTCTGAATCCAGGCTAGCATTAGCATGTGAATAGCAAGAGCCTATTCTGGGATATATTCAGAAAAAGGCCCAATGCAGAGAAGGCCTATATCTTTCTTAATGTCACTGTGTTGGCTAGTTTTTAATTATTCAAATCCAGCTTTCCTTCATCTGCCTTGGCCATCAATGGGAAGTGTTAAGAGCAGCGGTTCTCAACCTTCCTAATGCTGCGACCCCTTAATGGAGTTCCTCATGTTGTGGGGACCCCCAACCATGGGGGCAGAGCAGCTGGGAGGTGGGAGGGAAGGGCAGTGGGAGGCTTGTCGCGACCCCTCTGAAAGGGTAGTTCGGCCCCAAAGGGGTCCCGACCCCCAGGTTGAGAACCACTGATTAAGAGCATAAGAACATAAGAGGAGCCCTGCTCGATCAGGCCAGAGCTCATCTAGTCCTGCATCCACACAGTGGCCCACCCATTGTTTATGAGTTTCTCAAGCAGAAGACAAGGGCAAAATCTTCACCTGCTCTCAAATCCTAGCAAACAGCCTTTAGAGGCATCCTGCCTGTTTCTCCAACCTGGAGACAGTACCAAGGCATCCATTCCAGTAGCTATTGATACATGAATTTGTCTAACCTTTTCTTAAAGCTGTCTAGGCTGGCTGCAGTTACCAACTCTTCTGGCAACAAAGTGCATAAACCCATGACCCTCTTCGTTGACTTCTCCTTGTCTGATCTGACCAGAATCCACTTGTACTCCCAGCTCATTCACTTTCCTCCTCAAGGTCTCTCTAAAGAGGTTCTACAGAAATGTGTGGTGGGCGCCTATGTGGGTGATATTGACCATACTGATAGTGCGCAAGGGCATCATGCTGTCAGTTTGACGTCAGCCCCCCTTGTCATCCAAGTCAAAGACTGACATTACTATAATTGCTCATTAGATTCTGGAGACAGTGGTGGTCTGTTTTCTCCAAACACAGTCCTATCTTCTTCCCTCCTTTCTGCCTTTGTGAACTAGAAGTTAAAGAGGTTTGTGCTGTGCCTTCTCTGTCCACAGGATCTTGGAGTGAACAGCCTGGAACAGTTGTGCATTAACTTTGCTAACGAACATCTACAACAGTTCTTCACTCAGAAACTCATCATCCAAGAAGAGGTGAATTAAAACGCCATTTATGTGCATGCACCATAGCCCGTCTCTGGCTGTGTTCACACCTAGGTTTTTAATCCAGCTTCAGTCCACCTTCAGAATGGAAGAACACATCAGCAAAGTGAACAGTCATTTTCAAAACTGAAACATGTACTTTCTCACCTTAATTTGGCTGGGCCTGGTTAAATATCACATTTCTGAGCTTTTATTCTGAATGCTTGATAGTATATATGTACCATTTTTTATTGTAAGACCTGGCCATAAAAGTTCTCCATACTAACCAGGTTTTTAGTAGCTTCCCATTTCGACATACGGTATATATTTATCCAGAAGATTTTCTTTAAAATTTGGAGGGAAAGCTTCATGCCAAAGCACTGCGCTTAAGAGATACTTTGTGGGTTTTGCTATTAAATGTCCTCTTGGCTGTAGGATTTGACTGAATTATCTCTGACCATTAGGAAGAGTATACACAAGAAAATCTCATCTGGAGACCTGTTTCCAAGATGACTCCAGAATCCTGCCTGGATGTGATAGCTGCAAAGCCTTATGGGATCTTATATATACTACAGGAACAGACTTTGCTCTCACAGGCAAGGGGTTGATTACATTTCTCTTTCATACAGAGAGCGCGATAAAAATTCCACTGTATTGAATAACAGCATAGAAAAGGGAATTTCATGAAGTGTAATGTAGGCCAACATTTCCTTTTTTGTACAGATAGTAAAGAAAAAAACATCTTGTCTAATCCATCTAGCAGGTGTAGGCCAGGACATTATTTACACCAAGTGAGAATAATAAATCATTTCCCAAATGTTGCTGAATTTATTTATTTTTATTTCTATGTATTTATACCTCACCCTTCAACAGATGGTCCCAGCGCAGGTCACAAAATTCATGAAAACAAAATGTCACTAAGAAAAAATAAATCATTGGGACATTCTTAATTTCTAAATGGGACTCCACATATTGCAACTTCTGTGGTTCTTTGGCATTGTCAATGTCTGTAACACACGTCAGGCATTTGTGAAAAATCCTTCAGCAGTTACATTGCCAAAGAGAAGCTGTTGGGGGGGCTGGGTGTTTTGTCCCTCCTTCCCTTCCTCTTCTCCAGTTTGGCAGAGAAAGCGTTCTGAGAGGAATGATACTGGCAGAATTTGTTTCTCTCACACACATCAGTCTTTTGGTCTAGAGAAGGAGCAATGGCACTTCTGCTGTCATAAGGACACAAGAAGAGCCCTGCTGGATCGAGCCGCAGTCCATTTAGTCCAGCATCCCGTCTCACACAGTGGTCCACCGATTGCTTCTGGGTGTCTCAACCTCCATTTGCTCTCAAATCCATGCAAATGGCCTTTAGGGGGATTCCTGCCTGTCTCTCTAAACTAGATGCAGTACCTAGGCATCTGTTCCAGTAACCGTTGAGAGCACACTGAAATAAGAGTTAGGGTATTTGGTTCAAATTTGAACCTTTCAGACACACCCTGTTAGACCTGAACTGCAAACTATTTGAACCAGTTCTGCACATCTCTGTTTTTTTTCTCATCTTGAACTTAATAAACGGTATGCCCTTCCCTTCTGCCATACTAGTGTGGATAATCTGTTTCTAATATATAGACAATACTGTAAATGTATGAATGCAAATGAAGGATGTAATTATGAAAAATTATGTTAAGGTACATATGAGTTTCACTTTTTGTTTAGGCTACAGACCACACCTTCCTTCAGAAGTGCCATTACCACCATGTCAATAATCCCTGGTATGTTAAGCCCAAGCTACCTTTGCCGGCCTTCACTGTGCAGCATTATGCAGGACCAGTTACCTACCAGGTACACCAATGCAGCTGTTTGTCCCATGTATGTGTAGTTCCACTGTTTTACTTTCTTCCTCATGTATGTATTTGCTGTTACTTAATTTAGGACCAAGGGATACAGGTCTAGGATATATAGTCTGGGTTGCAGCGTTCATAACTGTCCGAATATTTTAGTAAAGAGATTCCAACTGTATATCAAAATTAAGCCCTTTCTGCACTGGGCCTTATTCTGGATTATACTCCAGAATCAGTACCTGCTATCCTCATGCTGGTGTAGACTACTGCAGGCCCAGCCCAAGGTCTGCTGTTGTCTGCACTAGTATGCAGATGGCAGGCCCCTCTTGTGGGATATAAGGCATAATAAGGTCCAGTGCAGAAAGAATCCTAAGATCTTTTTTTAAGTACAGTATCTTCTAAATTTCCATATTGCATTTTCAACTTCTAATCTAATGTGTATGGCATGATCATGATTTTTGAGTGGATCTTTTGAAAAACAAGTGATACAGACTTTTTAAAGCTTGTGACAATGGTCTTCGTTCAGTGTCTCTACCGGGATCCTTTTTAATTCACAAAAACAAAGCAGCATTTGAGCGGCTACTGCTGTCACTTCTCTTTCCATTCTTATATGTATTTTAATGTACATGAATTGGCCTTTTCCAGAACATGCGGTGTGCACTGGGGTACCACAAGAAAGGGTAAGTGAGGAGGCATTTCATAACACAACAGCAATCAAGGTTGTTGCAGAGAGACAAATGTTCAATGCAGGGTAGATCTGCGCTGACAAAGGAATCCACAATGGAATTCTGCTCTGAATATTCTACCCCTTTGATGGATAATATTTCAATGTCATCTGCTGTTTGATCACTAGATATCTGGCTTTAGCTTCAGAAGTTCAATTAGTGGCTGTTGTTCTTTTAAGTATGAGTGATGTCGATTTTGGCCTTACAGGTCCACAAGTTTCTGAATAAAAACCATGACAAGCTATGCTCACAGATCCTGGACATTTTTTCTCAGAGCCACCTCAAGGTACATGGATAGTTTAGTCTAATTATTCTGATATTGGCATGTGGAGACTGCAAACAGTCCTCAAGCTTTGGCAGTCCAGGGATGGAAAGTTTGTTTAAATTTATGTTATATTGCACTTTCTGTTCTGTCACTTGCATCCTGTCCTTTATTCAAAGGTCCCAGTGCAGGTCACAGCATATAATAAAATAAGTGATATAAACTATGTAGAAGATCAAATCACTTAAAGTTTACATCATTAGAAAAAAAATATTGGTCCAAGGAATTGTGTGTGTTGTGGGTAATTTCTTGTGTCCTAGGGTATCTGTATATTTTAGAGGGGAGCTGGTTTTTATAATGGGTGCAAATTCCTGCAATGATGTAAGTTTTTTGACGTTTCCATCCAAATGATGACCAAAGTTTCTTATATAAATAGCACAAGGGAACCTAATGTGAAGGATTATTCACACAGAATATTTTCTAAACATAAAAAATCCTATTTTATTGTTGAGGGAATTTAATAGAAAACTATAGGCAAATGTCCATATCCCGTTCTTGGGTGAAAGGATAAGTTTCCTGCAATATGTCTGAGGCTTGCTTTGAAGCTTTGTGAACTTTGATTTATTTTGTCTGTTTTTTTCAAAGCTAGTGTCAAGCCTTTTCCAGAGACTTAAGGAGCAGCAGAGCAACAAGAGTGAATCAGGAGCTAGAAGCCAGGGGCTGAAACACCAAACTTCTACTTTAGTGTCTAGTTTCCAGCAATCTCTACATGATCTCACAGCTAAACTGAACAGGTAAAGGCATTCTGTCTTGCCAATTGCATGGCATGCATCTATTTATTTGTATACTGAGGCTGCGTTCTCATTATAAGCTTATTTCAGTTTCAAACCGTTTTCAATTCTCGCAGACCCCTCGTCAGTTTGGCTTAACACACTTTCCACATGTTAAATCGCCCCAAAGCATTGTAAATGTTAATCCTCATTTCAACAGGTCTCACTCCGGTTCGTGCGCTTGAAACGTTTTACATTTTTTACTGTGGGAACGGTACCATGTTAAGGGATGAGAATGCTTGTTTAGGGTTTCCCTCCCCCAATAGCTTGCTTCCAAAGATAGTGATTTTACTGTAAAAATCCACCCCTTAAAGCAGCTGCTACACTGTAGCAACCCAACCACTTCACACCTGATAACAATGTTGCAATTCTCCGCAATTTTGAAAGTTCTGACCTTTAAAAAAGGGAAAGGAAAGGAAAGCAGCTGCAGGTTCTGTTTTTAAGGATGTGGATGTGGATGTGAGCAGGTGAAGGGGGCTTGAGTTGCCGCTGCTGCTGTGTGCCCTGGGCAATGGGGAGAGGAGGGGAAAGAATCGCTGGCTGCCCGCTGCCGTTTTTCCTTCATCCAGGCAAGTGGCAGCCACCCAGCTAGGCTCCGTGAAGGCATCCGTTATGGGTGGCGCGTTCACGCCAGGAGGAAGAGGGCAGGGCAGCCCCGAAAAGCGGCTTTTAAAAAGTAGCCACTTGAGTCCCCCCTTGAGTCACGTACGCCAGCTACGATCCTCAGAATCTGGATTGAGTTGAAAGTAATGGGATCAGGCAAATTCATGTTTGCATCTTGTTCTATTATTTCGGTTTCGGCTTTCCTGTGGGACCACCTGTTTTACTTCCATTAGCGGGGGCTCAAAGTGCAGACCTTCTGCTGAACTAAGGTTGTGAGTAGGGATGTATTATTTAAGGCAGATAACCTGGTCCCCAAGCCATTTAGGTCTTTTAAAGGTTAAAATTAGCACTTTCAACTGGACTTGCCAACAAACTGGAAGCCACTGCAACTGATAGACAAGTATGTGTTCTAAACACCCAGGTACCGTTGGCAGCCTTAGGCCCTTAATCTAGACCAGCTGGGGTTTCCAAGCTATTTTTAAAGGCAGCTCCATGTACAATGCATTACAGTAATCCAAATGAGAAGTTACCAGAGCATGACTAACTGTGAGCGGCTGCCTTATTCAAGTAAAGATGTCACTAGCATGTTAGCCACAACTACTAGAAGCATCCTGCACCTTGGAAACCATTTATTAACCTGATCCTTCAGAGGAAGTACAACTCTACACCTCCGAAGGCTATGAATAAAGGTTCTTAGCCTCAGGGCTTGGGAGAACATGCTTTTGGGTCTCTTTGATCCAGATCAGGCTCTATCTAGTGCAGACAGAGGCAGACAAGGGCCCCATGATCTGCAGAAATGTGCAAATATGGAGGCCCAGAATGAGTGTTACACAGACTCTTAATATGGATTAAACATCCATGCAAAAAGGGCCTAGATTGTATCAGAAAGTCCACATCGGCTGCGTCCCACTTGGTTTTTAAAATTTGGATTGGACTATTTCAATCCGGATTCAGGACTGAGTGTGCATTCTGGGTGTCCCCATTTGCTTGAGGATAACACTCAAACTGCACAAATCCCCAGCATGGAGAAACAGGACCTTTTAATCTCTGCCCCTTGTCCAACCCCTGTTAAGCCTGCCCCACTCAGAATCAGCTGAATGAAAGAACAGACAAAGGGCAAAGCATTCACTCTCCCTTTCAAATTGGACACTCCCTCCATTCATGTTACTGGGAAGGCAGCAGCTTCATGCACAAGCAGGAGAGTGAAAGAACAGACAGCGCAAAGCGATGTCTCCCTTTCAAATCAGAGGCTTGTGGCTCCTGCGCAGGTTCAGAGAGAGAAGAGGGTATTCCCCTCCATCTCTGCTTTCAATCAGCTGCTCGGCCTACCCCCTCCCTCTTCCCCCTTTACTGCTGCATTATCAGGTGCTGGCTGGCTGTTGGGCTGTAGCTCACACCAGCCCCTTTAAAGGGAGTTGCTGCAAGGAAAGAGCTTCAAGCTTGCTTTTAAAATGGAGGGAGAGGGGGTGGGGGTGGGGGTGGGGGTGGGGAGGCAATAACTTGACAATAGAACTTTCTCCTTAGGAAAAGCAGGAGGGGATGCTGTGATCTATACATAGCTACACCATTGTTGCTTTTTAATGGAAGTGATTTCCCTCAGTGATTGTTAACTGCTACAATTTAATGTATCTCTCATAGTTAGAGTGGCATTCAGGGGAAATCCAAGCCTTTTTTTAATCAGGGCTCTAGCACTGCAGGGATGGGAAGGACAGGAGGGAGACCTTCCCAGATCCATGATAGGCATTGGCCAGAAGCATATGGTGGGGGGCAGTCCGAAACGCTGATCTCCTCCTCAGAGAGTCTGGTAGCATTTCCAAAGGAGAAAAGAAACCCAGTCTGGGCTCCAAAACGGGACTTAGGACAGTTTTTCAGAGGACTTTTTTTCTACGGATTTTATAAAGTCCTCATGAAGTCCCGGAATAAAAAGATAAATGGGATCGGATGATCCCAAAAATGGACTGAGTTCATATTTAATCTTGTATGAGAATGCACCCAGACTACCAGGTCCGAATAATTTCTCAGTCATTCTGTAGGCTTGTTAGCATTAGGAGAACTTGAGACAGGACAATCTCACATCTGCTACGTAGGACCCATTTGAGAAACATTTATTGCTGCAACTATTCATGTACAGTATATCTGACAGAAAATGCAGGGCTGGATCTAGAGAGCTCAGCCTGTCTCCTCCAAATGAAAACAATTTAACAAAAAAGTTTACTTTTGCAGGATTTTGATTGTGAAATTGATTTATTGGTATGATTTGCTCAAAGTCTTTGAATGAAATGACACAAATGTCAAGGAGCAATTGTAACTTTGCTTTATTTCCTATATGCCCTACAGGAGCCATGTTTTCTTTGTTCGGTGCATTAAACCCAATTCCAAAAAAGTAAGAAAAATCTTGTCTTTGATGAGCTGGATATGGTGGTGAGGATGTTATTGCAGTACACACTATTAGGGTTTTTTGGCTGGGAGCAAGTGGATTCATGTGTTTTATTCTATTTTTTTATTTAGGCTGTGTCAGCACACAGCTAAAAGGGTACCCTTCATTGCTCAGCAATCAAGGTAGGCAAAAGACCACACTCCAAAGTGACCAGTTCCCACCACAAATCCAGAAGAGATGCCCCAACAGGAAAAGAAAACCTGCTTTCCTGGTGCCTCTTCTAAAAAAGCTGTTCACAGATCAGCATTTAGCATGCTGCACATCCTGAAGATGGAAGTTCTGGCTGATGTTCCAGTCCTCGGTCAGAATTCTGAGGCCTTTTCACACAAGGGAGTGTGGAAATTTATCTACGACACGCCGGGACGCTGCATTTGCTCTTGTGGGGAGGCTGGATCTGTTCCAAGCTGCCCCAAGTGTTCTGATGTGTCATAGACGCGTTCCAAAAGCAGAGCACTAAAAAGTGCTCTACACGTGTTCCAAGTGTTCTGGAACGCCCCCAGCTGCCACAGAGGGAAAGCATTCGCATGCTCTCCCTCTGTGACAGCTGGACCCCTCCCCCAGCCTTCCCTGATTGGCTGCCCTGCAGCCAGGGATGGGGGAGGCCAGTCAGGTCCTTTCCCTGGGGTCCTGCCACCTGCATCGGCCTGGATCAGGCCCATGCAAGTGGTAGGACCCCACACCCAGCACTCCCACCCCATCCCAATTGGGGGGAGGCCGGGGGAGGGTCTTTGGCCCGAACACGTTGAGTACAGTTTCTCGTTCGAACGTAGGCAGGGAAAGGACGCGTTCAGAACTCATTGTTTACCTGCCAGTACTCAACGCGTTTGGGCCTTCGTGCGAAAACGCCTCTGGTTGCATTTTGAGCTCCTGTGACCAGTGCTCCAAGCACAGTTTGGTTCTGGCAACTGGCAAAGACTAATCTGGAGCTTCATACATCTGTGTAGACTCCTTATGCCAACTCAAAGCATTTGCACTGCTGCCAGCCATAAGCTGCCTTGTTGGCTGCTTGTGTGGAGACAGCTTTAGCTTAAGAACTGAAAATATGTGACAACTAGAGTTATGGAAAATACAAAATACAGTGAAGGAGTATAATAACATTTAAGGAATAAATAGATAGTTATCAGTTTCCATTGTTACCCCCTGCCAAAATATGGTTTTGTTTCGTACAAGCTAGAAAATCAGGCTCCGTGGGGTTATCTGTGGCAATTCCAACATAGCTCCAGGATAAAGGCATGAAATCCCATGGTATCACTATTCTGGGAAAATCAAATCTCAACAGGAATTTTCTCAGATAAGTGATAGGGCTTACCTTGCCTGGACACTTACTTTTGGTATAGATCTTGGCTACTGTATATGTGTAGGGCTGAAATCAGGCTGATAATGGCTACCGCGCATTCACCAGCACATGCACACATCTGGGTATTTTGCACCTTTGAAATACCCAGAAATACGCACCTAACCATTGCAAGAGCAAGCATTCAAACAGGATCTTGCATTTTCCTGTCACCATCTGGAGGTGGCCAATGTCTCTACATAATGTCTTTTCAGCTGCAACTCAAAATACTTTGCATAATTCTTCATTCATAAATTGACCCATTTAGGCAACATAACAAAAGAGAACTGGAAGAGGGGTGGTCACTGATCTTTCCTTGTATGTAGCCTTGATAATAGGGATGTGCATGGATATTCAAAAATTTGAAAATCCAATTAGAATTTGACAATATTGACATTTGAATTGGATTTTCTGAATTCGGATAGAATACAGCTTTTTGAAAATCCGATATGGATTTTTGAATTATTCAAATGGATTTGACATTATATGTCACATCTGAATATTGAGTCTATTTGGGCATATAATACGGGATGCAAACAGAACACAAACGCAAAAAAAGGGGATGCGAACAGATTTGAAAATTGGATACCAATGTTCCCGACATTTGTATCATTCAAATTGAATCGGATTCAGTTCAAAATATGGATCCGGATTATCCGGACCTGAATCGGGTTTTCAAATTTTGATTTGAATAGAATATTTGAATATTCAATTTGAATTGAATTTGGAATGCAAAAAATACATTCATGCACATCCCTACTTGACAAACGCTTCCTGAGATGAAGGATTCATCTTCTTGGGGAGCTGAGAACTAGCGAAGCATTTCTGCACGTTTCCAGTGTCTTTCTCTCCAGATCTGTGCTCACAGAGATCATTTATTTTGTGCATCAGGTGCCAGATATCTTTGATACGGAATATGTGGCCTGTCAGCTAAGGCATTCTGGCATTTTTGAGGCCATATGCATCAGGAAAGAAGGATATCCCATCCGCATCCCATTTCATCATTTCTTAATCAGGCAAGGCCCTTTCATTTCCCTGCTATTTTAGTACAGGATCATAAGAATGCATACCAACAGAGCAATAAAAAATGTGAAATGCAATAACAATAATATATCAAACATGCTAAACCAAACCATGGGTGCAATAAAATAGATTACAGGGTGAGATTCTGTTGTTTTTGAGGTTGAGAGATAACACATTTCAAATTACAGTGAGTACACAGGTTAATCTTAAGCAATTTTCATTGGGGCTTTCCCACTGGTGTCACTCGGAGTGCTCCCACATCCCCCCAAAAGTTACTGTTTGGGTTAAGATTTCCAAATTGTCCAGCTCTGTAAATAGCACCCCATTGGGCAGTATCTATAATAATTCATGCCTGTACGAAATAGTACCTGGAAGTGATACTTGAATAATCTCAAAAACCCAGTACTGTAATCCTATATAAGTAGGAATTATGGAGTTCAACAGGATTAGGACTAAAATTAAGTTTAGGTGTCCTTCAACATTTTAAACAAATCTAAACCATACATAGAAGAAACCCAGCTGTTTGAAATAAGGATTCCTTGATATTTAGTACAGAATGGTGTGATAAAATTGTGGCATTCCTTCTAATTACATATGGGGATTCATTTTCCAAGGTTCTTCCTCTTGTAAGAAGCTTGATTTTAGAGCAGCAAAGGGCACTTCCTACCTATGTTGAAAACAATGAAGTGGATTAAACCAAACATTATTTTATAGCAGGCCTAAAGCACTGGTTCTTAGACTGTGGCCTGCAAGATGTTCCTGAACAACTTCCGGCATTCTATGTCAACCCCTAGTGGGGAGTTATTTAGGAATATCTGGAAGATCACAGCTTATTCTAGTAGGCTAGAATAAGAACATAAGAGCATAAGAGTAGCCCTGCTGGATCAGGCCACAGCCCATCTAGTCCAGCATTCTGTTACACACAGTGGCCCATCAATTGCCCTGGGGCATCTCAAGCAGGAACAAGGGCAAACCTCCACCTGCTCTTGAATCCCGGCAAATGGCCTTAGAGACAACCTGTTTGTCCTCCCCAGCCTGAAAGATGTACTTAGACACCCATTCTAGAATGTCTGCCTTAACTAATTCACTTTTGAAACATGTAATGCATTGAGAACAATAATCTGGTGAACTAGCGTACACATGGGCTACTTTGTGGATATACAGCCTCCTGCTTTGTGGATATACAGCCTCCTGTGCTGAAATGCAAAATCCCTGAAGCCCCATCTTCACGGCATCATTATCTCGAATTCAAAACGATATGAGTCCTCACAGTTCAGATGGCAGTTCGGCTTAACACGCTTCTTCCATGTTAAAGCACGTTATACCGATTTGAAATAAATCCTGATTTCAACAGCTCTCACTCTTTACTGTGTGGACAGTATCGTTTTCCAGGATGAGATTACGTGTCCAGGCTGTCCCGCCCCCAATCGCACTGTAACCAATGGCTGTCCGTATTCGAGGCACGTCATGTTTAGGATTCCCTCCCCCAATAGCTCGCTTCCAAAGAGTGATTCCATTGAAAGAATCCAATCTCGAAACAGCCACTACCTCCAAAGCTACACTGTAGCGATGTAGCTTATAACAATGTTGCAGTTTTGCGCAGTTCTGAACTTTAAAAAGGAAAGGAAAGGGGAGTCCCCGCGGAACTTTCCCATCCCACTCTCCCCGCTCTCCGAGTTCCCTCCCGGCCCCTGGGGGAAGAGCGAGCGAGGAGCCCCCTTCGCCCTCCCCCACGGTGGGCACGCTGAGCCCCCCCCGCCATCTCGCCCGCCTCTCGGCTCTCCTCCTTTTCCAGCGGCGGAGGCGGGCACCGAGGAGCCCCAGGGCAAAGCTGCCTGTGCCGCAGTGCCAGGATGGATGGATGGATGGATGGATGGATGGATGGATGGATGGATGGATGGATGGATGGATGGATGGATGCTGCTGCTGCTGCTGCTGCTGGTGGTGGTGGAAAGGGGGAGGGGAGAGAACGGGAATCCCCGGCGGAGCATGGATGACGCAAAGGGAAGGGAGGGTGGGATCCTGGGACGGAACACCAATGAGAGAGAGGGGGTGGGCAATGGGTGGGAGGACAGGGCTGCCGTCTGGACTCCCAGGATTGATTCCAATTTAAGGCTGAAATCGGAATGCCACTGAACCGGGTTAACTTGCAAGTCGTGTAAACAGGATTAACCCGGTTCACTTATTTCGGATTCCTTAAACCGAATTAAGGCATCCCATGTGGGTGCAGCCTGAGTTACATTAAAACAAGCTCTTTTCTAGCTGGCAGAGTTGCCATTGCCTACAACATTACTCAAGGGACAAAAATGATCTGTTTATCTGGAGAGGTTCACTCATCACTCCTTTTTTTTTACCCAAGCCCCTGAGTGTGCCACAGTTTATTTGTGCATGTTTATCAGAGAAGAGGCCAGAAAAGGGATTCACTACCTGTTTTCTGCTCTTCAGGTACGGGGCCCTGTCTATCCAAGGACAGACCTGCTTGCAGGAGAGAGACAGCTGTGCGGCAGTGCTTTCGCATGTTGTGGGAGACCACTCAGACCTCTATCAGATTGGAGTTACCAAGGTCATGTTACTGTGCGCTTACATGCACACTGTATTCTAAAGGAATAAACCAGCATGGTGTATTCAGTTCGCAAGGCTTGAACTGAACTGATGAACCTTTGACATCTTGCAAAAAAAGACATGAACCCAACAGGCCCTCACTCTGTTTCTGTTTTTTTTTATCACGCATAGGCTGGCCTTCAGAATTCACATCCTTCCAAGGTGGTGTTAGGAGCCTTTCCACAAGGCTGCTAGTGGGATAGTGAGGGAACGAAAGGTATTGTTGTAATAGAATCATAGAACCATAGAGTCAGAAGGGACCTCGAGAGTCATTAAGTCCAACACCCTGCTCAATGCAGGATTTCCTAAACCATCCCAGACAGATAGTAATCTTTGCTTGCCACCTACTCTCTCTTGAATTCCCCCCCCCCTCCGTACAAGTGATGGGAGATAATCCTGTGGAAGGAAAAGGAAAGTCTACCCATAGGAAGGTATACCTGCCTTTGGCTGCATTCCCAGAGGGGCTAAAAGCCGGACTGGATTCGGACTTGGGATCCAGGGTTCCCATTATATTGGCCAGTAGTCCAAATTCGGCAAGCCCCATTCCCATGCCACTTCTTTTCACCCGGATTTTCTGCAGAAACCCCTGCAGAAATCCGGGGGGTGGGGCGAACCCTGTTTAAACAGGACTTTTCGTGCAATGGCACTTCCTTTTAATACCAGTAAATGGCAGCGGTGACAGGGGCAGGAGCAAGAGTGGTGTGGCCCTTCCAAGCTCCTTTTCGTGCCAGCAAATGGTAGCGGCAGCAACGGGGACAGGAGCAGGAGCGGCACAGTGCTTCCAAATTCCTTTCCCAGGCACTCCCGCTGTCTGAATGCTGCAGTTGTTGTGCGGGGGTGGTGGTGGTGGTTTGCTGGATCGACCTTGATCTGCATGTGTGCGCAAGCAGACCAGCGGACCCGTAACTTTGAAGCACCTCACTGCTCCTGCTCCTGCCGTTGCCACTGCCCAAGCTGGGCTCATTGTCGTCACCGCCGCATTCAGACAGTGGGCTCGCCTTGCTGTTCCCACTTAATGTGTTCCGCTGGGTCCAAAATGGGAATGCCAAAATGCACACTCAGCACTGTTCCCACAACCCGCACCAGACCCCGACCAGAATTTGGTCGTTCCCGGACCAGAATAATCCAGAGAAACACTAAGTGGGAATGCGCCCATACTGTCATGAAATCCTTTCTGTCATGAAATCTTTCCCACAGATTCACTGAATGTAGATGATGTGGTGAGGAGGCCTAAGAATGTAATGAAACAGTCTATAAGGAAAGGGTGGGCATGTTTATTTTAGCTGTATCTCCACAACCCAGCAAAGAATCTTACTTGGGTCCAGTTTCTATCACTGCCAGTGGAGACCTACTGCCCTTTACTGTGTTATGGATACAACCTCAGGATTTAACTACACTATAAATATAGGGACACTTTCGTTCCGCTATCATTTCCTTTTTTTTTAACCTCTATTCTAGAATATATAGGTTCTGCTTTTAACCACACTGAAAGGGCAACCACCTTCTCATCGCAATATGAGCTTTTGTATGTGTTGAGCAACTGCCCACCTGCCATGGCATTTGGAGAAGGATCAGAGCAGGAGAAGGTTTGCCCTTGTCTCTGCTTCAGATGCCTATGGGCAATTGGTGGGCCATTGTGTGCGACAGGATGCTGGACTAGATGGGCTGTAGCCTGATCCAGCAGGGCTCCTCTTATGTTCTTAGAAAGTTGTTTTCTCTGGTCCAGTCAAGTGCACCAAGGAAGAAAGGTGCTCAGGTGGGGTTGAAAACCTTGTTATGCTGTTTATTCTGAAATTTCCAGCTATGAAGTATTCCAGCAGCAATCTGGAATTAAAAAAATATATGTATTCTGAACATCCTTTTAAAAATATTTGCCCTGCGAATATTGGCTGGTGGGCTGACTGACTGCTGAATATTCTCATTAGTTTTTGAGTTTGAGTTTTTATTCTTAGTGACATCGAGAGCCTTAGGTTATTTGGTATAAATAATATAAATATGTTTACAGACTTCACATCTGTCCAGTTTGTACCAAGGACAAATTAAAAATGAAACAAGTGTCTCCTTGACACATTCCCCAGGGTAACTTTCAGTAAATTTAGCATGGAAGACCAGACCTGGAGGTGATCAAGTCTTTTTTGCACTCCTAAATATCTGTCTTTCTTAACTTTTTTCAGGTGTTTTTGACAGAGAAGGCAAGGCAGAAACTGGAGAAAAAATGGAACCAAAAGCTTAGCTGGGCCATTATTACTCTTCAGTGCAATCTCCGAGGCCTCATCAGTCGTAGAAGGTTCCGTATCTTCAAGCAGAAAATCACAATCATTCAGGCTCACGTCCGGGGTTATCTAGCAAGGTCAGAAGTCAAAAATCAAATGGGTATTTCTGATGTAAGGCTAAGAACTAATGAAAAGAAAGGTCAAACTCCAGCCAAAAGTGGGGCTAGTAATTGACATCAGTGGTCCCAGGGGATTACTGTGATTTCACCAGAACAGATTTTTCTTTTTTTGCATCCTCACAGTTAATCTCTTACATTACGACTTTGCTGTTTCTTTGCCTCCTTCAGGAAACGTTATCGAAGACTGAAGAAAACTCTTGCACAGTTTGGGGTGGCCGTGATTATCTCTAGACCATTGGTTCATAAAAGAAAGCAGCATCAGGTACTGGAGATGTTGACAGCCTCTTGGGAAGAGCGCTTCACAACATGAGATTTGATAAGAAGAAACATGAATGGCTTGGGAATTCTTGGACAAGTTTGTTTTAGATAAGAGTTGTAGCAGCAAAAAAGCAAGAATCAGTTATTGATCTGGAAATAAGACTTGCAGCATTCAAAATTCTGCAAATACGTTCAGAAATGGAAAACTAAAGTCATCCCTTGGTATAGGCTTGCCCCATGCTTTTTTCAAGGATTTCAGGGGATTCTGTCTTGGAGCAGAGTCTGTGGGATAGTGACCTTTGGAGCTTCACCGGGATTCTCTGAGATTGCTTTCTTTTTTGCAGATATTTGGCAGGTAGCATCATCAGTGCAAAAATTATTTGCTTGGTGGTGGGATTTATAATATCTGGTTTTCTGTAGTTCTTGGTTTTGATTGGTGGATGAATATTCTTTGTGTTTCTTGGTGAAAGATCTTTGGTTGACAGTTCTGTCTTTGCAAAGGTTCTTCTTTAGGGTTGGCTTCCTCTTGACTTGTAGTATCTATTCTACTCTGATGATCCTCGTTATCTGTTCTATTTAGGAGTTGTTTACTGTTGAGCTGAGCTGTGTGAGTTGAACATCTTCCTGGCTACTGGGAGTCTTCCTCTCCACTAGGGTGTTGGTGGACAATAGAAGGATTAAGTGTGATTGAGGGAGTGTGATCACTTTGTTGGATTATTGATCATTCTTTTGTTAGCTTTAAGGCCGCTCCTTGTGAGGAGTTCTGAATTGTTCTTTATGAAAAATTTGTAGATGGGATTGATATCTATGTGTCTATCACAAGTTGATATGTTTCTCAGTTGAACTTCTGGTTGTGGTCATCTGTGTGTAGTACTGCTCACAGTTTTTCATTGTGTCTCATTCTAGCCAGCTGATGTTTATGGATGAGTTCTCTAGTCTTATATTAGTCTGTTCCACATACCGGTGTTTGCAGTCTTGGCATTTTATATTGTGAATTGCTCCTATTTTATTGTCTTTAGGACCTGGGATTTTGGTTCTGCTTAGTATGCTTTGAAGAGATTTGAAGGCTTTTTGCTTTGCACGGTCAGGAATTCCCCCAACATGTGTTGTTAAGACTGCTCTACATCTCTCGTACCTGCTTCCCCATGCAGCTCCATTTGCACTTTTTCCTGAGGGAGAAGGTTCAAGTGGAGCCTAGGGAGAGGCAACACAGGTATGTTGGCACCATTGCTGAGGCTTCATGATCACCTTTGTAATGGAGGAAATTCACAACTCACCAGCATTTAGGGAAACGCTGCTGAGGTTAGGGCTAGATCCAGCTAGTGTGGGTCCTGGATCTATCCCTCATCTTCACTTCTCCGGGAGATTTTGCACTTGAGGAAGATTCAAAAATACCCTTGGTCAGTGTGTGGATCACCAATACTCTGTGATGTAGGGGAAATCCATACATTGCCTTCTGTCACTGAATTCAAAATTTACCTAAAGTGCAAATGACGTACCTGTGTGGTGCTACCACCAGGGCAACCTAGCGACGCAGTGCGTCATTGCCCGTGTGCCACCAGTTTTGTGCTCCTCCTGCACATCTTCCAGTATGGAGACATGTGGATTGAGTATACTGCACAGCCTTATTAGCTCTGCCACTTGTATAAGGGGGCACTTTTCACCCCCTCAGAGGCCTTGAGGCTAGGAACATTTGTTTCTAGTCCTCAAAGGCATGGTGGTATGGCTGAAAATGGGCTACACATGGGCTAATCCTACCCATGCCTTCCCATCATCTGGATCAGTAGGCCTGGGTTTTTCTGGACCCACCGATCCAGAATTAAAGCAGGTAAGTGCAGAAATGGCCTATGTTATTTACAAATAAATACAATGGTGCCTGTTCCTTTGAAAGATGGCTCAGCAAGGTTTAAATATTCTGTTTTATCTATAGGGTTGCTTCTATCAATCTACACATACAAGTAGGAACCAGCCAGGAGTGTGTTAGAGTATCTCTACTACCACTTCCTAGAATTATAAAAGAAGAAGATGGTTTTTAAATCTCTTTCTTAATGATAGCCTCATTCCCCCTTCCTAATATTCCTGCCATAAAAGGCTGGGGAGCAGAGGAATGATTTGTTTCTCCTCAAAGCTTAATATTTCTGTTCCTACTGTTTGCTTTTTATTCTTTCCTTTGGCTTTAGATAAGCAGTGAAAACACCCATCGTCTCTTAAAAATATGCGTCCTGTGCTGCCTGACACGCTTTGCTTTCCTGCCTGCCTTCGAGGGGGGCGGGCGTCCTGTGCACCTTCCTTCCCAGTCTGGGTGCCTCCCAGACCTTCTGTCCCAGGAACCACTGAAAAACTCCCCCTTTCCTTCATTATCCCTGCCCTCTGTATTTACTTAATGAACACTCACTCAGTTCCGACCTTAAAGAAGAAGCGACAACAATAAAAGGTCTCAAAGTTCACTGCTAGAATGGCAGAACCTCCCTCCCTTCTTGTTCTGCCCCTGGGAGGACGTTCGCTCTCTCCAGGCTTGGCCCAACCCAACCCCAAGTAGTTCCTTTTGGCTGCTGACTTGTGACCACACAGTTGAACTCGGGGAGAGGAAGAAGAAGAGCACCCCGTATATGCAAGGCGGCTGGCCAAGTGAGTACCTCTGTGGTAATTCATTTGGCTGACAGATGGGAAAGACGAAGCCAAAGTGGAAACTGGGATTTCTAAGGAACAACCTTTGAGGGAGTGGTACAGCCTGTAGTTTCTACCCAGGCTTTAGATGTAAAATGATTTCCAAGGAGAGACCTTGAGGGAAGGGGTGTGACCTGGGGTCTCAGCCCCAGTTCTTTGGATGTAAAACCTCCTGAAGTTTCCACCTTGAAGCCAGGAGAAATGCCGATCCTTCGTGCCAACCCAACAGTGCTGAGTTGTCTTGGGCAGAGGTCTGAGACAGTATAAGACAACACCCTTCTAATCTTCCTTGGCTGGTTTAAACTTTCCATCAAATAGAAGAAGGAGAGAAAAAGAAAGAGTTGGGTATGTTTTCTCAGAACAGTATATAGTGCTAGAACTAGCCAAGTCATAGAGAGCCGGGATTTAATGGTAGTGGACAGATAATTTTGTCACTTCCTGCTTCCATCATATAGGCCCTCTGGTGGGACAGTGGTTAAGAACAGTAGGCTAGAAGCCAGGGCACCCTCGGTTTGGATTCTCACTCTGCCATGGAAATGTCTTGGGTTTATGGATAAAATAGTTTCATGGCCTTTAAAGTGCCTTGGGAAAGGGAAAACTAAGTGAGTAAACCCAACAGGAAACCTGGGTTGGGGACCCTAAGGATCATAGCCCGTCTCTGAGACCACATAGTTTAGGGTGAGATATAAATGTAAATAAAGAAATAAAATAAATCCCCTTATGCTTTTAAAACTTGATGAAGTATGAAGCTGCATGGTATGGGGAACTTAAACTCCGATGTGCTTAGTAAAGCATAGGTTGCTAATGGTCCAGCAGAAATATTGACTATATCTACATCAGAGCCTGATACCTGCCTCACAGAGGCCCTTTCTGCACTGAGGCCTCGTTTCGACTGGTCAAAAAAGTCCAGGTTTTAACCCAGATTTTTTTGACCAGCACCAAGGGCTCCCTGCAGCTGTCCCGACTGCACTGGGGAAGTAGGGAAGCGGCAGCAGTGCGCCTTTCTGCAGCGGGCAGGAGACGACGACAGACACACTGATCTCTTCCACCGCCACCCGCCGTTTGCCTACCCCACCATGCCCGTTCCACTGTCTTTTGTCATCTCCTGCCATTTCCTCCTCGCCCCGTTCCTCCGTCTTTCGTTGTCATCCCACTGTTTGCCTTCCCCACCATTCTCCAACAGACAGAAGAAAGGGCTGAGGGGAAGACAAGTAGCGGGAGAAGACGAAAGAGGGAGGAAAGGGGGGAAATGGCAGGAGAGGATGACAGATGATGGAACGGGTGGGGTGGGGTAGGCAAACGGCAAGAGATGACGACAGAACAGGGTGGGAGGAGGTAAATTGCAGGTGGTGATTGAGGAGATCGGCATGCAGCATTCCCATTAATAAATATTTGGATTTTAACAGGATTCCACAGTGAGTCCTGTAAAAATCCAAAAATCCTTGGATTTTCAGACATTTAGTCTGCAGAAAAGGGGAATCCCTTCAAAAGTGGCGGGCCGAACCAAAATGCCAGTCGAAATGCAGCCTGAGCCTTATTCTGGATTATACCTTGGAGCACAGGTCTGCAATTAGCATGCTAGTGCAGACTATGGCAGGTCCCAGGTGGGGTCTCCTGTAGTATGCGCTAGTATGTGGACGGCAGGGTGCTTGAGCATGAAACCTCTTACGGTTGCCAGTGGCGTGAGAATACTATTGACAGTAGCTCCTACGGATGATCAGTGCCCTGCTAAAAGTCAAGCAGAAGTAGGGGATAGCCATTCCACCACTCTGTTCTCTTTGGGGGTGACTGTGCTGTCATCCCTGCCAGATGCAGACACAGCCTTAAAAAGCTGAGTCTATTTGTGTTACAAGTGGGCCCGCTAATTTTGGACTTGGTGTGCTCTGTGATAGGAGACTAAGAGCACCTCCAGATGGCAGCTGAATGACCCACTAGCAAGAAATAAGGCTAGATATTGACCCCTCACCATTATCCCTTGCTAACAAGACACTCCTGTGGCTGGTACTGTCTTTGCATGGTTTAAATTATGTGCTCTTCTGGACACCCAAGCATTAGAGGGCCTGGTTGTGTTTTGGCCTCCACACATGTGTGTTCAATGAAGCTACGATGATGGCTCCATCCAGAAGATAAGCGGGCAGCCTAAAAAGTGCTATTGTTGGAAAACTCTCAACTAGCGCTGGGTTTTCCAGCAATAATAAAATGCACTTTTTAGGACAGAGAATGTGGGACTTTGGTGGGGTTACCTACAATATGTGAAGCAATCTCACAATAATATCATTATGTTGCTATATTTCTCCTGTCTGGCTGCAGCCTAGGTGCTTCCGCACAGGCCCTTTAACACCTGTTAAGCACACATCTGGAAACGCGCGTCCGCACACGCATTGCTGTTTCGGACACATCCGGTGAGGTGTGTCTGCACAGCAACACGCATTAAGAACAGTTTTGCGGCGGCGCGCCCACATTTGCGGGCCTATTTAGCACACTTCCGGTGAGGTGCGTCCGCACCTATCCGTACTTAAAGCGTGCTAAATGGGTGTTACTTGCACACCACATTTGATGTGTGCTTGATGGGTCTTCCGCTATGAAAACGCATCCATTTAGGATGCGTCCACACAGTGAAAGTGTGCCTAGCCAGGGCCCTCCCCCGGCCCACCATGATTGGCTCCTCCTTGGGTATGGGGTGGGATATAAATATAAATATAAATAAATAGTAAGAAGAGCTTCCAGCAAAAAGTTACTAGAACTGTGCTAGCAGTCTTCGGCCTCCACACCCACCTGTGATTGTCCCTCTGGCCCTTTCTGCACTTGCACGGACCTACATGCTCTGGATGGGGCCTGCTGTAGTCTGCACCAGAATGCAGATGGCAGGTCTTTATTCTGAGATATAAATCCAGAATAAGCCCCGGTGCAGAAAGAGCCTATATTTCAACAGCATAATTTAGGGTGAGCAGGAAGATTTACTGAGCTATTGCTACTGTTTGAGGGTTTTTTCAGCCAGAAATCCTTGCCAATCTACGACTAAGCCACAAAGGTATCCACCAGTTGATCTCAGTATCTACATCTTGTCCATCAATGCAGATTTGTCTAGTTTCTCTTGGGAAAATACGAGACTCTTTGTTTACATTTCTGAGATGTGTTTTGCGGAACGGATACCTGGCCCATGAGTAGCTGTACTTTGCATGCCTGCATGATTCTTTCCTATCATGATTACAGAGGCAGAGATACGAGTCATTGGTCAAAGGTGCCGAGGAGAACAAGAGGTCCCTCGAAATGGTATGTCATCAAATATGGAGCGTCATTAGGCCAAACTTAGGTTGTTCGGAGGTATAGAAAGTTTCAGGGCTTCATGCATGGCAGTGACATGGTTGCAAAGAGAGAAACAATACTATTCAGAGTTGCCTTGAACTGTCTTGTTGGCAAATCCTGTGGGTTCATTCATTGTTATTATCTTTTTAAAAAATGAGGCTGCCCTTGTCCTCTGTTACCCAAAGGACTATTTTCTGAGCCGGCTTCTCTAAGCAGTTTTGAAAACCAAGGGGCTGGCTGGAATTTGCTGGCAGTTTCTGTTTCTCCACAATCGTATTGTATGTTCTTGTGGGAAATCCTGAGGATGAAAATGAGAGGTAGTTTTCAGAAGCAGCTTTATAACCATTTAATCTGGTTTAAGTAGTGAAAAGTACTGCACATCCAATACTTTTTAACTTGCAAGCTTTTGAGCTCTCTCACCCCTAAATGTTGTACTGCTGTTGCCATGAACTGTTTAAAGAGCAATCACATTCCAGACTAGGTTTTGCTGTGTTGGCCTGACAGATTAATTAAGTCATTCCTCTGACTAATCATTATATAGCTATGTTAGGAGAGTCACAGACAGAGAAAGTATAGGATTAATTGTGCAACTTTATGGTACAATCAGTATGCAGTTACATTATAAATGAGCACAATTCTTTACTGCCTTGTTGTATCAAACCTTGTGCCTTATATAACCTCCAAATAGCTATGCAGTGCCTTTGGTATTTTATACCATTGTGAGAACTGCTGCAGGGTTGATATCCCAGACTTAAGAATTGATTTTTACAATAGGAATTATTGCAGGTGTATAAAGGGAAAGACCAAGTAGTAATGATCATTTTTTTCCAACACAACAAACCAGATGAAACATTACATGACTTCAGAAGGAAGGTTTGATTTGAACAGACCTCTACTTTGGATGCGGTTACATCTCTACTTTAATTCTTCTACTTCTGGTCTGTGACTTTATTGAATTCATTCATTCGTTCGTTCGTTCGTTCGTTCGTTCGTTCATTCATTCATTCAATTCTTCTTCAGCCCAAATTCCAGTCCATTTGGTTACAGCTTTAAATGCTAAAGTTTTTTTTTTGTGTGTGTGTGGATTTTCCTCCCTCTATTTGGATTTTCCTTCATTCCGGCCAACACAGCATTAAATTCCCTTATAGGAGGCCACCGTTCCAGCTCCCTGGTGGCTGCCTAGAAAATGACACCTTGGCAAGCCTCTGCTTGGTCCTCCCCCTCCCCCTGACAGTCCTTCCTTTGCCTCCCCCGCCCCCCTTACTGTGGTTCCTTTGCTCTGTCCTCTGATCTGCCTCCTCGTCCCCCTTACTGTGATTCCTTTGCTCTGTCCTTGGATCAACCACCTCACCTCCCCCACCCCTGCTGTGATTCCCTTTGACAGCAGCAGGAAGGTGTAACCAAGCATTCCAGACTGAAAACGGCTTGGATTCGGCTGCCTTCCTGACATGGATTAAAATGCTAAGGTGTAACTGAGGCCTTTGTGTCTTAATTAAAATGCCACAGAATAGGCTAGAATGAAAATTACATCTGCTTTTTTTTTTTTTGCTGTTTGAAAACTCGATAGAGATACTAAAAAGAATACAATCAACCAACACAGCTTAAGAAGATTGACCAGCAGCTGAAAAACCTAAACAGTCTGAGTGAGGTTTTAGAACAAATTTGTGAACTGCTACACATTTTCTGTATATACCCTTCTGTGAATTCAAGATGAAGAGTGGTGTACAGTCACTCCTTTTATAACATGTTTTTGCTTTTACACAGTTGGACTCCATCTTGGGGGGGGGGGGATTTAGAGCCATTACAGATTCAGCTCTTTTGAAACCCAGGCTGCCTCCAGACAGCAAAAAGCAATGTGGGATCAAAAGAATATCTGTGATTCCCCTTGCTGCCCCGCTTGCCTGCATATCTGGTAAGCAGCATTCATGGCTGGCCCGTGAGGGACTACTGAAAGCCGTTCAAGTGCCTGCTCCTTTTCTTTTGTTCTTTGCACACTTGGTCAGTCACAAATGCTGCTCATCAGACATGCAGGGTATAACAAGGGCTGTTATGGGAAACCTGGCATTGTTGCTGGATTTCTTGCAATACCATTGCAATGTACTTTCTGCGCACTGCAGTTAGTGCTGCATTGGGAATGCCGTGGGTGTGTCTGGTGTTCCCAGTGTAGTGCCAAGGGGATCACAAATTTTATCTCATTTCTGTAGGCAGTCCTAGCTAAAGTGGGCTGAGCATGACGCTGTCAAGAGAAGCACCCAAAGGCTGCCTTGTTAAACCCAGGCCAGGGTGACCCTAATTCCCAGGGAAGTGGCAATGTTAGCTTTGCTTTTCTTCTCCCCAAAGTGCTCCCCAGTGGGAATGGGAGAAAGAAAACCTGCTGCCAATTCCCTGAGATTCCTTTCGGTACCATTTGCAGCTCAAAGTAGCAGGAAGGGGAGCTATATGGGATGACATCTCACTTCCTCCGCCTTTTCTTCCCTTTTGCCCACAACCTTACAGACATCTCTTTAACAGCAATTAATGACTTTGAGGCACGGAAAGCTAAAATTTTGAGATTTTTTCCTCATGTGTTGCATAACCTGTGTATAACCTTTAGCCCAACAAAAATAAAAATACATGCTATTTGTTCATATTCACACAGAATGATAGTTGCATCTTCTCATAATATCTGCTACCTTTTCCTTCTTTTTTTTTATTACATTTTTGGACAGTTGTTTGTCCATATGCTTATTTTTGCTTATGTTACACAGAAAATCCTATGCTCACTGGTAGGCCTGTAGAAGTAAGTCACCATTATTACAAAAGCCATTATTCTTTAGAACAGGAGTGGGCAGAAGTTATTCTGGGAATAAATTGTTAAGTCCTATGGTGATTTGTAATAAATTAGCAAAGGTTTCTTTATCTCAAACTCAGAAATGAAACTTGACCAGAAGTGCATTCTGCAACCTCACTTCAGGTTTAGTGATGAAAACAAATGTTTCCCAGAATATACACAGGGACCATCTGTTACTCTAATTACAAGCCTTCTGCATCAAGCTCTAATTACAATTTGGTGTTTTACTTAAAAATGAAGTACTGTATATTCTGGCGTATAAGAATACTTTTTAACCCAGGAAAATCTTCTCAAAAGTCGGGGGGCATCTTATACGCCGGGTGTCGTCTTTTTAAACAGCGAGTATATCCTAAACCCTATATTTTAACTGGAAAAGATGGGGGTCGTCTTATACACCCAGTCATCTTATATGCGGGAATATACGGGTACATCAATTAGTCTTGAAATCAATTCACTACTGCTTTGATTTATTGTATGGTCCTTTCTGCACTGGGACTCATTCCAGATTATGTCCTGAATTAGGTGCCTGCTGTCTGCATGCTAGTGCAGACAGCAGCCTGCCCAGTTCCAGAATACAGTCCAGAATAAGACGCAATACAGAAAGAATTTATTTTTCTTGTGCAAGTGTTGCACTATGATATACTTTTTTTTGTCCTTCTTTAAAAAAACCTTCTAAATAAATCAGCTACTACACTGATTTTTCTTATCACTTTCCTCTAGGATGTTCGACGTCTGGAAATCCCTGCTGATCTTGCTGCCCTGCTCCACCTGGCAGGTGAAGGTGAGCAAAGACTCCTGAAACCCTAGTGCTTTATTTTGTGTATGGCTGTACTGAATGTTTTTTGCAATGTCTTCTGTGGGTACTGAACTCTCTACTAGATTAACCTCATTTAGTGGGTTTTCCTATGTTCTTATTGTTTTCTTAGGTATTCAAAATCTGATAATACTTTAGAATGATGCCCCCTCCCAAAAAAAAAACAATCGAAGCATGGTAATGCATATTAACACTATTGAACATCATACAAGTGAAACCAACATTTTTTTCTTTTGGGCTTGGTGGATTTATCACTGGAGAGGAACCGTGGGAGATTAATTCAGTATATGATTATGGGTGTGTGACTATTACATGTATAAGGTTGGAAGAATTAATTGTTAGCTGCTGTGGAAGGTTTACAAAAATTAAAATCAAGGATAAAATCACAGAAAGGATCATAGAATAAATAAATTGGGTGGGTCCAGAAGAGAACAAACATTTGTGCAGGGAGTGATTGGATAAAGAGATTGATTTTTAATAGGTGCCTCAAAGATGTAATTGCAGGAGTCTTGCAAGGTGTAAGCAAGGTGTTACTACTGGCCATCATAAAATGGCATTCTGTGTTTAATGGGACCCGCAGTAAGACCTTTTGTCTATGACTTTATATTTCCATATTTGATATTTTAAAGCTAATGTTTGATAGTTAACACGGGCTAGTATATTTATTTGGCTTTCACGTTTTCTACCTTTGGGAAAAGCATTGACTTTTCAAGCAGATCGCTTTTGGACATCAGGCCCCAAACCTCAACTTGTTTCTTAAAAAGAATTTTGAGAAATGAGGAAAATAATAATTCACTTACTTTCAGTGCCTTCACCTCTACTGTGAATCCAGAATGTTAATTTTGAATTTTGAACTCCTCAGTATCTTATGGCAGCTTTAGAAAATATAATTATAAGATGCTTGTTTTGTTGTAAACATAATATGATAACTATTCTTATCCACAACCTGCACCTGAAGAGCATTGCAATTTTTTTCTGAGGAACTGATTGTTAGTTTGAGAATCAAACGACAGGACCCTCCTATTCCAGGGAGCAATTCACATAGAATTCCTCTTTCTGCCTCTTCCTTACATTCTGCATTGCCTGTGAACCAAGGAGGTGTCTAGTGGCAGAAGATTGTTAAGTGCTATCCTCATGCAACAGCCCCTTAAATGGTACACCATGTTCATACAGGCCTTTTTGGCAGTGATATAAAAGCAGCTTGTCATTGCTTTCTTCCAGAATTTGATTTTGAACTTCTTTCTCCAAGCTGAGTTGGGTTCCTTCAAAACTACAGTCTCGCCTACCTTCATGCCAACTATTCAAAGTTTAACCTCCTCCGTCACTATTAATAGCTTTGCTCTCATGGACATTTCATTATAGTACTCAGTGTTCCCACTGTGACAGGACAGTAATTCTTGTGACAAATTTCCTGTGATTACATTACTCTAGAGATAAGAGCAATTAGCAGGAACCTGTAGAGAGCTTGAAAAATACAAGGAAATCTAAAGTGGAGAAGGAAATTTGAATGGAAAAGTAGAAAGCACAAGTGACAGAGTCCATATGAAGGGAAATTGTTCTAAACCAGTGGTTCTCAACCTGGGGGTCGGGACCCTTTTGGGGGTCGAACTACCCTTTCAGAGGGGTCACAACGAGACTCCCACCACCCTTCCCTCCCATCTCCCAGCTGCCCCACCCCTGTGGTTGGGGGTCTCCACAACATGAGGAACTCTGTTAAGGGGTCGCGGCATTAGGAAGGTTGAGAACCACTGTTCTAAACTATTGAGGACCTTTATAACTCTGAGAAATTATTTCTGTCTACTATATATTTGTTCTTTTCTTGCTCCTGATAACTCCTTTATTCCATAGTTCACTTATTATGACCTCTGCTTGTTATCGTTTGGGATACTGCCAACCACACGCTTACATGAGGCTTGTACATGTACTTCCTTATTTAAAAGCAGTTGAAACGAAGGGCCTGTTCGCACTTACCTTTACAGAGCAGTTCCAGGGGAAGTCTGTCTGCGTCCTTGGCCACCATCACTGTCCTGGAGTGTTCCAGAGCTCCCTTCAGCTGTCCCAATCTTTCATTGCTGTGGACAAGTGAAAACTTGTCCACAGTTTCAATGGGAGCAGCTGGTGAGCTCCTGTTCACAGCATTTGTGCTCTCTTGTGAGGGTGCAGGGCAGCCCTGCTGTGCAGCTGGGCATGGCAGGTGGATTCCCATTCCAACAGCCCTGCATGCACTGGATGTTGCAGTGGCCATTGTCATGGTGATCCAGCTGGGCTGCGGTGGGCAATTAGCACTTCAAATGGTCCAGTTGTGGACTGCACCAGCACTTCAAGTGCAGAAGCCTCCCTCTGCACCATCCCACTGCATTAAGTGTGAATAGACCCCAAATTGAAAAGCTATCCAGTCCAGATTTTTTTGCACTGCTTTTTTCCATAACCCTGCTTTGCAGATACTTTAGGAAATCAGATGCCATCTGCGTGTGATAGAGAGTCCTCCTTGAGTTTGCATTTCACCCACTGCATCTAAAGGCCACATAGGAAAGGTAACTGCATCCCACCTCAAAGGAATAAAAATGATGCGATAAAGTAACCAGAGATGACCTCTCTTGGAAGAATTACCTTCAAACCAGAGTCTGGGCCTTTTTCCACCTTCGTTTCCTGGGGAAAACCTCCCCGGGAAGCGAAGATGGGGAGAGTTCTGGTGTCTGCATTTTGGACACCAGCTATCTCCCTAACCTCGCCAGTACTTTGCTAAGTCCTGGCAAGGTGCAAACTGACACAATTACAGCAGCAATTGCAGAACAATGTGATTGTGTGGCATCATTGCTGCAGTGACAGGACAACGTGGCAGTAACCCGTGGCTGTATCAGCCCTCCCCAGGCTCCCTTCAAAGCTCTCCCAGAAGGGAGAAGTACAAAAGTGGCCACACCTGGCTGCAATGAATGTAGCTGTAGAGTAGTTAGAACTGCTGTATATCTACACACTCCAGGGTAGGTGTTGCATGCATGGAGCTGTGTCAAAGGAAGATACAGCTCTGCAAAATGTGGATGGTGTGTGCAGCACCTCCCCTGGAGTTCTCTAAACTGTCAAATGTGGAAAGGCTATCTGAGTGAAAACACATGCCAAAGCCATTCTGTGGGTGGAAAGCAGTAACACAGACTGTACTCTTCTACCCTCTCTCTCGAACCATTGTCCGCTGTTCTTTTCCAGCCCTGCAGGAGAGATACATAAGCCACATCCCCATTATAAGCTTAATCCAGTTCCCCTAAACCGAAATAATAGAACTGGATGCAAACACGAATTTGCCTGATCCCATTACTTTCAACTCAACTGCGTTCGATCCGGATTCTGAGGATCGTACGTGGCGTACGTGTCTCAAGGGGGGACTCAAGTGGCTACTTTCTAAAAGCCCCTTTTGGGGGCTGCCCTGCCCTCTTCCTCCTGGTGTGAATGTGCCACCCATAAGGGACCCCTTCACGGAGCCTGGCTGGGTGGCTGCCGCTTGCCTGGATGGAGGAAAAACAGCAGCGGGCAGCCAGCGATTCTTTCCTCTCCTCTTCCCATTGCCCAGGGCACACAGCAGCAACAGCAACTCAAGCCCCCTTGCTTTAAACATTCACACATCTCCCAGAACCTGCAGCTGCTTTCCTTTCCCTTTCTAAAGATCAGAACTCCAAAGAGCTAGAATTGCGCAGAATTGCAACATTGTTATCAGGTGTGAAGCACGTGGATTGCTACAGTGTAGCGGATGCTGTAAAGGATGGATTTTTACACTGAAATCACTATCTTTGGAAGCAAGCTATTGGGGGAGGGAAACCCTAAACATGGATTCTCATCCCTTAAAATGGTATGGTCCCCACAGTAAAAAATGTAACATGTATCAAGCACACGAACCAGAGTGAGACCTGTTGAAATGAGGGTTAACATTTACAATGCTTTGGGGCGATTTGGGTGGAAAGCGTGTTAAGCCAAACTGACGTGGGGTCTGCGAGGATTGAAAGCGTATCGAAACCAAATTAAGCTTGTAATGGGGATGTGGCCATAGCAGGTAAGACCCCCTATCTTTACGTTTGTTTTCTTCTGGACACTTATCTGTTATATGCTAGCTGGACCCTTCTGTAGTGTCATCCAAACTATTGTTCTTGACCAATTACTACTTATGAGGAACAGGTGTCCTTGGTCAGAGGAGAGAACAGATGCACTAATAAATGATACAGAAGCTAAAAATAGTTTATTGCTTTTCTAGATATAACTGGTTTGTGTTTACCAGATGAGGAAGCAAATCGGGTACCTCATTCCGCTGAGCTAATTTTTCCCCGTCTTCTAGGTCGCCACTATGCCCAGAATAACCAAGTCACGGAGGTTTCTCCTCCAGAAGTCAAAGCAAAAGTCGATCTGTATCTGCCACCTGATATCAATAACTTCCCCTTCTCTTCCTTTATACGGTCTCACTTTCAGGTAAGAAAACACTGCTAGAAATGGAACATTGCTAAGAAAAACCTATGGCCCTTCTGTTTCTTCTTCCGTGTAATTATATAATAAGTAGTTATATAAGTTTTAGAGGTGGAAGGGATCTTGATGATCTGAACCTCAACAGAGGAGGCATCTAGAACTCTGTGCCTAGTCTCTGCTTAAATGCCTCTAAAGAAAGAAGTCCCCCCCAAAAGAAAGAAAGAAAGAAAGAAGTCCCACCACCTTTCATGGCAGGAAGCTTCAAAGTCAAAACTGCTCTTATTATTTTGGTTTTGCCCAATATTTAAAAAGTCATCCCTTCAGCCACAAATGTTATTACCTAATGCAGGTCTAAATGCTAATAATCCCAATTAAGATCTCATCAAGAGTGTTTCTGACTTCCGTCCCTTGTAGGAAATGGGTTTCCCTGCCATTGGGCAACCCCTGCAACAGCCTTTAACCCAACTGGATGGCAGCCAGAGGCAAAGTGCCCTGCAGCTCAACAAACTGGTAAGAAAAAGAGAAATGCACAGCTTGGTTGGTAGGCAGGACTGGAGACAAATAAAAGCCTTTTTACCTGTAGAGTTGAAAATGTTGTAAAAAGGGGCCATCGATGGTCATGTCTATAATCATTCTGATTTTGTCTGCAGTGAATGTATTTGCCAGGAGTAGTGGTTTAGGCTGCTTCCAGATGGTGAGAGGAGACTGTGGGGTCTTCTTTAGATACCGCGGTTTCCTCTTGCCTGGCCTGCCAGACAGGAGGGCAAGCCCTTACCTCCATCTGGTACTACTCCCTTCAAAAACTGTCCTGTTCAGCCTCACCCTTGTGCACCTGAAACAACATATGAGTGATGGGAGCTAGGCCAATCACAGACGGGTGGATAATGCTTTAGATGAGGAGTCAGTTGCATGGAATGGTACAGCTATGGTGTGTCTACAGTACCTTGTTGATGAGCTTATCCCAGAACAATTGGTGTCCCCACCCTCACAGTGCAGACACAGTGCCTCACCTCTTCTCCCACAACAGAGTGGACTAGAATAGTAAGACCACTCCAAAGCTCTGTTCACACCTAGGTTTTAATCCGGCTTCAGTCCATTTTCAGAGTGAGTGAATACATCAGGAAGGCAAATAGTCATTTTCTTTCCATCATCTAACCCAAAGGTAAATTTCCTGAGTTAGATAATGCTGAAAGAAACCACTTTCTCATTTTGCTGATTCGTTCTCTCACTCTGAAAGTGGACTGAAGCTGGATTGAAACTTAGGTGTGAATGCAGCCACAGAGAGGTGAGTGCAGAAAGGACCTACTTGGATGTTGCTGTGTGTTTCATAAGGGAAAAATAGTTTGATATACATCAGAAAACTGGCAAAAATAGACAAGCATGACTGAGTTGTTGCTATTGGTAGGAACTGCCATTTCGAGTGAAACTGATAACGTCTGGTCCTCCATTTTCTCATTCCTGAATACACATCCTGTCATTGAACAAAGAAGTAGGAAAAAAGAGGATTTTCTTCCAAACATGAAGAAAAACCACTTATTTCCTCCCTCCCTATTCAGCTGCCTTTCGCTTGCCTTCTTAGCACAGTATACAGTACATGTATTCTGCCGCCCTCTGCTCCTCAAAACAGCACGGTAATGTGTGACTTGCCACCTGTTAATGTACAACAGTTCAGAGGTGGCATTTTATGTTCAGAATAGTTCAGATGGTTCACAAGGCTTCTTCATTCTGGAAGAGCCCAGCCATGGCTGCCTGCTTCATGAAACCATTTCCAACTATTGCTTCTGGAGGAAGGTTCCACTACAGCACCCTTGATGGCTCCTTAAGTTATCAGTCCACCAGTTTCTGTTTATTTCACAGGGTCCAAGAGGGTAAAGGGAGTAGATTGCTTTATAAATGTGACGTGATTAGGGAGGAACCGGCAGGGAGGGAGAAGGGCCAGTTTCCCCTTCTAAGAATAAGTTTATGCGATACTGTGTGTGTTTGTCATACCACACCTTCCACAAATTACTGTTTGCTTAATTATTGTTAATGAAGTTCTATTCCAAGTTATTAATTTTTAACTAGAATTATGGTTTCTCTGAACATGCAGAGAAACAAAACATAGTTCACAGTAGCTGCATTCATGCCTAAGGCTGTGGTCACAACTTCACTTGAAACCTTCTTCAGTCCATCTTCTGATCGCAATGCTCACACCTTTTCATTTCTATCCATTTTATTTGTGGACTTTCCACTTCCCGCTTTCCAGGGTTGGAAGTCCACAAATAAAGTGAATGGAAATGAAAAGATGTGGATGTAGCAATCAGAAGACGGACTGAAGAAGGCTTAAAGTGAAGGCGTGATCACAGCCTAAGTTTTAATTCACCTTCAGTCCACCTTCATAGTGAGAGAACATATCAGCATAGTGGTTAGTCATTCAACACTCCCCCCCCCCAATTATCTAACCCAAATGGGAATTTTTTTAGGTAGATAATGTTGAAAGTAAAGAACTTGTCACTTTGTTGATGTGTTCTCATACTCTAAAAGTGGACTGAAGTCTGATTAAAAATTGGGTGTGAAAGCAACCAACATGTTGGAGCTTAAAGGCAGAGGAAGAATGAACTATGAAGAAGGTTTTATTCATTTTTATCCAAGGGACATTTTTCCCAGGCCACATCTTTGGTGTTTTCCTTTGAATGGGAGGTCAGCATGTTCCCCATTGCAGAATATCTCCAACTTGTAGTTCCAATGGCCCTTCCACTCCTTTCTTATGCAACATGTCATCCACTCCTTTGTTATGCAAAGGCCTTTTCAGTAACTATATACTCATCCAAAGAAAATGTAATTTATCCAAAGACTTGAATTCGGCCACTTAGCCTTCTTCATTCCCTGTGGGTTAAATCTTCCAGTAGGTAAACCACAGAATGAAACATGACCACATCTAAGAAAAACTATCACAGAAAATTTATAATTAAAATCTCACCAACACTTATGCCAGTCTGTACCATCCAAGCTAGAATTCTAAATAAGCGTTAGAACAATATTTATTTAAGTTGGTAACATTGTTATCTGTTTAAACAAGCATATATTGTCTTTGCCAAGAATGAAGTCCTGAGTCTTAGGTATACACAGATCTGTGAAAGTTCCTTTTACTTGCACTGTTCTAAATAGATATATAGATTTCAATAAAGCTTTGGGTATTTGAATTTTTAACTTCAAGAAGTAATGTTATGTCAGATAATTTGATCAGCCATTGGTTGGATCTGATGTGACTCTGTATTCACTACTGTCACTTTTGGGGGAAGGGTTGCAGCCAACTTTGAATCCAAGAACAAAATCTTCCAACATCCCTGATCGTGGATAATACCAGATTATTTAATTATTATAGGTTTGGTCTTAGTCACCCTGCTCATTCCTTGATCCAATAACCAGGGTTACTATAATAGAGAAAAAGCTGAAAGTTTCTTGATATATTCTGGTGTTCTGCCATAGCAGATCTGTTGCTCAGACCCATCAGATAACAACAGGCAGTATGGGTCATAGTCGCACTTGGTATAAGGAAGCTTCCTAGGTTTTAGCTGTAAGAAATTTCTCAAGTTGGTATAGAAGCCATGGAGAGGGAGAGAGAATGCTTTTTGCCATTTAAGGCTTAAAAAGCTTCATTATTTGACCACAAATAAGGCTAAGTAAAGGAACAGCTTCTCCCCATATCCAGGCACTCTTATGGTTTTAATAAGTTTAATGTGGAATGGTTTTAATGTGTTCATTCTATATGTCGTAACCTGCCGTGAGACCCTTGGATATATGGTGGGAGGGAGGGAGGGAGAAATGTGTGCATCTAATGGTACCTATAGAAAAAGTGGGGACACCTGGACCACAGGTATGGCATCTGACCACTCCCCCACTGAATAAGGCATTCTAGACACTTTCTTTCCATCTGCATTTTAAGGGCTCCCATCTAAGGAGAGAAGAATGATGGAAGGGATGATGAAATAGATTTTAATTTTTTTTTTATTGAGGTTCACTTATGACAGCATTCTTCTCAAATCTGTTATGCTTTAGACGTTTTGGGCTCCAACTATCAGCCGAAGCTAGTCCAAGATCTGCAGAGAACAGGGTTTAACGTTTTAAGTATACTTAATTTATGGATTTTCTTTTGTCTTTTTATTGTTGTAACCCATCCTGGGGCCTTCAGGTAAAGGAAGGGATGGATGGATGGATGGATGGATGGATGGATGGATGGATGG
>MTQE01002208.1:40722548-40777784 GCA_014337955.1 Aspidoscelis marmoratus
ATGGATGGATGGATGGATGGATGGATGGATGGATGGATGGATGGAATTATTACATTTAAATTCCCATTGTCTTAGGTTGTTGACAGCTAACTTTCTTATTAGATCTTCACTGCTTTTTTATTTTTACAGATCCTCCGGTTCATCAATGACAAAGATCTACATGGCTGGCAGGAAGAACTCCTAGGGAACTACATAGCAAGTCAAGGCCTCTCAAATCTTCCCCTGCGCAATGAGCTGCTGAGCCAGGTGGCCAGCCAGGTGTGGAAGAACCCAGACCTGGAACGGTGCCAACGAGGTTGGGTGTTGATGGCTGCTCTCCTGGGTACCTTTGCTCCTTCTCCAGCCCTGGAGAAACCTTTGCTAAAGTAAGAAAGGCAGCTTTTCACCTTCCTTCCTTCCTTCCTTCCTTCCTTCCTTCCTTCCTTCCTTCCTTCCTTCCTTCCTTCCTTCCTTCCTTCCTTCCTTCCTTTCTAGTCCACCTTAATAATGGGGTCATTCACTGATCCTTACTGCCTTGCTGGCTTCCAGGTATGTCTCAGACCATGGTCTGGAGGGATATAATGGCATGTGCCAGCGGAAACTCTTGACATCAGTGAAGCAGATGGAAAATGATCTAGAGGTGTCCCGAAGTTTCCCCCCCACGAGGCTAGAGTGGACCACCAATCAGAGGAAAGGAAAGATGGTGCTTGATGTCTACACTTATGGAGGTAATGGTGATCGGTGGAGGCTTTGTATTTTCAGCAGACACATCAGCACTGTGGAAATGTTTTTAAAAGTTCCCTAAAAGTCTATTACTTGTGGAGGATCTTGGAGAAGAAGAGCTCGTATGTGAGATATACCTGTTCATTTTTTTTAAGTCAGGCTTTCTGTCCCAGCACTGCTACTGCAATATGGTAGGCACAGATTCACCCATACATTTATAAATTCCTTGCTTTGCATACTGTGGAGTTTACATTTCCGAATAAGGCGCTGTCTACACAATCGAGGGTCTCTGCGTTAGTCCCAGTCCTGACCAAATGTGTGCCTCCAACTGCTCCTGCAATTTGCACAGGCAATAAAGAGCTTCAATTCACTTCCATTCAGACTAGGCCTGTGTATCTGTTTCATGGCCAAATTGTCTTTGATGGGCTGCCAGGGCAGCCAGCCTTGACTCCTCCATCTAGGGACACTCCCTGGTGTCTTGGGGACCCATAGAGGCATCTAAAAGAGTGTATGCAAGCTGCTCCCTTCCATGTAAACAAGGCCTCTTGCCACAGTGAAACAAGCTGTGGCTGAAGCCTCCAAGTCGGCCTGCGAGCATTTTTTCGGCACCCCACCCTCCTACTTGTATATCTGAGGGAAGGGAAGGGAGACAAGAGCAGCCAGCCTCAAAGTCAGCCTGCAAGCGCTTTTCTGGCACCCTGCCCTCCGGCAGGTATATCTGAGGGAAGGGACAGGAGACAAGAGCAGCCTGCCTCCATGTCAGCATCTCTGCCAGGAATGACCAGCATGGACAGGGGAGGGAGGTCCTTTCTGCACTGCTTCTTATTCCATAGTATATCTCAGGATAGGGACCTGCTATCCACATGTTAGTGCATGCTATGGCAAGCCCTGGGCCAGGCCTTCTGTACTCTGAACCAGCATGAAGATGGTAGGTCCCTAGTCTGAGATATAAACCAGAATAAGGGCCAGTGCAGAAAGGGCCGGAGTCTCAACATTCGACCATCCCACCTACTGCGAGAGCTACAAAACCTCTGCAGCAACCATCCCCAATACCGGTACGGACAAGGGGAGGGAGGCTCAGTAGTTGGCTGTCCCGACTGCTTTATACATTTTTATATAAAAAAATTTTAACTATATAATGTATCATTTGTTATATTATGCAATTTTATTTTTTCTTATGTAAACTGCCTGGGGCAAAAATTGTTTTTGATGTAAGCTGTTGATTATATTTACTGTATTTCTTCATGTAATGATTGTATCTGTGTTGTATTTTTTTTTCCCTATTTGTTGTAAACCGCCTTGAGCAAAAGCCTTTTGGAAAGGTTGTATACAAATAAAAATGGAAATGGAAATGGAAATGGAAATGAAGAAGCTCACCCAAGCACACTGGAGCCAGGAGGGCACTTGGGCCAACTCCAGCCAGGGCACAGAGAGGTCACTATTGTTGAGGTTTCTCTCCCAGGCAACTTCCGCTGCTTAAGTGGAATCATGGCCTGGCTGTATGGTTGGGAGAAAGATATTAAAATCGTAATGTACCCAGAGTAGAGCTCATCAAGAAATCATGATGCACGAGACATAGCAGTCTTCAAGTCCATGGTGGATAGTATTTTTTTTAGTCCAAGAACCCATTTAGCCTTGTTTGTCCTCCTAGGGCTTCTTCTAGACCCAGTAAAAATGCTGGCAGGTTGTTGGCTACACAGATAGCCCTGATGCAGACTATCAACTGCCTAATACATCAAAAAATAAAATAAAATAAAATAGGTTTAGGGATCCAGTACTATTTTTACATACCCTGCTAAGTCACTGTTTGCTGGATATCTGACAAGGCTCCTCTGACATTGAATTGAATGGCATTTCTGGGAGACAACTGCACCCAGCATCTAGCAAGCTTCAGGACAGCCCCTTTGGTTCAATGCTGGAGGTGCCTCCCAGGTCTTTGCTTGGCCCTGGGTCAGTTTCTGACTGGAACAGATACAGTGCTGGGATGATCTAGTTTCAGGATAGTCCCTTTCTGGCTAAGAAAGTCCTTGGAAAAACTGGATCCTAACTTTAGCATCTGGTCTCCAAAGACTTAAGGCAGTCGTGTGACTGTGGCCTTTGTGAAACAGCCCACACAGCAGCAGGAGAGAAAATTCACACTAATGTCATTTCCAGGTTCAGTTCCTGCAATCATGCCATTTGGCCCTCGTGCCAAAGTCCAACTGAGAGGAGTGAAAGGGAGAGGGAAATGCCAGCGTGCATGGGTGAACAAAACAAGAGGGCTCTCAGGAGTGTTCCCTTTTCCCTCCACTGCCTTGGGGAATTTATCCCCAGATTTATTGCTGTTTGCTTGCAAACATATCTTAACAAACCACTTTCTTTGGGTTCCCTTGAAATGTGCATAACCTTGTAGAAAAGCACATTTCCTTGCCCTTGATCTGCGTGCGCATATGTATGTATGTGAGAGAGGCAGAGAGAAAGAACACCCACAAGGTCAGTTATTGGAGAGGAAAGGCAAGAAAGTATGGATAATGTTCCCAATAGTCCTGTTGCACGATCACACCCTGAAAATATAACTGGGCTAAGGAGCAGAAATGGCCAAATGCTGGGATAATACAAATACCTCATAGATTGGGGTGTGTGGGGCAGAATACCTCAGAGAAAAATTGAAAAAGCATCTTTGGGTGTTAGCCTGGGAACCAGGGCTCCTTCAGGCCATTTAAAAACTCAACAGCCTGATTAACATTAAGAGTGACATTTTGGCAGGGGACTAGAAACCATTATTGTCACTAGGCCGCTTAGGTTTGTCTGATTTGGCATATCAAATCAGTTTGGTGTTTATTATTTTACACTGTCTGTGTTTGCGGTCCCAGTCTGGAAGGACCATTTTGTTTTTTTCCCATCGCAGGGATCCATTCCTCAGCTTTAGTCTCCTGGGAAGGAGGGATTCTGTTGGCTTTAGAAACAGGAAGGAAGTGTGGAACTTCCTCTGCCATGCATGCAGATTTTTTCTGGAATGCCCATCGTAAAAACCACTGGCTCTCCTTTCACACACAAATCATATGAAACACTTTGTCTCCTTTCTTTTTCTTTCCCTTTTTTGCCAGCAGATTTCTGCAGCGTGTTGGCTTTCTGTTTGTGGTGTTCCTTATTATAGTCACACAGCCCCTGAAGTGCCCTGGAGCATGGCGGTCAATGATCTCATGAATAATCTCAAGCACAGAAACTGCCCTTGGGGTCATTGTAGCCATATATTCCAGGATAAATGGCTCCAAGGCTGAATCATCAGCCTCTTTACCTTTTCCTCTTCACATGGACACCTGGAAGAGGGAGGAGATGAATTAATGGGCTGATTCCCCCCTGCTGGTGTGCTTTCTGAGTCAGCCCAGCAATGGGCAGCTTCTGAGCCATTTTCATGCTCTTAGTAAAACAAATACAATTGGGAAACATGCAGCAAGAGCAGAACTTACATCCCGTTGCGGGGGTTTCAAAAGCACAGTCCATTGGACTGAAGCTGCTGCGATCTTCCTGGCTGATCGTGTCCCTCCATCTCTGTGTGGACATGACCATGGTCTGAATTACATAGTATAATTATTGGAGGTGCCATGGAAAGTAGTTGTGTTGCTGAATAGGAATTTGCATAGGAGTCCATGATGTCTCCTGTCTATGTGATGAAAGGCAACACAGAGTGCTTAGTATGAACTCCTACTCTTAGGTGATGCAGTAAATACATAAATATGTGCTGTGTGGTAATCATTAGTCAGTAATTATTTTCTTGTTTTTTTAAATAGACTTGCATTGCATTCCTTTGTATACTTGCCTAGGAATAAATTTAATTGTACAGTACTGAATAAAATGTAGTTCTGAGCGTGAGCCAGTTTGGTCTAATGGAACTGGACTCTTATCTGGGAGTACCGGGTTTGATTCCGCCCACCTCCACAAAGCCAGCTGGGTGACCTTGGGCTAGTCACAGCTCTCTTCTGAGCTCCCACAGCCCCACCCACCTCACAGGGTGTCCTGTTGTGGGGAGAACAGAAACCTTTGTCAGCTGCTTTGAGTCCCCTTAAATGGGTGAGAAAAGTGGGGTAGAAAAGCCAACTCTTCTTCTTCTTAAATACCCAGCCTTTAAGTACTGATCCTATGCTGAGTCCTGCTCCCATTGCTGTCATATTTGCCAACTCATTATCTGTATTTTTCTCCACTGTTGTTGCTTCCATACATAAAGAAGAAAGTATCAACAAGTTGAGGAAATCCCAAAATCTGCATAAGAATAAAACATGGAGATCCTCAGCCATGATTCATGAAACTGTTTGGCAGGCATAGAACTCTGGGTGGCTGTTGCTGGCGGGAAATAAATGGGGAATGTACTGGAGCCCTTGGGAACAGGAGCACTGAACGTTCCAACATTTCATTTTTTAAAAATCACATCTGTTAAGTATCTGTTTTATAATTTTCTCTTTCTCTGGATTAGATGAGAAGATTTCAGCAGAAGTAGAGTCCTGGACAACTGGAGAACAGTATGCGGGTTGGATCCTGTCTTCAAGGTGCTTTCAGATGTTTTTAGCGTCAGATCTATTGCTGCCCAAAGTTAGTTAGAAAGGGATGTTGAAACTGAAGCAGGGTAATGAAAGTTATACCTGTCCAGGTCCAAGTATCCATCGCATCCTGATGTCAGGCAGCAATCTGAAACATCTGTTCCTGTTGAGACAGATCCAGACCGTGAAAGAGCAAGCTCGTCTCAGGCATTCAGTTACAGTGTGGGCTTGCCCCCTGCTTTCAGTCTTGTATGAATTAAAAGATATAAAATGTGGATAGTGTGGAACATGGTTTAGGACGCCTAATCAAAACATAATAAATGATACAGAAGCTGCAAGGAATGGCATTTACTTCTCCCCGTCTTCTGCCTCATGCTCTCCTGTCTGATGTTTCCTGGCATCCTGCACCCTTTGACTCTTCATTCCTTCCTCTGTTCATCTCAGGGGCCTGGATGTGGTTCCTCAGGGCTGGTCTGTGTCCATGTTCACAGGCAAGGAATGGCAGGACTTAGCGGGATGCGACTATGTGCTTGACCTCATTGGAGAAATAGAAGAAGGCAGTTTGGCATCTGAATCCTCCCCTGGCTATCCCATAACTCCAGAGCAGGGAGAAGTCTACTCCCAACTGAATTCTCCAGACACGTAAGCTGCTCATTCCTTTTGACTTGCTTCCTACCACAACATTCCCCATATTCTCATGTGTAACAGTTTTGTTATGCCATGTTCCTGGAGCATGGCATAACAGCCCCAAAGCTGCTGCAAATGAGACTGAGTCCGACCACGAAAGCCTGCATACGTCCATCCCCCATATTCCAAGAAATCTTTGTTTCTATGACCTTTATGGTTTTCTTCTCTAACAGGCAGCAATTGGACATCCCTCCTGCCCCAGGAGTTCCAGCACCATCCTTACCCCCACCCTCTCTGCCTCCAAATTTTGACAGAGCTCCCTACTCAGGTGAGTGCTGGTGTCTAGAAAACGAAGCTCCAAGGTTTACCTCAGAATTTCTGTCTTCTGGGCCTTGAAGCAGGAGTGACAATTTAGCTCCACATGACACTATCTATACTTGATTTATTTATTATCTGTATATCTATCCTGCCCTATACCTAAAGGTCTTAGAGCAGGCAACAACATTTAAAGTCAAACATAGTAAAAGAATAATAGTATATTATATCAGGTTATAAGCAACAGTGCCTGCAAGTGGGAAGGGAAAGTATATCCCCATTTAACCAAAGGAAGGCCAGGGCAACTGCCTTCCTAAACATATATAGTGAAGGAGCCTGACACACCTCAAGGGGGAGATTATTCCACAGCCTAGGGGCCATCACTGAGAAGGCCATCTCTTGAGTGCCCACCCTCCTTGCTTCTAATGTCTTTCAAGGGCAAAAATCTTCCACAGCCCTAGGAGAACAGAATATATGTATAGAGCCAGATTTGGAACTGGTAGGCCTCAGGAAACTGAGCACATAGAGTTGTTCAAAGTAAATGCCAAGAATGGTGCTGGAAAATTTGGAGGAGCTTTGTCTAAATACAAGATCTGATTATTTTGCTTATAGATTCAGATTTCAGAAGTATTTCTAGATCAACTGGAGGACTAGATCATTATGTGGATAATCTTTTCATGCCACTGCTCCACCATGGGGCCAGAAGTTATATGTCAGTAAGTATGAATAGTTTTCATCTTCCTACTTGGTTCTGGCTTCTTTTCTTATACACAGGCCTTATAGCGATCTACCTTTTCCATGTAAGTATTTTCATCTCTTGCTGACAGTTGATGGGATTATCTGTTTATTGACAGTCACTGTACTTTCATGCATTCTGGTGACTGGTGTTAACTAGCTGGACACACATTATATTGAAGGCTGGGCTTTTTCTCACTTGCATCTACACAGGATATGGAGAAGGAGGAGAGCCTGACTGGACGCATGAAAGGAGGTGGAGGAATTGGCCCATCTCAGCAAGGAGTCTTTCCAGGTGGGAGCTAGTTTAAAATAAGGAAGGATACAGGGTTTTGTACTTCAGGAATTGTTACAGCCAACAGCTGTTCTTTGAGCAAGCTTGAGTCATTGGAAGAAGAAGAAGAAGAGTTGGCTTTTCTACCCCGCTTTTCTCACCCATTTAAGGGGGCTCAAAGTGGCTGACAAAGCTTTCCATTCTTCTCCCCACAACAGAACACCCTGTGAGGTGGGCAGGGCTGTGAGAGGAAACTAGGTAGTGAAGTACTGAGCGTGAAAGTGTAACCAGAAGCTTCCTGCTTCAGCAAGTATGAGGTATATGATAAATACTGGAGTAATTTAATAGATACCAAAGAGGGTTGCCTAATGCAACAGTGGCTAAAATGTCCTCCAGATGTGGCTGGAATAGGATTCCTTCTGTGCTTGACTGTTGCCCATACTGGCTACGGCTGGCTGTAGCTGGAGCCTAGCAATATCTGGAGAGCTGTAGATTGCCTTATCCTTGTTCTAATATTAACATTCGAGCAAAACAGGCAGTAAACTTTATTGTTTATTTTGAAAGTAACTTCCCCTGCAGTCCAATCTTTTCTTCCTTCAGGCTATTCAGGAATGATGAACATGCCAGCATACCAACCTATGCCAGCCATGGGAGGAATGCTGCCAGCAACCATGCCAATGATGCCAGCCCTAGGCGGAATGGGAGCAATGCCAGGTAATGCTAATGCAGTCAATGGCTTGAGGTTATTGTTGGGAAAAGTAAAGGCCATCCTCCATATAGATGATTTCTTTGTCCCTTGATATACGATACGGACTAAGTAGGGCTACTCAAACTGGATGAGAAAAATAAATCTAAATGTGATAAAAGAAGTTTTCTTGCCAAAACAGCCAGGTGTTCTTGAATGTCCATCTTCCTTAAAACTTTCCAGAGTCCAAATGGAGGAGGGGAAAGTCCACAAATGAAATGGATAGAGATGAAAAGGTGTGAGTAGTCAACGAAGGCCCTAGTTCTTCCCATTTTAGCCTTTTTTAACAGATATTATTATAGGACCACTTATCTCTTTGTGGTAAATTCTTCAGTCCTGTTGCTCAAGTAATGGAATCCTCAGTCAGCAGGAAGTCCCTTTGGTCAGCTTACAGGAGAGTGTTGGCTTCATAACTGTTCAGTGGTCTTCTCTTCTAGTCATGCCAACGATGGATCCTAGCCATGTAGCAGCACAGCAGCAGGCTTTCATCAACCAGCAGGCTTTGCTCATGGTAAGTAAGAGAACTGGGGAAGAGAGACAAGGAGCGCACAAGCGTGGTTAAAATTAGAATCGTGCAGCTTCTAATGTGCTTGGTATGAATTGTGGGGTCTTGACAAATTATTGTGCAGCATAAAGGCATGAAGAAACCATACCCCTATTTTGGTATTGCTGTAGAGTCAATTGGCCCATGAAGGTAGAGCAGGCAAGGCCCCAGCACATCCAGTAGCTCTGAGCTTGTGTCCATTCTCCCTTTCTCCTTTGCATATAGTCAACAAGCCATTATGCTCAGTGAGGTCAATTTTCATGTGAATGTGCACTGAATGACACCCATGTTGTATCTCACCCCCCATTAGCCCAGTCAAGTCTAATCTCTACTACCTCTTCTTTTTAGCTGCCAGCAGCCATCACTAGATTGCTCTCACTAGTTTTGTCTTCTGCCTTTCCCTCCGATATACACTTAAACTTTTATGGGACAACTCTGTGAAGTAATATGGTATTGACTGGGGATTAACCCGGGCCGTACGTCTAATTCTTCATCATAGGAGTTCTCTGAGTTTAATTTTCTTTTCCCGCAAAGCTAGGTAGCCTTATCAGTGCAATGTTCTTTCTTGGTTAGTGATGTGATATATATATCGTCTTTGGAGAGAGCTTTTTTTCAAGATCTCTTTGTTCTTTTCAAAGACGATAAGCTGCTTATATATCCTACCACCAACCAAGAGAGAACATTTGTACTGATGATTCCACCTACCCTAGTGGTGAAATATCTGCAGGAAGAAAATTTACCTCAGAGAACTAGGGAACAGCATTCCAACCCTGAGCTACAGATACTGACTGTATTGATTTCATGGAATGAGAAGATATAATCCTTAAAAAGGTGTCATCTTTGCTTTTGCTACTATATTTAGTCTTCCTGCTGTACTACCTCAGAGTCACATGCAGAAAAAAGGACATTTTAACTAAAAGAGTATTTTAGAACTGCAAGGATTGGAATTGAATTGAAAATGTGGACTTGTGATCATTTATGAGAAAAGAGAGGTAATTTTATTTAGGCCAGACTAAATAAAATTACATAGGGTATGGGATTACATTTGGGCAAGTCATTTATACAGCACAGATTACGTTGTTCAAACAAAAGTGCATAAAATTCAGTAATTCTAATTAGCAATGGAGAATTTTGATCAGGCAGGCACAGACCTAAAAAATCTTTGACATCCTTTCTGTACTGGGCCTTATTCCGGATTATATCTCTGAACATGGACCTGGTTGCAGGCTGGTGCAGACTGGCAGGCCATGGGTGGAGACCTCCATACTCTGCATCAGCATATGGATGGCATGCCCCAGTTCTGAGATACAATCCAGAATAAGGCCAAGTACAGGAAGGACCTAAGTTTCTGTTGGCGTGAAGGAGGGAAGATAACTTCAATATTACCAGTAATCACGAACTTGTTTTGTATTCCTCATTGGTTTGAAAAGTAAGTGACTTATTACGTAGTAATGCCAACTAAGGGGCTGGCTAGTGTGGACGCACACACATACCACAAACACAAAAACATTGCACAATTAGTGTTAGGATGAGGAAAGGTGACTCAGGCAAACTGGTATAGCAAAAACTTATTTAATGGACCCCTTTATCTAGTGCCTTGGGCATAGGTGCTGTCCCTAGACAAAAAGAGAGCTGGAAGAGGTTCCCCATGCTTATTCCAGTGATTATTGGATTAATTGTTGGGGTCAGGTGGCTTTATATTTCAGGACTTGTATGACTCCCTGAGCCTCCTAAAACAGCATTTTACCAATAGTCTTTGATGACTGCTTAGTGGCGTAGCACTCTTTATTCAATGGCTTATGTCAAAGAGAGAACTAACTGGACCAAAACTCAGATTGACTTTCCTTCCTTCTCTGGTGGTTACAGCCATGGAGATGTCTTCAGTCTATACTGCGACCTCTGTATGACAAAGATAATTTTTTTAAAAAAAAGGATTCCCAAACTCAAATCAAGATATTTCCTCCTCAAACATACGTGGGTTGGGGCCCACATTACAGCTTAGTTCAAGGGTGCTCTACTTTGACTCACCAAAGGTCACAGCAGTGACGCCACCACCACCTTCTATCTAGATTTTAAGAATGTGGATCTTGTACTAGTTGTGAGTTTCTGTGATGACTATCTTCAGTCATGCTTTTTCGAATGAATTATCTTTCTTTGAAAAGAAAAACATAGAATTATTGAATACCATGTCTAAATAGAAAGTAAACGTAGACCAAGGTCAATATTGGTATAGCTTCTATATGGTGAATATGGGCCCAATCAGATCTAGTACCATGTTGCATTGGTTTTGGGATGATCACACAAGGCACATAAGACTTTTTGATATAACCATTCAGGTGATATGAAAACTCAAGGGCCCAAGTGTGAGGTAGCTCCATCCCCAGAAGTGTGTCCAAGACGTTGCTTATAGACCATATAAAGTCTACTTTGATAGTAGTGTGGTATAACTAGGGAAAAGCAGTGTGCAACACTGTATGTGCTACTTTTGGACTCCAGACCCTATTATAGCTTGATATTAGGAATAAGTGTGACCATAGTATGTGAGTGCATAGAGTAGATAATGATAGTGGATTCCCTTTTACAGGCCCAGCAGATGACTCTTCAGGCCATGACAATTTCCCAGCAGCAGCAGCGAGACAAGCAAAGGGAGAGATCTCCTGAAACTTTGAGACCAAGACGTGCATCATCATGGAGAAAGTCACGTGAACTCTCAAGAGATGAATCCCCTGAGAGGTCCTCCCCTGAGTTTTCACCAAAATCTTCAAGGGCAAGGTCACTGCAGAGGAGGTCCCCAGAGCTTTCAAGGAGAAGCCAAGCAACCTCACAAGAAAGATCCCCTAGATCCTCAAGGGCAAGACGAGCTTCTTCTCCATCACAATCAATTCCAGCTCATAAAACCAAGAATCATGATTATAGCAATAAGGATGAGCCTGTTCCAGGTTCATCTCCACCTCAGCCGGTACGATATGAGTATCCGAAACATTTTTCTCATTGAAATAATCCATACTACACTTTTTTCAACTTAGCCAAAGGAGAAAGGATAAAAGAAAATCCTTGATTCAGGTTCTGATGTTTGGTAATGGCATTCCTCAGATGTATTTAATAGGTTTGGACTATTTGGTCAGCTCCTTCTTCCAAAGGTTTTGGAAAGATGGGATTTAGACAGAGGTTTGTCAGTGTGTGGCAGATCTGAGCAGAGATTTGAATTGGAAAACCTAGATTGGTACAGTAGTACGTAAGAACATGATAGGAGTCCTGCTGGATCAGGCCACAGACTATCTAGTCCTGTATCCTGTCTTACCCAGTGGCCCTGCAATTGCTTCTGGGCATTAATCTCAAGCAGAAGACAAAGGTTAAAACCTTCCTGAACCATTTGCTCTGTTCTATAGATTAGAATGAACAAATGCAAACACTGACAGTACAAACTATATGCTTAATACCATATTTCAAGCTAGCTTCTCCCTAGGCCTTTTTGTTTGTTTGTTTGTTTGTTTTTGAGGTAGCTCCATCTAGATCTCTGTTGGAGCCTGGCTTCTTTCAGACAGGGTGTAAAACCTTGGATTATCATGGGACTGCATTGGGATTCCCACAATACCATTATTGCAGGATAATCAACTCCCAAACGGATTTTACATAAAAAGAGTGAGCACCTACTTGTCTTCACTGCTGCTCATGCAATCCACCATCTTGGGAATGACCACATTGCATGTGTGGGACATGCACACACAGTGGGAATTACACACGTCTGGGTATTTTGCATCATGAAAAACTCAGATGGATATTCCCATCATACCATTGCGGCAACAACACTGCCAGACCAGTAAGTGTCCCCACTTTCCCATACTGTTGCCCTGTCATCTGGGCAAAAGTTGATAATTCTGGGAGTAGGTTACTCCAAGATATCGCTAAATACAATGATAAAGTGGAGAGGTCTGGAGGCAGAACTCTAACATGGAACTATCCTATGGTAGGAGATTAGAGACCCTGTCAATCAGTATTTAGAGCAGTGGTTCTCAACCTGGGGGTCGGGACCCCTTTGGGGGTCGAATTACCCTTTCAGGGGGGTCACGGTGAGTCTCCCACCGCCCTTCCCTCCCACCTCCCAGCTGCTTCGCCCCCATCGCTGGGGGTCTCCACAACATGAGGAACTCCATTAAGGGGTTGCAGCATTAGGAAGGTTGAGAACCGCTGATTTAGAGGAAAGGACCCTAGACTGAGGACAGTCAGTGAGGATGTCCTCATTGATCCTAACTGAAGGTGTTCTGGGTGTGTGTGTGTGTGTGTTCCAGATCCACATCTTTGAAGAAAAGCTGAACTCAGAAAACAGAGTAGACTCTGTCTCTCAGAAGACTTTCCAGAAGAAAATAGAATTCTTCCAGAGAATGGGTAAGTCACATGCTTCTGTTCTTTTGATATCAGTCCAAAATTGGACCTAATTTCATTGGTCCATAACAACTATTGTAACACACTATTTTGTTTTGACATGATTAATTAGAATGTGACTTCACTTGTTTATCAAAGTCCTAGAATCACAATCTTAGAAACTTTCAGTAATGCGGTTTGATGTCTTGAAGTGCCATCCACTTGCACGCTTAAGCTGTATTCAGACATCGCTTATTCTACTGTATTTGGATATTCCAGAATAAAACATGGATATTGTGGAATATCTGTTTTATTCTGTAATATCCAAATCTAGTAGAATAAGTAAGTGATGACTGGAACTCCCCTCTTCTGTACCACTGGAAATCTGGCCCACCCCTCTGTAGTGCCGTTGACTTACATTGGTTCTCCATTGAACTGAAGTGAACCGCGTAGGGAGGACTAGGACTGTTAAGAACTCCACCCAATAAAGCCAGCCTCTCTATGATGCCTGGAATGGGTGGAGTATTGTGGAAATTGTGCAGGGGACATACCTGTTTTCCCCCACATATCTTCTGCCATTATTCCGGATGTGTGGGCAAGCATGACACGTACCTGGAAATATTGGTGGAGAGTAGGTGAGTTCTCTGCACAATTTCTGCAACAGCCACCTCCTTTTATAGGCTTGTTCTCCAAGGTTGCATCTCCATAAGAGGCACTTAGGGGCAGACACTTCCATGGGTGCACCTATGCCATTGCATCACTGCATGATCCTTGGACTCCACTTTAGTGCATGCTGGTGCCTGATGAAGCAATGGATAGGACACTTTTTCGCACAATTTCCTCCCCACGCCTTTGGACGCTGCTTATTGGTGGATATGTCATGTCACCCAAAGTGGAGATGCAGTACCCAAAGCCATGCCCATGGGCACCCGCTGTCAAAAATTCCAGACAGACTGATGCCTTCAGAAGCAGTGAAACAAGATTTGTCAGTCTTATCCTTCTATACACAGGACAGGAAACAAATCAAAACAAAATTATACGTCCTTCAAGGAAATGGAGTCCTCCCAAAAAACCTCAGTTACAGGATCAGGAGAAGAACAGCACAGAACTAAATTCAGGTATGAACATCATGCAAAATATACTGGCCTTTTAAAAAGACACATACAGACTCATGCTGCAAGAAGATAAAAAGTGGGTGGCACATTTTTATGAAACAGAAATTCTTTGAGAAGGTAACCCAGATATCTGAAGTTGAAAAAGAGAGTTGATTCCTCTCTGTTCTGAGATATCCATAAGATAGCCTGTGGTCTCCTAGGATTTCTCTGCGGACCAGTCTTCTCACCTGCTTTACAAGCTATAAGACCACCAAGGAGATGTGGTTGACAATAGGGAAGTGCATGAATGGTTTTTTGGAATTCGATTTGTAACAAATCAAATGTTAGTAAATTTGTATTCATTTGAATAGATCCCCTTTGAATGTGGTAGGATTCTATTTGATACAAATGTATTTGTACAAATCCATATAAATATCCTAGGTATGTATCCCATACAAACACATACATATCAGATACATATCCCATACCAACGCATATGTATTGGATACATATCCTATACAAACACCTACATATCTGATACATATCCCCAGTTTAACAAATGTCTGAACTATTTGTACAAATGTTCCAAAACATTCGTATTCATACAAATGTTAATGTATGAATGTCGTAACATTTGATATGTTTACGAATATTCGTACAAATCCCTAGTTGACAAGATTCTGAAGCTCTGAATGTTTTGTAGTAGTCAAGCCAGCCATGTTCCCTTTGTACCTGTCTCTTCAGGATGGAATTACAGAAAGATGTGTGAAATGTTCAGTGTGGACAGTCCATTTCCCATCATGCAGCTTTTTCATCCCTAGTTGATAGTTCATGCATGAGACAGAAACAGATAGTTTCTGTTGGATTTTATGGAGAACATCACCTTTTTGTTGTTCTCATCTCCATGCTTTCTGGTTTTTACACAAAGCAGAAAATCTCCAAGAACCTGAGGTCCAAAATTCCAAACCAAGCCAGGAGATACGGGCTATTGTTAAAACCCATAAGAATCGTCCTGTTCCGCCACCAAAACCCATCATGCCTCTTAGGTAAGTAATGATTTGGGGCTTGTTAAAAAAAATAGAACCAGCTTTTGAGTGTGTGTAGTTGTTCTGGAAAATACCTAATGCTTTTTGAAGGTAGCTCCTTCCAAGGCAGTATATTGCTTGGGTAGTTACTTTCTTTGCCTCACTGCATAGCAATTGGAGAGTCTAGATCAGAGGCATTTTCGCACACGGGGTTTTGGAACGCGTGCAGGACAGCCTCGAACGCGGCATACGCATTGCCGCAGCGGGGCTTGCGCTCCGACGTGTCCGGAGGTGTCTTGCACGCGTTCAAGATGTAGAGCACTTTAAAGTGCTCTACATCCGTTCCGGCGTGGAGGAAGCGCCCGCAGCCGTTCGGGGAGAGAAGCATTCGCTCATGTTTCTCTCTTCCTGACAGCCGCGGGCTCTCCTCCCCTGCCGGCGCTGGCTGACAATCAGCTGATTGCCTGCTTTGCTGGCTGCGGGAGCCTCGGCAGCCGTCTCCCCGCCCCTTGCCGGCGTTTGCCGGCTAAGGCACTTCAGAATGCTTTGAGCATTCGCACACAGGCGCGCCGGAATGCGTTTACACGCGTTCCTGCGCTCCTATGTGTGAATGGTCAAAGCGTCCTGAAGTGTCTTAGGCTTCCCGTCCTACACCCGTTCCAAATGGAATGGATGTAGTGCGAAAATGCCTCAGGAGTAACCAATGTGATATTCAGATTTTACTGAGCTAATTCCCATTAACTACAGGTGGCATTGAGGGGTGGAGAACTAAAGACTCATGTAAAGGAGATTTGGGGAGATAACATAAAAGATATGAGCAATAGTAGCCCAAGCTGAGGACAATCTGAGGACTGATTATGAGGAATTGGGTGTGAACAGGATTAGGATGGATTCAGTTCAGTTTCTTAACAGGACGATTTCAGCAAGGTGTGATCACGGTCAAAGTGGGCCGTTCTCTAGCCCAACCATAGAGTTCTTACAATTACATACATGAGAAGAATGAGGACAAGCATTTTCTTGGGTTTGATTTCGCTCTTGACCAATCCACCAAGCTCATCACAGATTTTTTTCTGCCTGTTTGAATTGCAGAAATGTCTCTAAACCCTTTGTGAAGAAGAATGATCCCAAGGAGGAAGCTCTGGCAAAGCTGGGAATAGTGGGATTAAATCATTCACCAGTAAGTGACAACTTCCCACCTCTACTCCAATAGCAAGTGGTGCACCTTGGAGCAGTATCTTAGTGGCCAAAGTCCATCTGGATATGCGAGTCCAAAACTCCAGTCAGGCATAATGCTCAGTGGATACTCTAAGCAACCGATAGTGTTAATCTGAGGATAAAGATTAGATGCTACTCTGAACCTTAGATGAAGAATGAAATGTAAACATAACAAAGTGAATAAACAGCAGTGTGAATAACAAGACTTCAAGCTTTCCTTGAAGCTTGATTCTACATGCTGCACAGTGTAATCAATACCTCTTAAGAATGCAGCTTTTTCTTTTTCTTTCTGCACCCAGGTGTCCTCTGAATCATCAGAACAAAGCCCTCAGAAAACAACAACTTCTCCACCACCACCACCACCGTCTACCAAACTGTCCAATACTATAAAAGAAAAGCAGCTGCCCCTCATGAACCTCTTTGGTCGGCCCCAACCCATGTCTCCTCGAGCTTCAGAGCTCCCTCCTTCCCCTGATGTTCCACCTCCACCCTTACCTCCACCATCTTATCCCACAGAGGAAGACAGAGTGAAAGGTAAACTTTGACTTCATTCAGCCTAAATGATGGACCCCATCATTTCATAACAGAAGAGCCTCTTGCACAAATAGTATCAGCTTCTTCTTCATAGTGTCAAAATAGGGATACCATTAGCGCCCAAAACAGAATGTGGGGCTGAGGCATTGCATAAAGAAATATGCAAAGTTTACCCAAATATTGTGAAAGGGATACCAGGGGGTGGTGTAGTGCAGACACTGCATGTTATATCCACCGGATCTGGAAAAAGGACATCACGTTGGTGCCCAGTGACTAGATTATGATTTAATATTCATAGATTTGAAATTCAGAACTTTTTCTAGGAATCTAACCCTGACAAATATCAAGGAACTACTGAATTTGGCCTGTTGATTGTACATCAGCAAATCAGCAAAGATATCTGCTATAAAAGAGAAGGAGTGATATATATTAGCAAAAATAAAATAAAATCAATGGACAAGATTGTTTATTAAAACTCTTGAGGGATTTAGAAGGCTAGTGCAGTTTTTTAAAAAAAATTCTGGAGAAAGCACAACCATAGGCAGTTATTTCTGAGGCTCCAGAAAATACTGGACCACACTGTGTAAAAATAACAGAAATTTTACAACAAGCAAATATGGTTTTTCCATTTCTTTTTTCTTTTATAGGTTCAAATCGAACAATGGTGGACGATGCTGGTATCACAACCCAGCTCCTCAATCTTTCTGCCAGCGCCAGTTTCTCCTATGCCAACCCTATCTGGAAGCTCTTCCTTCGTAAAGAGGTGAGTTTCATTGCATTCCAACTTTGCTTTTCTCTAAGGCCACATCCCCATTAAAAGCTTAATCCAGTTTCCCTAAACCGAAATAACAGAACCGGATGCAAACGCGAATTTGCCTGATCCCGTTACTTTCAGCCAGAATCGCATTCAGTCTGGATTCTGAGGACGTACGTGACTCAAGGGGGGACTCCAGTGGCTACTTTTTAAAAACCGCTTTTCGGGGCTGCCCTGTCCTCTTCCTCCTGGCGTGAACCCGCCACCCATAACAGATCCCTTCACAGAGCCTAGCTGGGTGGCTGGGTGGCTGCTGCTTGCCTGGATGGAGGAAAAACAGTAGCGAGCAGCCAGCAATTCTTTCCCCTCCTCTCCTCATTGCTCAGGGCACGCAGCAGCAGCAGCAACAAACATTCACACATCTCCCCTAACCGGCAGCTGCTTTTGTTTCTTTTCCCTTTTTAGAAGGTCAGCACTTTCAATGGCAAGATCGTTATCAGGTGTGAAGTGGTTCCATCGCTACAGTGTAGCTTTAAGCGGTGGATTTTACAGCTTGCTTTGGAAGCAAGCTATTGGGGGAGGGAAACTCTCATCCCTTAACATGGAAGGGTTCCCACAGTGAAAAATGTAAAATGTTTCAAGCTCACGAACCAGAGTGAGACCTGTTGAAATGAGGATTAACATTTACAATGCTTTGGGGCGATTTAACACGCGGAAAGCGTGTTAAGCCAAACTGACGTGGGGTCTGCCAGGATTGAAAACGTTTTGAATTCGAAATAAGCTTGCTGTGGGGATTCACCCTAAGTGAGTAGAAGCCACAAATCCACATTTATATTAGAACCTAACAGGAGCCCTGCTGGATCAGGCCACAGCCAATATAGTCTAGCATCCTGCCTCACACAGTAGCCCACCAAATACTTCTGAACACCCTTAAGCAGAAGGCAAAGGCTAAACCTTCACCTGCTCTTGATTCCCTGAAAATGTCCTTTAGAGGAATCCTATGCATCTCTTCAACCTGGAGGCAGTACCTAGGCATCCATTCCAGTAGTCAATCAATACCTGTTCTTCATGAATTTGTCTAAACCTTAAAGTTATCTAGGCTGTTTGCTCTTTTGGTAGTAAATTCCTTAGACTGATGGTTTTCTGGGTGAAAAAAATACATCCCCTTGTTTGTCCTAACTCTCTTGGCCATCCCCTTCATAGAGTGCCCCTTGGTTCTAGCATTTTGGAATAGATATCTACCTTTTATATACTCCATTCAGATCACCTCCTGAACACTTGGGATATATAAAACGACTGTTGCTGTGGATTTATTAGAGTATCTCACATGGTTTGAGGACGTGTTTGCTATCCTGTCACAGCCACTGGTTTGCCTTGTAACTGCCTTCAGTTTGCATTGGTTATGTATTCTGTTCCTGAGACAAACTGGGTCTCTTGATTTAACTATATTTATAGTACGTGGATATTGGAAAACCATATGTTGAAAAATATTAAAAGTCTGGATAGAACTGTTGCTGAAAAGGAAGGAGGGCAATTTTAATATTAAGGGTAATATTAAGATTACATTTGAGTAACCAGTTAATAAAAAACAATGCATCAGACAAAAGCATGTTGGGAAGAACCAAATTCAGAAGCCCCAGTGTAAATCTTAGGTCAGTTCTTCCTGAACTGGTGGACTTCAAAGTGATAGTTAGGGTAATGAAACACCCATGAACTATAAGGGTGGCTACTCAGCTTGGGCAGTGTGACAACCTACTCAGGATTTGGCACATGATAAAAGATCTCCTAACAGTGCTTGCCCCAGGGCCTATTTGCAAAACTTTGGATAATAGTTGTTTGTAGGGAGATCTCCTCATCCTGTGTGTGAAAATGGGGTTAATCTTATGGAATCAGACTTTGCTTGCCCCTTAGGGCAGGTTTATCATATGGCAGTGGTATTCAGGTATGTGAGGAAAAGGCAGACTATGGGAAATATTGTTGGAAGTCACAGCTACTCTTAGAAGCCAATGCATAATGTAGTGAAATGGTTTTCTGCCTCTCCATTATCCTCCCTCCCTCTGTTCTTTCTTTGCCTATAAGAGTAACAATGGGTCTGTTAGCTCCTCTAAAGGAAGAGGTTCAAAAGTCAAATTGGGAGGCGTCTGCCATTACAATGTTCTTTATATATATATAAAAACCACACTTTGGCACTTAGTAATGGAAGTCATTTTTTAAAGAAAGATGAAAGAGAGAGGTAGCACATGACAAGGAGAAAGGTAGAGAAAGGTGCCACAAACTCCAGCATTGGTAACCATCACATACAAATTCTGTCAACAAGGATAGTTGGAGGGTAGGGACAGAGGGTAATGGCCTTACTCTTCTCTGAGAAGCCAAAAGTTGACAGACAGGAATGCATCCAGTCATAGTGGGCACAGGAAGGAAATGGATGGGAGAAGTATCCGGTCACCAGACGAAGGACAGTGAGGCTGAAAGATGTAGACAAAGCTAGGAAAACAAGTCCATGGAACTGCAAGAGTAAAAATAATTTCTGGGTTAGTTCGGCAGTCCTGACGTTGCAGGTTTACATATCTTCTGTGTAAGGACTATACATGAAAAGTAGGAATAAGTCTTTATCAGTGCCAAGGTGGCTCTCTGTGTGAACAAACCATTACTCTGCTTAACTCAGGTAGTCACCCAAAACTGTAACCTTGTAAACATAACTCACCTTAATGGGTTGGATCAGTGAGTTAGCACAAGATTGAGAGATGTCTCTTTTGTAGACAACTGTATGTATTATCTGTCCTCCAACAGGTTTTTTACCCCAAGGAGAACTTCAGCAACCCTTACTGCTTGAATCTGTTGTGTGAGCAGGTGAGTACGGTGGCCGAGTGTGGATGTGAAAAGCAAGCCAGAGAGAGGGTCGCTCAGTTTTCTTCTTTATCATACTTTCCATCAAGAACTACCTTGTGTCCTATTTTTTTTAGTCATTCTTCTGCTTTCTTTGAGCTTCCTGCTTCAAACATGAAACTTTTCATTTTTGGTAGCACAAATGTGGATTTTTTTTCTGTTCTATTTGTTATTGAATGCAAGACAAATTGTATTCGTTCAAACAGATCCCTTTCGAATGTTGTAATATTTGCGTACTCAATACAAATGTTCAATCTCATACAAATCCCATACAAAGCTTCAGGCAAACGAATCAAAACATTTGATCTGAATTTGAATATCCGAATCCGGGCAAATTTGTACAAATTTTGAATATTATGAATATTCGTTCACATCCCTAAGTGACACTAATGAAAACCAATTTCAACTATATTTTCTAAGATCATGCGAGACACTTACTCGGAGACATGCATTCGGATTTCTAAAGAGGAGAAACGCAAAATGAAATATTTGTTAGGTAAGAAGTTCTCCTTAAACACTTCACTCAGGCTGTCCTCTGTCCCAAAGCTCTTGGGTTGGAGGGGATCCATCTTCAACCTTGAATTAAAGAACTGTCTGGATGCTTCCGTCCTAGAGCATATCCTGGGATTTGAAGATTGTTATGTACTCTGCCAGTATGTAATGAGTTTATCACAGAACTAGCTAAATCATGATTTCACAAGATGTTAGATTTGTCCTAACTTCCTACATGCAGTCTAACTGATTCCTATTGAACCTCAGTGGTTCTGAGTGGCATTGAGAAACAAGTAGCCCCTGTCCCTCAGGTGTCATTTCTACTAACATTATAAACACATTGAGCAAAAAGAGATTATAACACATAGGGGACTCCACTTTTGCCCCTTGGCCAGCATAGAAGGATCCAACTGATTCCCTCCATTCCATTAGAGCAGCGGTTCTCAACCTTCCTAATGCCGCGACCCCTTAATCGAGTTCCTCATGTTGTGGAGACCCCCAACCACGGGGACGGAGCAGCTGGGAGGTGGGAGGGAAGGGTGGTGGGAGACTTGTCGGAACCCCTCTGAAAGGGTAGTTCGACCCCCAAAGGCGTCCCGACCCCCAGGTTGAGAACCACTGCATTAGAGAGTGGTTAAGCAGTGAGGCCCATCTCTAACCCATCTCAATATCTGTTATTGGTGAAGATGAGCCACTTATCAGATGTTTCCTTTTGCCTCCTTGTCAGGGGAGTTTCAGGTAGGCAGAGATGCCAGCTCTATTCCAGATGATGGAATAAAAAAGAGGATTGTGGTGGCTGCCCGGGATAACTGGGCAACCTATTTCTCTCGCCTTTTTCCAGTTAAGGTAAGCAAGGGCAATACTGGCTTGTTAGACGTTGTCTTTGGGCTTGCTTTGTGGGCTGGAGGATCGTCATCCATCCTAGAATGAGCCTTTACAGCTTTTTCTCAGCATTGACAAGTTGTGCTCCTGTCTCTAACTGAATGACCCATACAATTTTTCTCTAAAAATAAATCATTTTAAAGAGATTCTTCCTTCTAGGGAGAGAACGGGAGTGATGTCCAGATTCTAGGTGTTTCTCACCGGGGGCTGCAGTTATTGAGGAGAACAAAACCATCCAGCTTCAGTCCTGAGTATCTGAAAATGCTTTGCAGCTACAGGTGAGAAGTGACACAATCCAGCCCAAAAGATGCAGTGCAGGGTCCCTCAAAACTTGGCTCCCCAGATACTGAATGGGTCTGCATGTTGCTGTGATACTCATCACAGCATCTTTCTGTTCACATGTGACATGACCAGGTGTACCTTCTTTTATTGCTTTTGTCTTGCACACTTTGTGTTTGATGTTACTTAAAAATAAATATCAGAATTTGGGCAATAGGGAAAACATAGGGCCGAGTGCTTTTAGTGAAATGAACCGTGTGAGGCCTACTTCATAGAAAGGCCAGATAAGAGCCACATTCTCTGGATTCTTTTCAGTTATGCAGACGTGCTGTCTTTAGAGCTGATGGGGCGGACCATCCTCCAGTTCTCTCTAAAGAGTGAGCAATTCATCCTTCACTCTCCGAAGGCCAGGCAAATTAAGAGGATGGTGGAGCAATTCCTGCAGAAACTCAAACAGGTGAGCAAAAGTCCTGTGAACAGTGGGTCTTCTTACACACATACACGACTCTTTGCTTGTGAAAAGTATGAGATGGAGTACTGCCATCGCTACACCCAGAATTGCAACCTTTAAATTGTGCGTTCTTCTTTCCTTCTGTGACCACAAAAAGGACTCCAACTATGTCATTGCACTGCGCAGCTACGTAACAGATGACAAGAGTCTCTTAGGCTTCAAGAAAGGTGACATTATCCGGCTGTTGCCTATGGATGGTCTAGACCCAGGTAAGGGGGGTCCCTCCCTGAAAGTCCCCTCACCTGTCCCACATTTTGTGTAATTCTACTGAATCTTTAACCAAAATGCCCTCACTGAAGACAAAGTTCTAGGTTAGGACAGTTAAAGGCTATTCTGCTATTTATTTTGTAAGGCTGTGTTCCGATGTAACAAAAGGGGTGCCTCAGAGGCACCTCAGAGAGACAGTGTGTAGCCCTCATGTTCCTAACCCTTTTATGACCATCCTTTTCTAGCTCCGAATGTTCAGGAGAGGGGGAGGGGCAGACTGGTATATGGACAATCCCACCTCAAAGACTTCTCAGAGGTGCCTCAGAAATGTTCTTTTTGGCTCTGTCTGAGTTTTATTAATCTAAACCTTCTTTGCTTGCTTATGTGCAGGTAGCTATTACATTTTGGATACATGTTATTGCAATGTTTTCAATTTACCTATATGTTGGTCCTTTGCCTTTATGTTTTAATCTGAGCATAATTTGGGGAAAAACAGGATATAATTAAGCAACATGATTATGAATTAAAGCATCTAGATCTTAACATTTTGAGCATAAAGCCCCACATAGAGATGCATTAACTGACCTCCTATAGCCTATGCCTCTTAAGAAAATACATGATTAGGGGTGTGCCAGACAGATTCTTTCCTCCTTCTTCTCCAGGACAGTTTTTCAACTGATTGTATTGCAGGTTTGGCTTTTTCATTGTTTATTGTTTGGTTGCTTTCCAAAAGATGCTGAAAATAAATGCCAAAAAAGATCATTAGATATATGAGGGAAATAGGAAGGCAACTGACTGAATCAGCTTTAGTCTATGGGTACTACATTTGAACATAAAATTTAGTAACTATAGGGGGAAATTAGGTTTCTCCAGCTTGAACCATGAAACTTTGAGGTATAAATATAATTGTTTAGGCCCCTCACTCTTTCCATGCCTAATTTGCCTGGTGCAGACATTGTGAGAATAAAATGGGAGGGAAATAATGATGATCGAAGAAGAAAGGTGCACTACCAATGCAAAATAGAGTATCAGAAAAACAATAACAATTATAAGCTGTAGAAACAACTTAAAAGGCTACTCTAAAGGCCATTTGCAAGGATTCAAGAGCAGCTGAAGGTTTTGCCCTTATCTTCTGCTTGAGATGCCCATGGGCAATTGGTGGACCACTGTGTGAGATAGGCAGGGGGGGTATAGAAAGGAAAGCTTTAATATGACCTTTGTTGGGTGTCCCCCACAGGCTGGCAATTTGGTTCTGTTGGTGGTCGCTCTGGCCTCTTCCCATCTCATATGGTGCAACCAGTGGCAGCACCCATTTACCCTGGGCTCCAGACAAACCGTGATGAAGAAGTCAAGAAGAACCTAAGGAGTAGAGCGCAGGATAAAATCATTAGCAATAAGGTAAGCCTGATTAAGGAAGATGCAAACGGGTTCTTCAGCTTGGTCTAGTGGTTAGGGAGTCAGACTCTTATCTGGGAATACTGGGTTTGACTCCCTCACAAAGCCAGCTGGGTGGCCTTGGCCTAGTCACAGCTCTCTTTTGAGCTCTCACAGCCCCACCCACCTCAGAGGGGTAGAAAAGCCAACTATTCTTCTTTTTAGTAGCATGTAAAAGAGGCTGTTGTGATAGAAAGGTTACAAACATTAAAGGCATAAAGGAGGAAGTCTTTATTCCTTTCACTGGAAACATGCTTAACTAGAAGAGAGAGAGCATTGTATGGTCAACAGTTCTAAAGAGGGCAATATGAGAAATGTTAAATGAAATTTTCATGTCCATTTCCTGGGGGAATGTTTCTCTGATATTTGTTTTCTGCCTTTTAAGAACTCTTCAGAACAGGGGTCAGAAGTGACTAGCACAACTGCCAACGCTCCTGATATTTGCCATTATACCATGACAGAGTTTGCCACAGCACATTTCCGGGAAGCCCAATCCGCGTGAGTGTTGTGCTTCAGAGCTTCTTCAACCCTGTGCTATTCTGAGCTGCCATTCTCGTTTTTATCCTTCTGTTAGCCACCACATTTCCCTCTGTCAGTGCCATCATGGAATTAATCCCACTGAGGACGACAAGCTGTGAGTGATTGGGAAAGATAATCTTGTTTAGTGATTGATAGTTCACTGAAAAAGTTGAGCCATTGTTGCAGTGGCTGTAAAAAGACCCACTCTGCTGTTAGGAATGGAATTGATATAGGACCCCCTGTTATGGTTCTGCTGCCCTGCCCCAATTTGCTCTTTAAAGCCGGAGTTCTAAAGTGAAAACACCTCAGTTCAGACTCAAATGGAAAGGTCCTGGCTGTCAGAACAGCCCCATAGCTGTGGTACATTCCAGGACCTCTGAGGAGAGTTCAGAGAGTTAGGAAAGGCCTGTGTTTACTTTATTAAGTAAATAAATTAGACAATAACAACAACAGCAGCAAGTTTCATCAAAGGCACAAGGACAGCTCCACCGCTGAAACCAAAGCAAAGCACAGAACCAGAGTTAAAGTTCCTGTCAGAGTCCAAGTCGTGTTCAACGGAGGGACATGTAAAGTATTTGTTTGCCTTAAGAAATAACCTGAAGTTGTTTGTGTTTTGTTTTCCCAAGAATAAATCAAGTAAGCTCTGTTTGAGTAAAGTCTCAGATTTCTTCAGAAATTGCTTGAAAATCGACCCACGATGTCCCCTCAGATACCAAACATAGGCCTAACTCATTAGAGACCTGAGCGGCCATCAGACCCCCGTTATATAAAGACCTTATATAAATCAAGGGCATAAAATATTACATTCTGTTTTGCTTTTGCTACCTCTGAAAGCATACAGTTAAAGCTGAAGCTGTGATCAGACACAGCAAGAAAAAACACCTCAGTGGTGCCTCTGAGGCAGCTTAGAGAAGGTTTTGAGGTGGGGTTATTCACACACTGGCCTCCCCTCCTCCCTCTCATGAACACTCTAAGCTAGAAAAGGTGGATTAGAGAAGATTTAGGAATACAGGAGCCACACACTCTCCCTCTGAGGTGCCCTTTTTATTATGTCTGAACAAAGCCTGAGAAAGTTCACAAAAAGGCAACTAAAACACTAAGCGTTCTGGATATCAGAAAGGATTTCCTTCAGCGCTTTCCTTAAATACCAGAATCTCCAATGAAGATGGCTCTTAGAAATTCAGGTGAAGCAAATAAAAAAAATTCCTCCAATGCATAGCATAGTTCAGCTATGTAATTTGGTGCCTCAGGATAGATTTGCCTACCGTTTTCAATGATTTAGCAAATTGATGGAGAATGGGGCTACATATAGTTACTTGGTTTGAAACTATATAGGGTATCTATCTCCCATAGTGAAGGCAGAATGCATCTAAAGGCCAGTTGCTAGGAATCAGTGAGTAAGGGGAAGCTTATCTTGCATATGTCCAGTTCGGGGACTTGCATGACCCATTGGTTAGTCACTGGGCTTGTCCATACAAATGGTGCAGCTTGCAGGCGGGTCAGTTCAGAACTCAGTAGTGTGTCTCAGAGGGTTGCAGGCAAGCCGCACAAAAGGCATTCAGTGAGATGTGCACACAGGACAGGGAAAGCTTGTGATGGGGTGTGGACTTTGTGTGACTTTTTCCACCCAGCCTGGATGTTTCTCATTGCTGTGAGGCTGGTATATGTAGGGCACTACCATATTTTCGTATGAGGCAGTGAGCAATGCCCGTTTCCCTCTGCATACATTTCTGGGAGCAGTGGGAAAACATGATAAGCACTAGTGCTATCTTTACAGAACATGCTTATAGTAAGAACCAACAGCTGGACTAGATGGGCTGCCACGATGCCCAGCGTTCCAGTAAGTGCCTGCCCTCTCTGAGGAGTAGCTTGGCCCTGTTAGGATGCTGGGTTCGTGCAACGGCCAAGTGAATACTACAGTGTGGACACAAAACACTGGTAGCAAGCGTTTCAACAGTAAACAAAAACAAGTTTATTATTATACACAAGCAATACTATAAATGAAAATTAGGTTCAGGAAGTTTTCAGTTTAAATTTGTAAGTCTCTTAAAGCTAGGAGCTAACCCTTTCCTCTACAGGAAAATAGTTCACCTTTTAAAAGACAAGCCTCCACACGTTCCTCCTCCCTCCTGACTAACTCGGCCACAGCCCAAGCCCAGCCAGGGTACTAGAACGTGGCTCTAGATGATCACAAGGCCCGTCCCGTCCTTGCTTGACCGATCATCCAGCCTTGGATAGTTGCTAGTGAAGTCTCCCTCGGAGCCCCAATCTTCCTCGATTGTCCCCTTCAGAAATCGCTCAGCCAACAGCCCAATGGTCAGCTACTGGTTCCAGCTCCCTCAGGATTCAGCTCTTTTCCTTTCAGCTCTTGTCCCAGCATGAAGACATAGTCTGCTGTGTTCCCAGTTCCTTTATACACACATCCCTGACCCTGATTGGCTGTAACCGCAATAAAATGCTGCTGGAGACTCCTAACAGAGGTTGCTGTCCCTCCAGCCTGATTGGTGGGAACTCCTTCTCTAGCCCCTCCAGCACTCAGATCCCCGGACAGCTTTTCCCTCCAAAACTTTCTCCAGCCAATCACTGCAACAGGGCCCGCACAGGATTTCCCGCTCTTTTTGCAGCCCAAATCCCAGGGTTTGCAACAAGCTGTTTGCAACAAGACTGGCTATTGCAGCTTGCAAGAAGCCTGCAAAGCCAGAAAGCAAAGCAGTTTGCAGCCTGTACCCTGAAACCGTCACATGGGCCATTTGTATAATGCAGCAATAGCAGTGGTATACCACTTTTCTCATCATTTTGAGCACTTTCCAGGGAGGGGAGAGTAGAAGGTGGGATACAGAAATTTTAAATAATTGAGTGTCTTGCTGTTTCTTAAGCTGTTTCCAGTTCCTTTATGGAAGGAACATTCCCTGTGAAGGAACATTGACCTAAAAGCAGTTAGAAAACTGAGGGTGCGTCCAGACAGGTATAAAAACCTTTATTGTGTGGCTATGTGGGGATTGCCACATGTATCTGTGACAACCACAACATAGCCCTATTGACATAGGAATGAAATCACACTTTATAGTATTCTGGGAAAACTCAACACAGGTTTTCCTAGAATAGCGTGAAAACTTACCTGTTTGGAGCTCGTCAGCATGCTCTTTAATAAAATGGACCTCTGCACATATGCATGGCCAAATCTGAGGCAAGAGTGGCCACTGTGCATGTTCAGGGGCTGGCACATGCACACCTCTGGGTATTTCATGCCATTGAAATACCCAGATGTGCACTTCAGTTTGTTCCGCTGTTGCTTAGCTGTCAAGCAACAAGCAATTATTCTGGAGAAGCTTTAGTCTGGATATATTGCTAAAAAGTGGGATTTCCCAGTGATGTCCACAGGGGGCCTCAAACTGTGAGCACAAAAGCTGAAAGATAACAGAGTCTGCAGCAGTGCAGGATCATATAGTAGGTTAGGGGTAGAGGCAGGATGCCTCCAAAGGTCATTTATACAGATTTGATAGCAGGTGAAGGTTTTTCCTTTGTCTTCTGCTTGAGATGCCCATGAGCAGTTGGTGGGCCACTGGGTGGGACAGGATACTGGACTGTATGGGCTGTGGCCTGATCCAGCAGGGCTCCTCTTATGTTCTTATGTTAACTGGATTTCCACCTCTTCTCTGAGGTCTGCAAGAAATTTATTTATTTATTATTTCTATCCCGCCCTATACCTGAAGATCTCAGGACAGGTGACAACATTTAAAGTCAGACATATATTTAAAAAACAGGTAATATTAAAACAGTAACAGTGTTTGTAAAGTGCGAAGAGACAGTATTTTCCTATTTAACCAAAGGTGCGTCTTCACTGCCTTCCTATATATATACAGTGAAGGAGCCTGACACATCTCAAGGGGGAGACTATTCCATAGCCTAGGGGTAATCATTGAGAAGATCTTCTGGGTGCCCACCCCTTTTACTACTAAGTCTGGTGGAAAAACCAGGAGGGCCTTCCCTCCAGATGGTACAGGTCCCAAACATACCATCTTGTTCTCTTACTGTAAAAGAGTTCTTAAGGTGGGTATTCCCTCTGGCAGAGCCTTTGTCATCATCAACTGGGATATCAGTTGGGAACAGCCTCTTTCTTCATCTCTTTCTGTTGCTCATTTTAAGGGTCATTTAAAGGTCATTTCAGAACAGTTGTGTGGCGTTGTTCAATTACCAACCACTTTTAAAACAAGAAAAGCATTTTTACTGCTGTCTTACCCATAAGGGGAAGACATTGATGAGAGCAGGCAACTTAAGCGGAAGATAGAAAAGTAAATAAAAAATACTTCTAGAACCTTCTTTTCTATGCAGATTGCCTGAAAGAAGCTGAGTCTGCTGCTTTCCCTCTGTACCACTGCATGCAAAAAAGACACTTAGCCATCTTCATGTCAAACTGGCAGCCAAGCACTCATTCACGCATCTTGAGAACTTCGTCCAACTAGTCATCCTCTCAAGTAGTCATTGGACATTGCCAGCCACTTCCTGGATAAGAATCCTTTTAAGTTCATGTCTGCGAAGATAATGATTGGTACACCACTTGGAAAACTGTTGCTCAGCTATCATCTTGAACATAGCAAACTTGCTATTTAAAGTTTTCAGCTGCTTTACATGACCTCCCAAATGACCACATTGGGTACATCTGAACTGCAGCTGATTCTTCTGGAAAGAATGTGGCCCAGCAGGCATCTGCTTTCATATGTGGAAGTGTCACTGAACATTATTTTTTGATCACGTTCTAAGAAACTTCTCCAAGCTCCATGTGCAAATAACTCTACAAATGTACTGTTTTGAAAATCTTTGGAAGTAATTATAAACTGCAGTGAAACTATAAATAGTGAAAAACTTTCTATCAACTGACCCTATTGTTCCCTTTAAAAATTAGGATCCCCCAAGGTGCAGTATTGTGACCGGCGATTTTAATTAATTCATAAATGATTTAGAAGAAGGGGTACATAGTAAGATAGCAAGGTTTGCTGATGATATCAAATTATTCAGGTTAGTAAAAACTGGAAGAGATTGCAATGAGCTCCAGAGGGATCTCTTGGCATTGGGTGAGTGGGCAGCCAAGTGGCAAATGTGCTTTAATCTTTATAACTATAAAGTAATGCACATTTGGGCAAAGAATCCCAATTATGTCTGTAAACTTTTGTGGGTTAAGCGTTCTGCGAAACAGCAGAAAAGGGATCTTGGGGTTCTGGTGTACAGTTCAATGAAGGTGTCAGCCTAGTGTGCACACTTTCACTGCATCAAATCTATCTCCTTTCTGATTGGATGCTGTTCTGTCACTCAAGGGAGGCAAGGGTGTGTGTTTGCAGTTCTTTTTTAAACCTGCTTCCCCCTTTCCATGCCCCCTTTCTTTTTTATGTGCTTTTCTTCTCCATGTGATTAATTTTAAAATAATATTGATAATAATAAATTTGAATAAAAATGCTTGATACACATAAACTGAGGAGAGAAGGGGAGGTGCCTCACAAACTCCGGGCATGCCAATTGGCTGAAGAAAAGACCGGATCCCACCACAGCTCAGTTCAGCCTCCTTTAGCCTGTCTCCCCACTCACACTTTGATGAAACAAAAGGTGTTTTTCCACTGTCACTAGAAGTACCCATTAAGTACCCATTAATGGGTACATAATGGGAACTTCTAGTGACAGTGGAAAAACACCCAAAGACAGCCTGGAATGTCAGGATGGACTGAGTCTTTTGTCAGTCCTCTAAAATAGGACTCCAGGTTAAGATGGGCTAATGCGGGTAGGCCGGCTTGGAAAATGAATTAAATAAAAGTAATGTAGATAACACGACCTGAGGATGACCTAAAATGCTTGTCTGACCACAGCCCAAGTGTCATTTTGCCTCTTTATAAATATATGGTGAGGCTACATTTAGAATATTGGGTACAATTCTGGTCACCACTCCTCAAAAAGAATACTATAAAACTGTAAAAGATGCAGAAAAAGGCAACCAAAATGATTAAGGGGCTGGAACACCTCCCTTACAATATCAGACTGCAAAGTCTAGGCCTCTTCAGCCTTGAAAGACAGCATTTAAGAGGGGACCTGATTGAAGTATATAAAATCATGCATGGTATAGAAAAGGTGGATAGAGAACCAGGGGACACTCTATGGAGCTGAAGGGTAGGAGAGTCAGATCAGACAAGGGAAAGTATTTGATTACCCAGAGGGTCATCGGTCTATGGAATTTGCTGCCAGAAGAGGTGGCAACAGCAACCAGCCTAGATGACTTTAAGAAAGGGTTAGACAAATTTATGGATGATAGGTGTATCAAAGGCTACTAGAATGAATGCCAAGGTACATCCTCCAGGCTGGAGAGACAGGCAGGATGCCTCTAAAGGCCCTTTGCTGGGATTCGAGAGTAGGTGGATTTGCCCTTGTCTCTGCTTGAGATGCCCATGAGTAATTGGTGGGCCACTGTGTGTTACAGGATCCTAGACTAGATCAACTGTGGCCTGATCCAGCAGGGCTTCTCTTATGTTATTTCTTTCTTTGAAATGTAAACTGTTCTATTTGGGTTTTGTGCATAAGATAGTAAGTCTTTCAAATGCCCCAGTGTCCAGATCCTTCTCACCCCTGATTTTGCTTATCAGATCAGTATTTGTGACTTATATTAACATATTTTGGTTAATTTTGTATAGCTAAATTTAGTTTATGTTGTTGTTTTTTAAATTAATATAAGGTGCCTCCAGATATGGTTTAAAAACTGATTTTTCTGGGGTTATATTGAGATTGCCATACATATCCATGGCAATTCCAATATACTCCTGGAATAATCCACTGAAAATGCAGCTATGTAGACATCACAGAAGATCCAGCTCTGGTTTCCCCTCATGCTGGAATATTGTATATCATTTCTTCAAGAAATTGCTGTTCTTGCAAAAGTACCTATATGTAAGAAGCATGTAAAAACACCAAAGTGTATGGGCACTGCCTTAATGTGAGTACTTTTACAAGACTAGCAATTCCACGAGGAATAGTCCAGGATTGCCTCCTGCAGTTTTTCAGGGACAGTGAGAGGTGACTGTGGGATCTAAACAGGGAGGAGAAGATGGGGTGTGTGTGGATCTGGCATCTCAAGTTTGGGTTGCTGGATCCATTCCAAACTTACTGGGCACTCCCCTTGGTGCTGAGTGAGTGTGAATCGCCTCTGTATCAGAGGTGATCATATCGCTATGGCAATGGCACCAATGGGCATGTGTGGTGCTGTTGTCACGGCGACTAGGTGACGTGGCATGCAACTGTAACTGTGCCACACTGAGATAATCTCCATTGGCCCATGCCTAGTGTGTTCCACCACTATCCTAGGTGGGGGATGGTCTAGGACTTGCAGAGACACTTCCAGGATGGAAGTGTTTCCATGCAATGTGGATGCGACTTCCCCTGTTTGCCAAGTGTGAACAGGCACAAGATCCTGCAATTTCCTCTTGTCATCTGAACGAACCCATAATCACATGTCTATAGACGCTGTTTTATTTGCTTTAAGTGTACTTCCAAACAAATGTCAATAAAAGATTTGTGTTTTAAAAAAGGACTTTGTTTTTCCTCCCTGGGATATGTCTGTGTTAGTGTTACACTGAGTTGGCGATTTTAGCTAAAAAAAACCTGACACTTTCTGGGGACAGGTGGATGGAATTTGCTTGACTGGCACAAATGGAGGGTGGAAAATCCACAAATAAAACAGATGAAAATGAAAAAAGTGTGAGCGGTCAGACCTGAAGATGAACTGAAGAAGGTTCAAAGTGAAGGTGTGACAACAGCCTCAGTTGCCTCTCTGCATAAGCCAATCCTTCTCCTCCCACGTTTATTTTGTCGTGTTCTGTGCTACTGTTGGCCAAAGAAGCTTGAGTGGACCTTGATCAATCTGATTAGGGTTCAGGAGCTGTAAATTGCCATCTCTGGTGTACAGACGAGATCATCCAGGAAGGAGGCGAGGAAGGTTGGTAGACAAAGAGCCGGGCAGAGTTGCTCAACAAGTACTGCCCAAACCTCTTTTGGACTAAGGGCACCACCACTGCAGTGGAGGAAAAACAAGAGGCAGAAGAGGAAAGGGCCAACCTGGGCAAGCAGAGGACAAAGGAGCATCTCTTTTTGATACCCCAGTGGAACAAAAGTGGGAGCTGGAGGACATGGTGGGCGGATGTGGTCAATTGGAGGCATCCTTGGGAGAGAGCCAACTCATTCCAGTCCAATAGTTCTCCCTCCGTTTCTCTGTGGTCTCGTGCCTGTGTTATGCTTGTTGGAGACTCACCCTGAGGTTCTTAGTATGAAGAAGGATAAGTCTAAATATATGTCTATAGTAATTCCCCCACTGAAAAGAGAGCATGGGGCAGAAATGTGATCATGATCTGCTTACTAAACAAAGTATCAATGGGCACTGCTATCCACATCACATTTCTGAACTATTTTGAGAAAAACCAGTGCTCCTTAAAAGGCCATAGCAAGCACCTGGTTTTGCTTTAATTTTGCTGCTTTAAGAGCTTACAGTGCTGTGTGTCAAACATTTTGGGGTCATCAGGGGCAAAATTGGCACTTCTAGTCCATGTGGCTCCCACTTCAGTATTGACTTAGTTTATGCCCTGACTGGCAACAGCTCTACAGGAGTTTGAGCAAAGAGTATCTTCATATCACCTGCTACCTTCCTCTTTAAAACTAACACAACAAAATCAGTTGGGATCTGTTAGCAACCTCAGTGGAAAGCATATGCCTACTCCTGGAATTGTAGTTGCAGTCCACTATTTGCTGGAATGTAGAACTTCTTTGATGTCACTGTTCCTGATCAGCTTTCTGGCTAACACTCTAACTTTCTGTCTTTGCCAGGCTAGGATGGAAGGGGATGAATGCTGGACAGAAGAACCCAGCTCTCTTGGTTCAGCATACTAAGGTAAACCAGAGTGAAGGAGAGGATCTCTGGACATCTCCTTCCTTTCCTTTGTCACTTGATGTGGATAACTGAAAGAATTTGCTGCCAGAAGAGGTGGTGATAACAACCAGCCTAAATAGCTTTAAGAAAGGGGTTATGCAAATTCATGGAGGACAGGTGTATCAACGGCTACTAGAATGGATGCCTAGGTACTGCCTCCAGGTTAGAGAGACAGGCAAGATGCCTCTAAAGGCCATTTGCAGGAATTTGAGAGCAAGTGAAGGCTTTGCCTTTGCCTTTGCTTGAGATTAATGCCCAGAAGCTATTGGTGGACCTCTGTGTGAGGCAGGATGCTGGACTAGATGGGCTGTGGCCTGATCCAGCAGGGCTTCCCTTATATTCTAAAACAGCTGATGCCATTCTGAAGCTGGCAGTGGAAGTGAAGGTCAGCCGCTGATGGCTGGTCTCCCATGGCTGGTCTCTTGCATTGCTACTTCAGCTGGGGTACCTGTGCTTCTGCTAGAACCATCTTCATTCTGTGCTGAGAACAGGGGACTCTTATCTAAGTCAGCCAAACCCCTTGGACTCGTCCCTTCCCTCTTGACTCCTGTATTTGATCTCGCAGGTGCTGTTGCAGACATCACTACTGTCCTACTCTGACAGCGAGTTGAGTGACCAGGCTGCAAAAAGTTTTCTGAGTATGCACATTTATTTGTATTTATATCTGCATTTATTTAACCCATCTTTCCTTCAAAGAACTCAAGGCTGTAGAAGTCATTTTTTTCTCTCCATTTTATCTTTACGACAAGCCTATGAGGTGTGCCATCAACACAGGCAGGGTCATGTGTAGTGAACCTCATGGGATTAGGGCATCCATATCCAACCTCCCTCTCCCAACTTGGTACCCATCAGAACACACTGTACATCACTGACATAATGGTGTCTGTACTGCCAGAACTCTGGGATGTGAGCAATTTGACACAGGCATGCCACGCTTCATGGAACAGCCCTGACTCCATTTTGGCTTCTACCAGCAGTGGGGTGCTTCTTTCCCTAATGAAGCCTTCCCATTAGGGGATCTCATCGAAAACCCATCTGGGCATTTGATATTTCAATGACATATCTTTTCCACTACAGTATTAGTAAAAATAATCGCCACGTTTTTCTTTGTGTTCCTTCTTCCAGTCTGTTAGGAAAATGCTGTGACACCTTGTCTAAAAAATATTGTTGAGGTAAAAGCCAAATGTAATGCTAACCTCTGTTTTGCAGCTCTGATGAGATTCATGGGAGACCAGCCAAGACTTAAGAATCAAGATGAGGTTGATTGTATTTATGAAATCCTTCAGGTTTGTAACGGAACCTATATGGGAACTCTTTGAACAGAATTGGGAGTAAAGGAGTCTCCTTTGGAGAGAGGTTGTCACAGCCTAAAAGATGTTGAATATCTGAAAGATGGAAGGTGGTTGGATGGTTGGTAATGTTATCCTTCCTTTCCCATTCATAAAGAGAAAAATAAGAAGACTAATATAATTATTTTTTTAAAAAACCGAAATAGATAATATAGGTTTTTTTTAAAAAAAAAAGAAGCTAAAAATGAAACAGTTTGAAATGCTCAAAAATAGGACAGGATCAGAATTCCCAAATACACCATGTGCCTTGTGGTTATTGCTCTTTTATATTGGGGAATAGTATGAACAGTTTATTTCTTGTTCAACTGCTCCTTTAGCCACAACTACTTTGAATCTGGGCTCCAGACATGAGATAATTTTGCTTGATGATGCATCAAAGCCTCTAACAGCCATTGTTAGACCATTAAGGAAAGGCCAGTTGGATCTTCCTTGAGCATGGAATTCTTCTCCCTGGGTACCATACTGAGAAAACGCTTTGAAGACTGACTTTTGTGGACTGAGCATCAGACAGAGGGAAGCCTAACATTAGCAAGTCACCCATGACTGAGTGGAGAGAATCTACCCTTACTCTTCACTTTTCCGAGGATAAATGAATTGGAGGACAGGTTTATCAAAAACTTGTAGAATGGATATCTAGGTACTACCTCCAGGTTGGAGAGACAAATAGGATGCCTCTAAGGGCCATTTGTAGGGATTCGAGAACAGGTCAAGGTTTTACCTTTGCTTTCTACTTGAGATTTATGCCCAGATCAATTGGTGGGCCACTGTGTGATACAAGATGGTAGACTAGATGGACCGTGGCCCAATCCAGCAGGGCTCCTCTTATGTTCTTAATTTGACACACCTTTCCTTAGCTTCACGTTGTCCAATCACTAAGGCAAGAAGCATTAGTGAGGTTTCTCAAGACCATGTCTTCTGTTATTTGCCTTATACTTCCTTTCCTCTATGCAGCTGTGTAAAGAAAAGGAAATGCTCCATGATGAGATCTACTGCCAAGTGATCAAGCAGGTCACCCAGAATCCAGATCAGTAAGTACAACTGCAGAAGATTTTAAACTTTTCAGACCAGTTAGTTTCCAAATCATCTTCAAAGGCAGAGTGTAATACAGTAATCCATCCTCAAGGTAACAGGAACCTGAGACAAGATAATGTTGGAGCTGTTGCACCAGTAGGACAAGATGCAAAAGCTCACCTAGCAACTGACTCCATCAATAAGGACCCTAGGTTGTGCACCTTGTCCTTGTAAGGGAGGACTGTCCCTCCTAAATGAATCTCAGTTCCTTCCTCTAAGCCAGATGGGGTACTTAACCATAGTGATCTGGACTTGAAAGGATTGAGCCTCACCTTGTTTGCACTTGGCCATATTCTGGATTATATCTCAGGATAGGGGTCTACATGCTAATTTTGACTCTGGCAGGCCTCAGTAGCCTGCACTAGCATGTGGACAGCAGCCCCCTATTCCAGGATATATTCCAGAATGAAACCCAGTGCAAACAGGCCCCTTGTTTCTAACCATCCAGTCACTTACTACCTCCAGACTTTTGGTCAAGGCATCAGCAACATCACCGGAACACCAGGGAGTGGAGATATCTAACTGAGCATTAACAGTATATTGATGACGTATATTGATTCCCCGTAACTTCTGTTCTCCTCCTCTTTGTCTCCTTTTCCTTCTTGACTTCTCCAGCTGGGCAGAAATGATTTTTTTTTTAAACAGAAGTCATCCTTCTCTTTTGCATGTGCTGTATCCAACACTTTGTGCACCCCCCTCTCCTTTTTTTTGTGCAGAGCCAGTTGTCACCGTGGCTGGCAGCTCCTCAATCTCTTGACTGGATACTTCCTCCCATCTAACATCTTGATGCCTTATGCTACAAAGTACTTGCAGCAAGCGAGCGCTGATGACACCAGTCCCTACTCAGGTACAGATCTCACTGGGCTAGCCTTGGCAGCACTATGAAAAATGTGTTGAAGAGTAGCTGAGAGGCTACTGAAGTTCTTCATCAGGGTTCTTTCTCTCCCAGGAATATGGAATGCAGTCAGTTCAGTGGTTTGAAGGTCCAATCTCATTTTTGGCAGCCATTGAGAGGAAATTTGACCTCTTTGTGGATTGAGATGTCAAGGAGAGGGCTTTATGGTAGTCCCTACTTTCTCAGAGGTGCAGGGCTAGAGACACGCAGGAGATCCTTTTCTGTGGTGGCCCCTCTTGAGGTTTTCCTAATACCTACATTATGTTTTTTGATGCCTGGTTAACACATATCTTTTCAACAAACTCTGTGATGTTTGATCTCCCCCTGGGTGTTGACCTGTCTGGGAGTGAGGAGGGTTATACTTCGGCTGATGTAGCTAGAGTTGCAAGCAGTGCACTTAAAAAGTAAGGGCCCTAGAATTCAGTGATTCACCAGTTCAGATGAAAGTACTCAGTGTAACATCTTCTGAAGTTGTGGTAGATGACGGATGGACGGACAGACGGATGGATGGATGCTTTATTTATATCCCACTTTTTTCCCAAAGGGACTTAAAGCAGTGTACAAACATTAACAATCCAATACAATATATAACATTCAAACAACCAAATGGTTATATAAAATCCAAATATAAAATCTAAAACATATAAACAAGCTACATAACACATATAAAATATATACAAGTAGCTGTTAGGGTATTAGATATAGAATCTAAAACTTGGGATAGTCTTCAAGGTTGGTCAGAAAGGATGCAAAGTAAATACACCCTTGTTTGGATGCAGCTGGGGGCAGTTTTGTTGGGAAAGCTATAAAAGTAGTTTCCCATTACCTTCTTCTAGGGAGGTGCCAGGGATAGAACTTGTTATCTTCTGCTATAAGGGCAATTGATCTACTACCATGTCTATACCCTATGTTACCAGTTCAGATTAAAATTTGGGTGGATATAGTTAATTCCTCACCTTTTGTTGTCTTGCTTTTGATTATTCGTGTGGGGCAGAGCAATAACAACCTCACTGTTTGGGCTGCTGTGATATCCTGTTGTGATCATCTTTGGAAACAGATGCTAGGGAAAAGTCATTGATCTTTGGCTTTGGATAATCCAGCATGGAGACTTGGGAAGAAAACACTTGCAGAAACATTTCACCAACTTTCCTGTTGGAGGCCACAATGTCACTGGGTCTGATTTAGTTGGCCCTCTTTGAATTCTCTTTCTGGGTTAAGGCAACCTATTGCCTTGGTGTATCACTCTGTGCCTCTCCATACGAAGTCTGTGACAGATCTGAGAATTTGAACTGAACAGAAGCTACACAGAGCAATAAGTTCAATCCATTATGCTTTCTTATCCTCAGAAATAGCCAGAATGTGCCAGAGCAATCTGAGAAAAATGGTCCTTTATGGAGGCCGTCAACACTTGCCATTCCGTGTAGAGATGGAAGCTCTTCTGGTAACTGATGGGTGGGATGGGAAGGGACTGGAGCGGGGGTAATTTTATATCAGGAGGGACAGGCAAGGGGTGGCTGAACTGGGGACTGAGTGAGAGGCTGTAGCCTTCACTTTAATTCTTCTTCAGTCTATCTTCACTCCACCCTACCCACTGCTCCATTTTAATTGTGGACTTTCCTTCCTTCAGTCGTACTTTCCTGGGTCCTGATTTTTACAGGTCTCAAGCTGTTATGGAATGTTAATCTGTTTTAATTTTGGGGGTATGATCAGGGAAGAGGACCAAAGAGGCTGAACCATACTATAGTGGTAAATACTGAAAGGACTTACCTTCCCTTTCAACCAATGTGTGGTTACCGGTACATGCTGTTGAGTGACAGAATTTTTATCCTATCAGAGCACAGGGGGTGTTGTGACAGTGGAGAGGGTCAGAGATCTTTAAAAAGTCTTTTAAAAGAACCTCAGGATGGGAACAGAAAAGTGTGAGCATAGCAACAATCAGGTATTGGGTGCGGTCGGAATTAGCACTTTTTGAGTCAACTGCTTAATAAGACGGACTAGTTCAACAAGGTGTGACTCTGTCAAGAGACAGACCTGAGCCAGCTCCCAGTTTGAAGGAAGCAGGGCCCTCACCAGCTGTCTTCTCCTCTGTGAGGGAAACCCACAGGCCCCTTCAAAGTAACTTGGGGGGGGGTTAAATATCTGCATTTATTTGAACTGTGTATATTGAAATCTGAAAGGATGCAATTAAGACAGGGACTGCAAGAATTAAGCCCTTTTAAGATCTTTATATTCCAGTGGGAGAGTTTCAGTCAGTCTCACTGAAACTGATGAGACTTTAAAAAGCTTAGCTCTGATTGGCTCTTGCTCTTAGGAATCCCTACAGATTTGTGTCAACCTCTGTTTTCTTATTGGTAGAAAGGATATCGCTCACGCAAGATTTCAGTCAACATGCCTGGTGATTTCAAATATAACACAAAGATTAAGACGTTCACTGTGAGTTCTTGTTTCATATGTCAAATACTTGGGCAAATGATTGGGGCAATGATCATTGGTGAAAGCTTAAAACTGACCCTGTAGTGAACTGACAACTAAGGTAGGATCTGCACGGGACTTTTAGATTCCCATGGGACCCCAGCTAAGGCTCCCTTGCCACACAGGTGAAGAGTCCTTGTAGGACGCAGGTTTCAGATAATCTTGCACCCTAGAAGCTCTCACTGGATGATTAATGCTCATTGGAATGCTCCATCGATAAACCAGTAGGAGAGAAGTCTGATAGATCTACCCGGACGGGTGTTCATCTTGATTCAGAACACAGGAAAATGGCTGATTTCCATGACTACTTCCTGTGTTCTTTGAAAGACTCCCCCAGGTGGAAACATTGCACTGGGTAAAAAAAAAGTTCCCTGGCTTAGGGAACTTTTCTCCTTGCTCAGAGAAGCAGCAGGCGTGTGAACTAGGAATGTGCACAAATATTCATAACATTCAAAATTCATACGAATTTGACCAAATTTGGACATTCAAATTCTAATCAAATGTTGGCACATTTGAAGACTGACATTCAAATTCTAATTGAATGTTTTGATCCATTTGTATGAAGCTTTGTATAAAGCTTTGTATGGGAGTTGTATGGCATTCATATGATATTCGTATGCTATTCATGTGCATTCATATGGGATTCATATGGGAATGAACATTCGTATCAAATAAGAATCCTACCACAGTTGAAGGGGATCTATTCTATTAGAAATCAGTCGAACGCAAAAAATATAGCAACATTTGTGCACATCCCTAATGTGAACAAGACACTGCTACAACTGCAGGCAATGAGAGGATTAAAGAAGGTTGCCCTAAGATCAATCTTCATTTAGTATGCAGGCTCCACCCTTGTGCGGATCCTAGCTAAGACACTACTTTGAGCAACTATGCTACTCTAGTCACAGCTTCTGAAGCAGTCTTAAAGGCCGGGTTTTACAGTCGTCCAGTCCTGAGGTTACCAGTGCAAAGGTCACTATTGCCAGGTTATTTTGGCCCAGGAACAGTTTTGTCTCTTGCACCAGTCCCATTGCTGGACATAGGATCCATTGTCAGAATTTTTGTCAACGTTTAATTGGCTTCTCCAGCCCTGTTCTGCATCCGTACTCCAAGCCAAGACTTGCAGAGCTCATCTGATCAAAGGTAACAGAGAAACAGATGTGTGACATCCCTGTACTTAAATCCAAAATTCCTAATTACTACTCCTAACAGCTTCATGTAGATCTTAAATAGTATTCAGGATGGAAGGGAACTGTCTGACCCTCACAACATAACCACTGGGTACCTGAGATAATCTTCCAGCATCACCCTGTGGAACTGGACTTGCGAGCAAGAGTTAGAACTACTGCTACATGGGGCTTCCTGGTCCCAACTCATAGCCAGCTCATGAAGGAATCAGTGGCTGTAGAACAGCCAGGCCCACAGATTCCGAACATAGGAAGCTGTGGGTGGAATCAGTGCTGTCTGCATGATGGCACTGATCCAGAGCAGCCCATGCAAGAGCTTTCTGGCTGCATCTCATGCCTTCAAGGACTAGGAACAAAAGTCCCTGGCCTCTGGGTGACATGTCAGCCGTGAGTTATGTCACGCCATTGAAATGCATTGCCAAGTTTCCTGAACCCAGGAGGCATGCCTTCTACACACTGCTGTGTTCTAGATCAGGGCACACAGGTAGAGCCAGTTATATTGGCTTTACGAGCATACCAAGCAGACAAAACTGTTCGGGGGGGGGGGTTGGGGTTGGGCGAGGCTCATAGATCTGCATTAATGTGCAGATCTAGGCTGCTTCCGCACTTGGCCTTATTCTGGGATATATCTCAGGATAGAGGTCTCTTGTCCACATGCTAATACAGGCTATGGCAAGTCTCACTAGGACCTGCTGTAGTCTGCAATAACATGCAGATAAGAGACCCTGATCCTGTGATACATTCCAGAATAAGGCCAAGTGCGGAAAGGGCCCTAGAGGCCCAAATGCTTCTTACCCAGGCCCTTAATCCAAATTAAGGATCCATGAAGGAAGGGGATAAGATACTGGAGTTGCTGCTATAAAAGCTGCTGCAAGCTCAAGCAAGAGTTTCCCACTAGCCCATCATACCACTCTGGATCCAAGATTACAAGTGGCACAGCGCTGCTTTTTCCAACCCATCAGGAAGTGAAACATTTGCTTAATCTCTTCTGATACCTTTGCATGTTTTGACTTTCATCTCGTATTTTGAAAGTATACTATATCTTTTGGCCATGACATGTAGCCACAGAATGCAGTTTCAGACTAGTTTATTTCCTTCAGTTGTTTCTTTCATGGTCTTGGTGGGATGCATCAGAGAGATCATCTGGGTGCTGGGATTCCACCCTTTCCCCTGCTTCCTACCCCCCATCTTTTGGCCAGTGGTTTCCCTTGTGGAGAGCTTAATAGAAGTATCTCTGGGTCTCTTAGGGAGAAAAGGTGCTGTTTCTAAAAATATGCTTAGTGTAGACCTGCTGTTAGCCTGGTGCCAAGACAGGTGTGCCAAACAGCTCTGCTCTGCTTTCTGCCCCGATATGAATCCAAGCAGCCAGGTTCCCCGTTTCAGAACTGGCTTGCTTTTAGCCCACTTCTTCTTTCCCCAGTTTAGTGTCATTTGTATTTGTGAGCTGTTCAAGTTCATTACTTCAGGCCAAGTAAATGGCCCGTTGTTTGTTTTAATTCTCCGTTATCAGTAATTCATTTCCTTATTACCTGTTTTTTGTTTAATGTGAGAAGGGATGAAACTAACAGCTTGGAAGCTTTGTTCTTGGGCCTGGAAGTCTTGCCTTGAGCTTCCAGATGGTTAGAAAGTTAATGTGGAGATTCTTTTAAGAAGTGTGTGTAAATACATTTTTATTTTTATGTGTTGTAGGTTGCTGCAGAAGTAATGCAGGAAATTTGTGAGCAGATAGGAGTCTCTGAGCCACAGGAGATTGAGGAATTTGCTATCCTGGCCAACAAAGGCAGTGGTAAGTGAACCCATACAATGAAACCTGCTAAAGACTGGGGTTCTCTGGTGCAAATTAGAGAGGTACGGATTTCTTTTTCCTCCACCTCTTGGAGCACAGAAATCTTTTAAGCCTCATCCAAGGCTAATATGGAACTATGACTGCTAGAGGGGTCATATCGTCTGAAGATGGATTTTGTAGCCATGTCCAAAAGTTTAGGTTCAGAGCAGAACTATGGAACGTGGCATAACAACCCAAAAACTGCAGCAAAGGAGATTAATTCTCTCTCATTTAAAAAAGGGAAGGAAAAGAAGGCGTGTAAGAGCAGTCCCAGCCCTCTTGTCCTTGCAGTGGTTAACTGGCTGCATAGAGAAGCCCACCGGCACCCAGACCATGAGCACCCAGGGTGCCCTGCTCACAGTCTCCCAGCAGTTGGCCTTCAGAGGCCTTCCTTCTCTTGTTACCAGAGGCACTTGGATAAAGGAAGAAAAGCCCAGCTGAATGTCAATATGGGCTCCAGTGGGTGGCAAGGATGGCATTTGCCAGGACTCCAAGTTCCACAGACGGTCACCTCCCCAACAGCACTATTTTACACCTTGCCCTGGGGCAGAGTCCCTCGAGGCTTCATTATTAGATCACATATCCTGCCAACCCCACTGAGGACATCTTTCCTGAGCTGACACAACTAAGGGTCCATCCAGACAGAGAAATACAGTGTCATTATGGCTGCACTATGATGGGACTGTTGCATGTACCTGTGGCACAGTTCCACTATAGCCCCCTTAAAACACACAATAGTCTGTTGTGAGAAAACAGGGCGCTAACGGCTGGTTTCTCAGCAGTATTGCTTTTACTTACCTTGTGGAGGATGCTGCTATCATTGCTCTGTCTACTACGCATGTCTGTGGGCCAAAACAGAGAGATGCGCAGGCAGAGTGGTAACATGCACTTCTAGATATTTCGCACCAGCCAAATACATGATTGTATGTGTCACTAAACCACACACTGTCTGTCCAGCAAGTGACAATTCTGGAGCAGCGCCAGCAGAACAGTTGGCTTTTCTACCCCACTTTTCTCACCCATTTAAGGGGACTCAAAGCGGCTGACAAAGCTTTATGTTCTTCTCCCCACAACAGAACACCTTGTGAGGTAGATGGGTCTGTGAATGCTCAGAAGAGAGCTGTGACTAGCCCAAGGTCACCCAGCTGGTTTCATGTAGGAGTGCAGAATCAAACCCAGTATTCCCAGATAAAAGTCCGGCTCCCTAACCACTAGACCAAACTGGAGGGGCTACCATCTGCATTATTGCACATTAGTGGGGGGTTTAGCTAGCATCCCAACATTTCTGTGGGGCGCATGTGTGCCTTTTACCCACAAGTATCAATTCTAGGTTGTACAGCATTTTGGTACTTGTGAGTAAAAGACATACATGCACCCCACAAAAATTTTGGGAGAACCAACACCAGCAGAATGGGAGTACAGATTGAAATTGTGGCTTTCACTGACCTGTGCAAGTCATGAGTGCATTGTCTTGTATCAAAAGCCTCAGAATAAGACAGTATGTGGGGCAGAATTCTTGGGGAATGAAGTTGTCATCAGTCTTGGGAAAGGAAGAGGACAAGTTGAAGCAACCTTTCCTTGCTCTCTTTGATTCACTCTGAACTGAAACAAACTGCAATTATTTAGAATTGTCTCTCTGAACCTTATGCAGGCAAGGTGATCCGGCCCTTGCACAAGAAGGAATACATCCACGATTACTTGCTAGAAGACAGTTCGATAGCGCTGGATTTTTGCAGGATTGCCTGGAAGACACCTTTGCATTTTGACAACGCAATGTATATTGACATTCACTACACCCAGGTGGGACCCTTCGGCTCTTATCATTTCAGAAGACAAACATGAAAACTGCGGACAGTTTTGCCTATAAGCACATGTTGAATTCTGTTCCCACCTAGCTGCAACCCAGTCATTGATGCTAGGTTGCCAAAGGGTATTTTCTGATAATCAGCTGCCAGAATCTGCTGGGATTTCTGTGTATACACAGCCGTTAGCAAGACTGAGCTGCTTAACATTCTGCATCTAGTGTACAAACTGTTCCCTTGCTCGGCCAAAAATCTGCCTTCAAAGCAGCTTACCACTCATTCAGGCTTGGGTTTGAAAGGACAAATGGAGTGAATTAGGAGGGAAGAAGGAAAAAGAAATCTCAGGCCTATTTCTAAGAAATTTTATAAAGACCGAGGGACAAAGCAGAGCCAGATATTGTTTGTCTTTCAGCAGAGCAGACAGGGGTCCCTGTGGCGTCTTTTCTACCCACCCCCAAAGCCTGAGGAAACAAATGAAGACAGACAAAAGGGGCAGTTTTTGCCAAACATACTGCTGTAGTTTGTACATGTTGGGATACATATTATGGAACCTGTGGTAGTGTTTGTCATGTTCATCTGGATAAAGTAACTGAGGAAAAGTGCCTCTGAAGTGGAAATTCAGATGTGGGTGGTAGATGAGCACCATGAAATGAGGATGTAGAAAGCAAGCCTTTCTGCAAAAATGGTGGGAATATTAAACTTTCTTAACAAACTGACCTATTTCTTTCACTTGCCTCTCAACTAGCTCATTGCATCATGCAAGAAGTTCTCATACATTTCTTTACGCTTCTAAATTTAACTTCTGGAAAAATGTTCTGCACTTCCATGAAGAAGCAGGAAGATCATCTCTATACTAATTTTACCATTATGTGTATCTGAAGGGTTCCTATAATTAGAACCATTTGCTAGTTTTATTCTCTGCCAGGGATGCTGCACCAAGTAGGTGTCTAGGTACCATCAAATCAGGTCCAACTCCTGGTTGACTTACATAGGCCCTGGTCACACGAGTCTAAGACAGGACGGTCTGTTCATTAATTCGAATTGAGGTCATACCAGTGCTGGTCAAACGTAGGTCATCCTCAGGCCATCCTCCCCTTGGGCTGTATTGCTCACACCTTTCTACATGATCATCTTGAGCCTCCTCCATGGAACTCTTGGCTCTTCATCTATTTTGCTGCATCAAATCTATCTCCTTTCTTATTGGTTGCCATTCTGTTACTCAAGGGAGGTGAGGGTGTGTGTTTGCAGTTCTTTTATAAGCCTGCTCCCCCACCTCCATGCCCACCTTTTTATGTGCTTTTCTCTTCTGTGCGATTAATTTTTAAAATAATAATAAATTTGCATAAAAATGCTAGATAGAGGAATCATACACATAAACTGAGGACAGAAGGGGAGGTGCCTCACAAACTCTGCTCATGCTGATTGGCCAAAGGAAACACTGGATCTCACCCACCACAGCACAATTCAGCCTCCTTTAGTCCATTCCCCCACTCATACTTGATGAAGCGAAGAAGACCTGACATGCCAGGACGATCTTAAACCTTGTCAGTCCTCTAAAAACAGGACTCCAGGTTAAGAAGGTCTAAGAGGGTTAGGCCAGCTTGGAAAACAAGTTAAATAAAAATAATATAATACAACCTGAATACAACCTGAGGTCGACCTAAACCACCTGTGTGACCACAGCCATAGACACCTCCTTGGACATCTCTATGCACTTTTTTGGCAAAGATACAAAAGTTGGATGCCTTTGCTATTTCTAGGGAGATGCTGAGGATAGGACTTACTTGTGATGTTCTGCTTTGCAGGCAGTTTGCTCCATGGCTGAGCTACAGCCAGTCCCTGTACGGTGTATACTAGTAGAAGAAATGTAAGGAAAAATTGAAGAATGATACACATTCTCTTATGGGTTGCTCCTAGGTGCTGAAGGATTATACAGAAGGGAAACTGCTGTTACCAAGGAGTGACCGGGAGTGGCAGATAGGTACCTTGGCTTTGCTTCAGCATTGGGCGAAAGGAGATGGAGTGGTGCCTTCTATGTAAGTACTACTTTCACTTCAAGTTTAAGTAGCACTGCCCATCTGTAACCTTCAACGATTCACAAAGGCCAGAGATGATGTTCTCCAAACATTTTTCCCCATGTAGAAAGATGACTTAAAGGAGACATGTCTGAGATTTCAGAAGAGGGGATAATATATTCCCAAAGTTCAGTCTTCAGACAGGAAGACTGGCATGATTCTGTTATTTACCTCCCTCCATGCAGGCAGGTGTTCCTGCTTTCCACAGCATAAACCATCATCGCACTTTGGAACGCAGTGGTGATCAAAGCACCCGACGTGTTTGTTCCCAAGCACCCTGGTCAGTTCAGCGGAGTACCTTGGTTTTCAGCTGGCCCACATGCAATGAACGTGGCAGGCCACATTTCACAAGTGGTGAAAATTCCAGATTGAACTTGATAGGCACAATAAAGCACCTTAACTATATCTGATCATGCAGCAGTGGTGGCTGCCACTGCTCCCAGCTGAGCTCTTTGGGATGATTAGAAGGCTTGTCTTCTCTACAAAGGACAGCTGTGGCAAGCTTACTAAGCACTTTGAGAATAAAATCTTTCAGATTTTATTGGAAATTGCTTGGAATTGGATGCCACTATTGATAGTGTGAGGATTTCAAAAACACCATCTAGTCCAGTTAAGGTGATCAGTTTCAATTGCTGCAGATTGAAGCTGTGGGCAAGCTGCTTACACGTTCTCTGGATCTTTGCCTGTCATGGCTAACGGATGCCAGATGTGTGCACATCTTTGCTGGATAAGGAGATTCCTCCATTTGTACTGCAGGAGGTAGTGGTATGCCCGCTTTTCAAGGGAAGAAGGGCAGGGTCTGCCATAGTCTTCAACAGCATGTGGATGGCCGGTGTTTCTTATCAGCCACTGTATTGTTGTACTTCTCTAAATTATATATCCTTGCTACGCCCTTTGCACTGCCATTGGACCCATCTTATTTACTACTAAAGATTGGTTTTGTGTGTTAGTCAAGTCTATGTCATAAGTATAATTTGGTCCTTTCCTTTCTATTTCAAGTCCCCTTTTTGTCTGGCATTCGGACTGCCTTTATAGCTGCTGCATTTTTAGAGGACATTTTATCTATTCTGACAAATCTCTTCTGTTGTTTGTTTAGGTCCCTATTTTGGGACATAATTCAGAATTAGGCTCAGTGCAGAAAGGGCCAAGATGTTCTGCCGCTGAACATCATGCTCACAATTAAGCATTAAAAGAAAAGAAACAGCAAACTTTGCTGGCACATTACGATCCCAGCTCAGGTTGCCTTCCTCTGTGCACTGTTTACTTTGCAAAAGCCACCCGCACAGCTGCTAATTAGGTGCTCCTTGTGTTATTTACTTTTGCACCGAAAGTTGATTTTGCTCAGCTTAAACAGGGAGTAAGGGGTATAGGGAGAATAGTTCCGCTCCCCACTTTGCTTGGAAAAATGGCCCTCAACTACTTTATGCAATCAATTTTTATTTTCTACTTTCCTAAGCAGTATAGAACTGATCCAGTACATTCCTAAATTTGTGGAGCATTGTATTGACTCAGAATCCGTTCGAGACTTTCTTGCCTATCAGCTGAAAACCATGAAACCCCTGGAGCAACAGGAGGCAAAAATCAGATTCATTGGTGAGTTTAACTGTACAAGCAGTTCTCAGTGAAGCTGTTATTGGGAATGTAAAAAGAAAACAATCTAAATGACCCGGCACTTTCCGGAAAAGAGATACAGTGTTTTTGGAAATTTTATCACTACTATGGGGAGAAAAGCTTTTTTTCCTACTTTTGATAGGGAAGGAATGTAAATATGAGAGGTGGCAATTGAAATAAGATATACTGAACTATTTTAAAACTATTCTTTAAAAGTTATCTGATTCTGTAAACTATTATATATATTTTTTAAACATTTTATTCACATTTTCACATACATTAACACATAGATTAACACATATATAAACATAGTATTGACTGGTTTGTATTCTTGGTTTGTATATACTATTATATGAAAATTGTTCTATATTATATAGAAATGATATTGGAGAAGTAAAAGCTAAAGTATGTTTTTAATACAATTGGACCCCAATATCAGTTGGGGATAAATTCCAGCTCATACCATGGCTACCTGAAACCATGGATAATTGCGAACAGGCCTTCCGGTTCTGGAGTCGTGCAACCCCAGAACCGAAAATGCTTTTCTGGCCTCTGGAAGGCCTTTTTTGGCCTCTGGAGAGTGTTAGAATAGGCGTGCGACTCCTGTCCACCTCCCACACACACCCTTACATTTTGGGATGGGCTCTAGTGGCATCACACACCTATTCCAATTCCAACGATCTATGGAGGCCGAAATAGGCCTTCTGGAAGCCAAAATAGGTCTTCCGGTTCTTTTCCGGTTCATAAGGGTGCTTTTTCCTTATGGCACCCACATGGGGTTGGGTGGACAGATCCAGTATTCTTGGTTAACTGAAAATGGGGTTCCCAAATCAATGGATACAGGGGTCCAACTGTGCATTCAGACACTTCTAGAAACATTTCATGCATCAGTCCAAAAGAAAATATTGAACAACTCAACAGTTTTAATTTCTTGGGGGGGGGAATCTAACATTAATTTTTCAAGGTCTTCAAATCTTTACTCCAAAGATGGGCAAATGGTAGTACAGGCAAGTAATGTATATGATGCACTGAGAAATATTATATATTTTTAGTGATGAACAAGTGCATTTCCATTAGCAGCTGCACCACCCTAACAATACATGTATCTAAAGCTGAGCAAGTTGGGAATGACAAGGGGAAGTACCGTATTTTTCACTCAGAGTCATGGTCAGTCTATGGAATTTACTACCAGAAGAGATGGTGACAGCAACCAGCCTGGTTAGTTTTAAGAAAGGATTAGATAAATTCAAGGAGGGCAGGCGTATCAATGGCTACTAGAATGGGTGCCTAGGTGCTACCTCCAGGTTGGGGAGACAGGAAGAATGCCTTTCAAGGCCCTTTGCAGGGAATTGAGAGCAGATGAAAGTTCTGCCTTTGGGCTTTTTCATACTTAACCTCCCTAGATGAGTTTGTGCTGGAAATAGCTGACCATAAGATGAAGAATTGGAACTGCAACAAGCTTGGCCTCTGAAAGTTGATGTTACTGTTTCTTTCCCCTCTTTTTCTAGAACATGTAATCCAGCTGCCCCTTTTTGGCTACAATGTTTACCCTGTGCAAAGGATCAGCATACCAAGAATCTCCAAGGATTGTTTTGTTGGAGTGAATCAAGAACAGATAATTATAGTAGATGGCAAATCTCAGGTACTGCTCAAGCTGAAATCCTGTAGTAGAAGATGGAGAGCCTTTTCGCATTTTGCCCACTGGGGAAGGTCTGGGATGCTCCAGCACTGAGCATCTGCACTGTCCATGCCGTACCATTCCCCATCTGGCACCATCTGGGATGCAACTAATATAGCCTCTTTCTCACACACACATCAGGGTCCGTGACTGTTGCCACAGCAAGACTATCAGTTCTAGTATAGAGGCAACTGCACTTGCCTGGCACTTGGTGAAGTGCCAGGTAAGTTTTGGATAGATTGGGGGTTCAAAATGTGAACACCCAACCCATTCCAGATCTTCACTTCCCTGGGACAATTTCCCAGGGAAGTGAAGGTGCAAATTTGTTCTAAGTATTTTTCCCCCTCTAATCTCATAAAATGCTTAATGAACGAAAAGTAACAAATAGTGGTTGAAACAAAATCTTCCCCATTTCTATTTGATGGACCCAAACTGTGTCTTTATGCTGCTTCCTGGGGAATGTTTTTGCCTTCTGCTACCACTGCACTTGAAATCATAGTATTTTTGAAGTATGTGCAATGCAAATATCTCCATCCACAAAAGTGTGTCAGATACAGTGTTCTATAGGATCTCTGTCCACAGAGTATCTTCCTAGTTACCTCCTTTGGGGTGAAAAGCAAGGGATCAGATCTGGCATACTGGGGTGCAGTCCATCCCCAGGGGTAGCTTAGTGCAGCAAAATAATAAATTTTGCACCTCTGAGGGAAGGGACATATGACACAACACTGTATTTTTGTGAGCAGGGGGCTTTATCAAGCGCATGAAGTGTTATCACTCCCCATTTACAATGTGCTCTTGTACAAAGGACAAGGATTGAGTGTAAATAGCAAGCAGGCAGGAGTACAATCAAGGTCAGAAGCGTATTGGGAGCAATGATTAATTTTCCTCCCTCCTTGCCACTCCCTCCGTCTAGCTAAGCAAATGTGTATTTGTGTTGGCCTCGGGAAGAAAGCTCCCATTGATACAGACAGAAAGCACAGGGCCCAGGCCCTAGAAGAGCTTTAGCAGTAGAGGCAAAAGTGTCAAATTCCTTCCTCCCCTTACCAAATTCTCAAATTCCTCCCCTCACCCCCTGTCAATATCCCACACCTGCCCTTTTCAGTCTCCTCGTTGCTTGATTACCATGACGTGGGACGCTGAAGAGCAGCTGCAATAAGTGAAACAGAGTCGAGCAGTGTGTTCTGTGGTTCAATTTCTGTCTCTCCCCAGTGCCGCAAGAGCGATGAGGCCTGAGCTGAAGGGAAAAGGTGCTTCCTTTAGTGTAGGAAGGGTCTTCAGAAATGCCTCTCTGTTTAGAGGATCTCCAGTCACCATCACTGTCTTTCTCTTTCCACAAAGTTCAGCTGAGGCATGGCTGATTTTTTTGTTTTTGGTCCAACTGGGGACTGGCTACTGGGTGCTTTAGAAAGCATGCCTCCACCCCACCAGTTGGATTTCAGTGGGGCACTGCTGTCAAGAGGTAAGAGGAAAGAAATTACCTGCCACTCAAGCTCCCACATGGCCTATAGGGTGTTTCAGAACCAGCACCCATGGGTGCAACACCTCTATTGGCTGTTTGAAGGGTTTTGAGAACCTCGCCCTATCAAGGGGACAACTGTATTCTTTCTGCTTTGTGTAAGGGTACTATCTGCTGCAGCCTAATTTACAGCTTTGTATCACATAGGGCTTTTAACAGTACAGAAAACATAGTGCATAGAAGATAGTGTGAAAAAGCTACAATAACTCTACTATTGCAGATAAAATTAGGTGATAGCAGACAGTGTATGTGGCACCTTATTATCTGCTATATGCCTAGACTAAGAACCAATTTCCTTCCTACTTTCAGAACATTCACTGCCTGATTCCACTGAAGGAGATACATAAGATGCAAACCCTGAGGCCTCTGGATGACTCCGGCCTGCCTGGTGTGGAAGTGAACTACGGCTCTCCAAAAGATCCCAAGACCGTGTGGGTTGAACTGAAACAGGTACTATTAATGTTGGCTACCTCTTATGTGTGAAACCAGAGAATAACTTGCAGATACCACCGGAGAGTGTGTTTAGGAAAGCTGTGAATCATGACCTCAAGAATGGAGGTCCGGTTTCTGCAGTGGCAGCTTCTACTAAAAATGCTTGGGAGCGTAAGTGTCCCTGACCTGCAGGAGAAAAGGAAAAGCTTGCGGACAAATGCCTTGTCTGCACAGGAACCCTGTTCTTACAGACAATTCACAGAGGGTCTACAGGCAACCTTATCTCAGCTACCTTGAGTGTTTATCAGAGTATATCTTTAGAATACATTTGATCCTTCCTGCCTATTATTTATTTATTTGTATTTCTATCCCGCCCTATACCCGAAGGTCTCAGGGCAGGTTACAATATTATATTAATCTTAGACAGGTCCTATGTGATTTACTCCTAAAGCTTTGGCCTATCAGCCCCCATTGTCATAGCTAAGAATCAGAGGCTGCTTTTGTACCTACCTCAGTAGATCCTGATCAGCATATCAGTGCTAAATAGATTCAGATTAGATAGATCTGGATCTACAAGAGGTTCCAGCAGATGTATGTTAACAAGCAATGCAGAAGTGTGGATGCCCGATGCATCCTCAACCTTAGCCAGCCTTTGGGTTAGGTGAAGGTGCAAAAAGGCTACAAGTTTGTCCTTAAAGTAAGCTTAGGAGTTAGTGGTAAATGTAGTATACATAGCAGATGTGAGTCTTTGTTTAATTTGCATTCCTGTCTTGACAGGCTAAAGCACTGTATCATACAATCGCAATTCTCTTAGAAGAAAAAATCCAGTTTTCATGACAGTCTTTGGATGACCATGACAATCTTTCTGAATTCTGAAACAATTCCCATGTTCCTCTGTACATCAAGGAGGCTCCCTCTTGCAAACATTTTTCTGTCACAAATGTCTGTGAACTTCTTCCACCAACTTCAGCGTGGCAAGCATTTGCACCATTCCTTTAGCAGATAGTTTTTGAACAAATTTGTTCTGCTCTGGACTGCTCTAAACTTACCCAGTAACGACTTTCAAAAATGGTGTGAAGAATTGGCTTTTCTACCCTGCTTTTCTCACCCATTTAAGAGGACTCAAAGCAGCTGACAAACCTTCTTATTCTTGTCCCCACATCTGAGACCCTCTGAGGTAAGTGGAGCTTTGAGAGCTCAGTTGTGACTAGCCTAAGGCTTCATGGAGGAGTGAGGAATCAAACCTAGTAATTACAAGGTATGAGCCTGGCACTCTTACCACAAGACCAAACTGGATCATGGTTTACCTCTTGTAACAGGAAAAGCTAAAGACGCCCTAATGTTCAGCTCAGCTCAGCTCCTGGTGACTGTGTACTTATCCCTTCTGTTTTTTGGCAACATTATGGAGGTGGCTGCCACTAAATCTAGATCCTTCTGCAAGCAAATCAGTGCAAAATTCAATACACGTTCACAAATTTGATTGAATATTTTGTATTCGCAGACATTCGCATTGAAAGACAAATTCAGTTTTCCACACAGCTCCAGTCAAAATGAACATTTGTGTTTTGCTGAGCTTTTAATCACAAAAAGGGATTTTTATATAGTTTTTCTTTGCAAAACATTTGAAAATGAATGCACAAAAGTATTTTGATTAAACAATCTGACAACAAAACTAACTAATGGACTTTTACTTTGGCAGAAGAAGAAACGTGCACATTTTTCTGCACATCCATACGAGTCAACCGTTTATCCCATTTTATGGTGTGGTTTTCCACTGTAACTGAGGCCATGTGCCCTGTGTCGTCCTCAACGCTCCTGTTGCTTGGCTTGAGAAAGGTCAGAGAAATGATCAAACTACATGTGCAGGAGCTACCAATGTTTCTGCTGAGACACACTTTGATGCTGCTTTCTTTTTTGGTTATGTTTAAATTTAAATAAACTGATATTGCAACACACCATGTTAAATGCCAGGTTAACATAGTGACATACCATACTTTCCCAATGCCGTTCCATCTTCGCAGGCTACTTACTAGAGCAAGATTTGAACAACTGGACATTATGACCAAACTGGGCTGTTATCAGGGGTTCCCTTATGACAGGAGAATCTGTGTATGTGGAGAAAATACCGTTGAAGACTTAATGCATTTATTTCCGAACTGTTGTCTATATGAGTAAATTAGGAGCCGCTACATAGCCCCTCTTCTAGATAACTATAACCTTCTGGATGACGCTGGGAAACCATGTACTGCTTAGGCGCTCGGATAGGCAGTCCATTTCAAAAGTTGCACTTTTTATTCTGGTGGCAATGAAGATCCGTGCAGATTTTTATTAGAATTTAAGTTCCTGTGTTGTGTATTGTACCTTTGTATTTTGATATGGTCTCATGGACTAATCAATAAATGTTTATTATTATTTTAAAAATGGCCTTGTAAGTATTCCCTTTTCCTCCTCCTCCCAAAAAAAGGAATTCAGAATGCATACTGAAAGAGGCAGCTTCTGTCAAGTATGCTGACCTGATTTTGAGCAACTACTTAAATGTTCTTTTAACTGTAGCTATGATTATTTTTAGAAGAAGCTGAACACAACCAGCAATTCATCTTCCTCTTAATCAAAGCTGATACAGATTATTTAGCTAATTTAATGCGATGTTAAAAAAAAAACTAGGTAAAATGGGAATTAACAAAGGATGGCTGTGTAACATGGAGGACTCAACAATTATGCACATGTCTAGCCTTTGCGTGTTCTAGATGGGTGCAGACAGTATCACTGATGTGTAAACTGATATATAAGTGGTATCACAAGAACATCTGGGGACTTGCACACAAGCTAAAGTTTGCACAATAGAGGCCCGGTGAGAGATGGTGCAACACACCATTTGAGCACACCATTTGTGCACTTGGCCCCGTAGTTAACTTGCCGTGTGCCCCCAGACAGAGCTATCTGCAATGCAAGGGGCCATTTCCAACTCAGGAATAGCCCCTTCCATGCAGGAGCGCCCTGTGGGTTGACTATGTGCGAAGCACAACTTTGTGCTCCATACATAGACTTACCCCGTCCAGTTGTGTCTTTCCACAGTCCTGCAGAGGCCCATCCACACCTCTATGGTGCAGAAGTGCACAAGATGCACTGTGCAAGTGCGACTGATGGCAAAATGGGAATTTCCCCAGGGTTTGTGTTCCTGCATGCTTATGAACCGGTGCGCACCCCACGCATGTTTCACTCCCAACACAGAAACATCCCACCACCAAAGGATCAATGAAATTGTGTCCAGGTTGTTGAAACCCAGATGTTAATGAGTGGGCTTACATACCACAAAAAGAAATCACTATGTCAGTAAAAATGAGGGTAGGCGGTGTAGTTTTTTTAAACATTTCTTTTATTAGCAGCCTGCCACACAGCTTTTCAGTAAATTTTCTACACGTAAATTATTAGGAAGCACCCACCCCCAGTTCCATCTTTGTCTGGGATCTTGCAGTGGGCAAACAAAGGTTTCTTTCAGGGCAGAACTAAGGCACAGGTAAACTAAATCCACTCCAGCTGAAAACAGTACCATATCAACCTGGTAATCTAAAGCACAAACCATGTTCCAAACAAAGCAGCATCTTTGCTACAAGATGCACTCCATTTTGCCACAAAGCTGAATATTTCCAGAGGCACAGAGCAACACTGTGGCTTTTAACTGAATACTGAAAGATTAACTGAGGAAAATTAACTCTTAAA
>MTQE01002208.1:40777794-40790596 GCA_014337955.1 Aspidoscelis marmoratus
TGTGTGTGTGTGTGTGCAGGCCTCAGCAGCATCAAATAGTTTAGATTAGGGATGTACTAAATAAACTGCCTACAGAAGCCTGGGATTATTGGGTGCCTCACCTAGCAGTCCCAGGCTGTCTAGCCTAGAGCATCCTCTGGAGTAGGCGAGGCTCATATAAACAGAAGCTCTCTCCATGCAGTTCAGCCGCTGTCATTATTCTCTTATTTATGGATACATCACAATGTGCACCAGCACAGTCTAGTCCAGGCACAATGAGCTCTCTGGCAGTCTCTGTGCCTGTGCAATGACTCCAAGCTTGAATATAATATAGCCACATTCATAGGGAGGGCAACAATCATGGTGGCTGTATTTCATGGAGAGGACCTCTGAGGGGTGAGTTCCCTGCACTGTTTTCATGAGTCTTGCCTACTTATTTGTGGGCACAGAAGTTCATCCCCTTTCCAAAGATTCTATACAACAAAACCCACCTGTGATTCTGTGTGGACTGGTCCTTAAACTGCTTGCTGAACAACAGTAACAGCTATTTATACAAGCAGTTGCCCATACAATCTTTTAGTTGTATCTATGCAATGTGCCACCTATTGTTTTAAGCCTGTACATACAATACTTCGGGCAAAATGCCAAGAATACATGGATGGACATAGGTACATCCACATATCGGTCAAAGAGTTGCTGTAATGGATCCTGTGAAATAGCTTATCAAGAAACCACTTAAATCATTTACTGCTTTGAATTTATTCCACAGGAAAAAACACACATAATGATGCACTATTACTGCATAACATCTAATGCTATAATGGCAAATTTTCATTAGGGATACTATCACAATTGCTTGATACAAAGAACAGAACATAAACTGATATCTGATAACAGATTTTGTGGGATTCGTGGCCTTCCATTCATCCCTGAGATTCCACCTCGGTGGAAGACTATGCATTTTGCATTGTATGGCTTCTACAAATTAGACAACTGCCATATTCTGCTTCAAAAAATGATAGACTTGTCAACTCTTTGGAAAGTTCAACTTTAATTGACAAAACAACAGTGAAGCTATCTGAGGGAGGAAACAGTCAGGAGGTGGTAATGGAGCATTGCATATCCTCTTTCCTCCTCATCACTTGTTCTGCTATTAAAATAAAAAAAAACAGGAAAGCAGCCCATGGGCAGGGCAAGGCAAAGCAGAGCAGTATGCCTTCTCTCTCCACCTGGTTAGTGGGAAAAAGTCCTCACAAGAAAGACATGAGGTTGGGGGAAGCTGCAAATGTTCTCTCTTCCCATGTAGGATGTCCGGGTCTTCCAAATGAAATCTTCAAAGTCTGCTTTGAAGCTAATCCCTAATCATGTATGCTCAGTGGTTTGTTCATCCCTGCGTTGGGTGGTCAGTTCTGAGCAACATATTGATCCTTCTGAACGTCCCCCACAGTATGAACTACACCAGCTTATAAAGAAAAAAAAACCAGAGGCTGCCATCTACAGTAGCACTTTCCCTTTCTTTCACACCATAAAGGTTCCTCAAATGTTTTTACGCATCATGAAAAGCCAAAGCAGATTTCTCTTTGGATATGTCTAAATTATATATGATACCTTTCTCCAGAGTAAACGTATCAGGCAACAATTAACTATCACAGAGCATTTACCTGAGTAATGCAAGTGCATTTCTTTTATTTTAGGGTTGCTGCTGCTAAACCATATTTAAAAACTGCAAAGAAGGGTAAGGGATCTGGGATAGCAGCAAGACTTCTAGCCAGAGAATCAACTCCAATGTCTTCTGTATTCACTAAAACCAACAAAAAGTTTACATCAAGAGACACCAGCAGAGTTTTGTCTTAGATTTGTTGACCTCATCCACACAATGTCTGGGATTGTACTTACAGGTCTGTTACTGCATCAGGCCTGTTCTCTGCAGAACTGGCCCTTCCCATCACCATAAAGCATAGTTACAAAAGGTTTTCAGGATCCAGGGCTAGAAGCAGATAAAAAATGTATGTCAAGTCTCCACCCTGGTTAGCTCCTGCCAGTCTGTCTCATTTTCACACTTGCTCCGTGTTTTGAAAAATTCTTTGATCAGTCTCTGCGCCTCTTCTTTGACTATAAACAAAGAAAGCACTATTTAAGACAACAACATCTAAAACGACTTGCCGAGGCAAAATGTCAACAAAACTCTGTTATATATCTCCAAACTCTCATTCTGCAGACCTTCTTCAGAAGGGCTGATCGTGACTGCATAAATACTGTAAATACCAGTACTTGAAAGTCTCCTAATGGGTGCTTCTGGATTTACTGTATAAAATCCGTCATTGGTGAAATCTGGATGAAATACCATATATTTCCAGTTAAAATATAGAGTTTGGGATATACTCGCTGTACAAGAAGACGACACCCGGTGTATAAGACGACCCCCGACTTTTGAGAAGATTTTCCTGGGTTAAAAAGTAGTCTTATACGCCAGAATATACAGTAGTTATGGCTCTAAATGAGGTCCCAAATGTCCGCACATGCATTGCTGGAATGCCCTGCGGTGGATGCAATGCACAGTTACCATGCGGATGCCGAAGCACATTCTCAGAAGGATCCGGCCTCATTGCAGAAGTGCCACCCAAGGTGCTGCGGGATTGGATAGCACAGCTGTCAATCACAGTCCGTTCCCTGCATTGGTGGGCAAGGCATTGAAACGTAGCCACTACGAAGGATGCGCAGGACTGTGTAGGTGTGATGGGGGTAGACTGATGACTTCCGGTCCCACCCACATCCATCCTTCATCGGGTCTACGTGCAGATATGTATTCTGTTAATCTGGATTTTGTGCACAAGAACTGATTGGGGACCTTGTTTGTCAGGTCTTGCACAAATCCAAATTAGAGGGCCTCTGGACCCAATTAGGAACAGATCTCCCCTGATGCCAAGTGGAAGCAACATCCCTAACGGGGCCTTATTCCATCCTGATATGCAGAAAGTACCTTGTGTATGCGTGCCATATCCTTGTGGGGTGTTTAATGGGGTCTTAAGTGCACATACAGAAACAGCCAATGGGACTATTAGAGGAGGAAATATGGATGTATTTAAAACTGAAGCATAAGAAGGAATCACAGTGCCCCGGTCAAGGAAAGAAAGCCATGCAGCAAGAAGATAAATAAATGAAAGCACTACACATACCAATTGACCCATTTTCAAAAGTTTTCTTAACTATGCCCTGCTGGACTGGACCAATAGCCCATCTCCTCACTGTGGTATATGAAAGACAACACTAAATAGCTAAGAAGCCGCTGACAGGCTTGTCATCCTCCATGTATGGTCTAAACCATTTTTGAAGCCTTTCAAGCTGGTGACCAGGACCACATCTTCTGATGATTTACATAGTTGTGTGATCAAGTACTTATTCCTCCGAGATACAGCTTCATTTGGTGACACTTGGTTCTAGTGCTTTGGTGAAGGAGAGAACTTTCTCTTTTGCCCAGACCATGCATAATTGTCTACATCTCTGTCCTGTCCCCTCTGACTCACTTCTTTTCTCAACTAAGATGCACCAGATATTGTAACCTTCTCACAGGTATGTTCCTCCTGCCCCTTCATCCTTCTTCACTCAGCAGCAGCTCTTAAAAGCTTGAACTTCCTAATCAGTGGATAATGGGCCAACTGAACCTCCTTATTAAGATGCACAGGCCAATGGCCCTCAGTGCAGGACCACCTTTAACAACTCACCTGTCTTACGAAGAGGAGTCTTGTCTGCAGCCAATAAGTGAGAGAGGTGCCGGGCAAAGCCCTTAAATAAATCCTGGTGGGGAGGAGGGGTGTGGGGATGAACATAACAGAGATTATTATTGGGTATCTGAAGGATATTTCCAAATGAAATACGTTGATCCTGCAAACAGTACTATTCAACAATGTAAAAACCAGCTGTGCAAAGACCACCATGCTAGGGACTACGAATAGAAAATATATTTGATCTAACACTTGAGACAAGACTGAGACTCCTGTTCTTACTTTTTTCAGCTAAAGGCAATACATATTGATGCTTATGAGAATAAACAAAAATAATAAAACAAAAACATATACATATACATAATGTTTAAAGAACATTGCTTTGGTCCCCTTCCTCGTCAGTATCATGGAAGTAACAAAAAGCAGAAGGCTGTGTGTGACCATGAAAGTCCCCAAAACAAGAACATATGCATAGTTACATAGCTAATGTCAAACAATACTGTGCAAGTAATCAGTCTTTCCTGGCTTTTAAATTTTTTTTTAAAAAGGACAGATAACAGTATGAATTTACCTGAAAAGGGAAAAAACCAACCTTTGAGGCAAATTTGCCACCTTTGTAGAAAGGAGTCAAGTATTTCACAACAATGTCTGCTGTTTCCTTCAGTGACACTGATTTTGTACCAGGTTGGAAGATTTTGGTCGTCCCTTCCTTATCAGCCTGTGACAAATTTGGATCAAAGGTGACTTTCTTTTTGGCTGACCAACCAACATTTCCCTCCATCTGCAACAGGGTAGAAGAATCTGTTGCCGTCCTAAGCTTCTTTTCAGCAGGGCTCTCCAGTTCCTTTTGGGAAAACCACAAATGTTCATTTTTAAAACTGTTGCACAACTAAACAGAAGCAACCTTTGCCAAGAACAGGGATGATAATTCTGACAAGGAAGAACTAGTGATTTATTTATTTAATATCCCACCCCTTAGACTATGGTCTCAGGGCAGATTAAAACAATTACAATAAGCAAACAAAAAAATAAGAATAATATAAAAACTATACAATGCCTAGAGAAGGAACAAAAATAACAGTAAACTACAATAGTCTATTCCTGCACTGCAGAACATTAGGAGAGAACTAAACATCAAAAGTTTAACATTGAATTTAGTCTCACAATTTATGGCTTTCTTGACAAGAATGTTTGATGTGTAGTTAGTAAAATAAAAAAAACCCTATTTATTTATTATTTACATTTCTAACCTGACCCATACCCAAAGGTCTCTGGGCAAGTAACAACCATTAAAACTACAGATTAAAAACAGAACACAGAATATACATTAAAAGCACTTAATATAAAGGCCAGGGCAAAGAGGTGTGTCTTCACCACCTTCCTAAATATATATAAGGGGCATGGCACACCTCATCCTATCTTAGCGAAGGATGCTCTCCCACATAAGGGTCCTACAAAACCTTTTGCCTACATTCTATGTTTCTTTGGAGGAAAGCAAGGAAGATCAAATGCAGTTTTAACTTTCAAACCATCTCACCTTGGGTGACCCTGGTCTCTTTCCATTATGCTTCCCACGTGTGTTGGTCACTCCATTGTTATTCAAAGTTTTAAGGCTGGTGTAGAGAGAAATAATACAGTATGTTATACAAGAATGGTTTAAATCTACAGTAATATAATGGGGGTTTTCAAGGAAAACAAAACACTATGATCTTAATAACTGATAAATTCTGCAGCGGTCATAGATTGTACCTCCAAAACCATTACACTGTTTGAGAAAGCATCTAATCTAAATCTAAAGTAGTTTTACGTGATTCAGCTCAGAAGCATATGAACATAAGCAGCCTAAGCGTTATGTGAGTTACTGGAGTTTTTCGCTTTAAAAATACATTACATTAAAATGATATTACTAATCACTGTGGAAATTAATCCTTCAGAAAACAGCTATCCAAGCCAGCCCCAGTAAGTTCAAGTTCATGCAATCTGATTATATCCCCAAAACCACATTTTCATCCTTGTTTCTATTCTAATGGACAACGGCAACTGCCCACAGCCTGTGACCCTGGATATTGAAACCAGATTTTGGAAATATTATTTCCATCTTATTCAAATGCTCATGAATTTAATTTCCTACAAAAGGCCCAAAGCTAAGGTGTTGTGACAGCAAGGAAAACAACCCCTTACCTTGGTTGTCCATCAGCTGATTTTGTACATGAGGATGTTGTCCTTGAACTATGGCTTCTTACAATCAGCTCTTCCCTAGGTTCCCCAGGTTCCTGCTTCTCTACTCGGGATGAACTACCTGTTACTCCTGTTATTGCTTCTGCCATTGCTTTGGAAGCCTCTTTACTTTCACCAGATCCTTCTTTGTCTTCAGACACCCTTTTGGAAGCACACTGATAGAGTTTGTGAAGGTGATCATCTTCATCTCCTCCCAAATCTGTCTGTGAAGCCAAGGTTTCAGATTCCACTTTGGGTTTGGAGAAGAACTTAGTGATGTTCTGGGATTCTTTCCTAGCTGCTTCTGCCAGCAGGTGCTGCTTCTTAGTGGGTTTAGCCTTCTTGGTGGGACTAACTCCCAAGGAGGCTCCAGCTTCAGGAGTGCATTGGTACCCTTTGTTCTCAGAAACATCTCCAGCATCTGAGGAGGCCTCTTTGGTCCCTTTCCAGTCAATGGTATTACCACTACTCACTAGTTCGGGATCACAGGGGCAGTCTGGGCTGGCATCTTCCTTCACACAACTAATTTTGTCTTCTTTCTTGGCAGCCAGGACATCTGAAGCAGACTGGAAGATGTCAGATGTTTTTCGAAATCCAATGCCCATCCTCTTGGGTTTGAACTATATGAGAGGAAGATGAGAAAAGATAGAGAAGTACAATTTCTATTTATCTTGTGCCTTGGAAATTTGAAATCAGAACCTAGGACGTTAGGCCATAACTGTGGCTTATACTGCACTTTGCTTCACACATCTGGGTTTTTTTTCCAATGAGAAAAAGGAAAGAAGATGGTTGAAAGGAATTAACAGAAACTGAACTCCACGGACAATTTTTTTAATAGTTTTAATATGAGAAAGGCTTGGAAGCTACAGCTGGTGCAAAATGCAGCATCTAGACTGATGACCAGAACTGCTGGCCTGATGCACAACACACTGGTCTTAAAAGAGCTGTTCTGCCTCCCAATTTGCTATCTAATCAATTCACCGTGTTAACTTTAATCTATAGCCATAAAAGGCTTGGGGCCCAAATAGCTAAAGGAATGCCTTCTGCCTGTACCTTAAAATCTTAGGGGTGGGTGTGTTCCTGGTTGTACAACAGGACATCAGGGCACAGTATAGGGCCTTCTCAGTGGTAGCCCTCCAACTATGGAGTAGCCTCCTCCCTGAGGTACACCAGGCATCTTCACAGACAAGAGATTAGTGCTGTTATTATTTTTAATGGGTTCATTTTAAATTGTGTTTTTATTGTTATAATCTACCATACATCTTTGGGCATAGGACAGGATAAAAGACACATTAAAAAACAAACACTGTCACCCGTGCTTACCGTATTCATCTTGGATGCTGGGACTAAGTCATCTTCAGCCACTGCCACTGGTTCAGCTTTCTGCTTGGAACTGCTATTGATTCCAATGGTGGAATACGACTTCCCATCCTTGGAAGCTTTGTTTATTTCTGTTACCTTTATGTAAAAAAAAAAAAGAAGGCAGGAGGAAGCACCTGCTCCTCAATGCTGTATTTGTAGCACCATATCTTCACATTTTAAGGGCACATTCTTGTTACATGTGGCCTTAGACAACTATAATAAGGGGTGGGTTTTGTTCTTGTTTTTTAAAGGAAAGATTCAGTCACTCTTCTCTATTTTTTTGGGGGGGGCATTGCTCTGCACTTAAAGCAAGGAGTGGAAGGAAGGAGGAGGAAGGAAACTGATGGGGGGGAGAAGAAGAAGGAGGAGAGTTGGTTTTTATATCTCACTTTTCTCACCATTTTAAGAGGACTCAAAGCAGCTGACAAACCTTCTGTTTTTCTCCCCACAACAGGCACCCTTTGTGGTAAGTGGGGCTGTGAGAGCTCAGAAAGAGAACTGTAATTAGCCTAAGGTCACCCAGCTAGCTTTGTGGAAGAGTGTGGAATCGATCTGGGAGACTACCAGATAGGAATCTGACACTCTAACCGCAAGACCTAACTGGCTCTTTCCTCCCTACACAGATAAAACTATTGCCACAATTCTCAATTTTACTACAGCAGCTTCTCAGGTTAGGAAGACTACTGTTCTGAAGTCCTTTTTTTTTGGGGGGGGGGGTAACATTGTATCATTTTGAAACAAACATTACCCAAGAAACAGTAAGCAAAACACCTAACTAATGAAACAGAATGAATTTTATTTTTAAAAAATGAAAATACAGAAAGTGACTAAAGACATTAAAATGATGAGGATGGTAGAGCAACTCTTAGCAAAGCTGAAAAGTAAATAACTTTAATAAGAATAACGGAAGAATTTACTTAAGTCAGAAAAGTGGATGGGGAGAAATGGAAAGAAAGATCTATAGCAAGAAAAAAGATGAATTCCAAAAAGGAAAACTTTAGGGTGGAACCATACAAATAAGTCCACAGACTGGCAGATAAACAGAAAATAGTGTAACAACCTGGAGATGAACCAAACATTTATTTCTCTCTATGTCTTCTTTCTCTGTGTAGAGTCATGCATTTCATTGGCACCACCAAGTTGGGGCCAAATCCTAAAGTCATTCATGCAGGCTTCTTAACGGGAAAACAAGTGGTTTGCCATTACCTTTTCCTGGGGAAATTCTAAACGCTTAGCCTGTGACTCTTTGCTTTTCAAAACTGTTGTGTTATTACTGAGCTACAGTCACTCTTGATATCTGCTTAAGCAATGAGTTTTAAGGCATTAGACAGAACAACTCAAGTCCAACTTTGTCTTTTAAAAATATCAGCTGCTACCTACCTTCTTTAGAACTGTTGCCTTGTATAGATTTGCCATCTTACTGGTCTGGAAAGCCTCATATTCCATTTCCACAGCACACGCTAGAAGATCTGGACTGAAAAACATTCACATTTTGCTCAACCCTGATTGGACTGATTTCTTCAGTAGCACAGAAAATACTTCCAAGTGTTGGTTGTTTTGAGAACTAGCATAAAGTAGCTTCAGTGTCAAAACTAAAATCTGGATGCGATGTAAATGTTATGCATAATCTTTTTTGTGTGTATGTGTGTTGAGTTAGAAAGGGAGAGACAGAATGGGAAGCAGGATAAAAGACTAAAGCCCCCAAAACATATTTGTTCTCTGGAATAATTTTAATCCATAGAACTTCCTGTATCTCTTACCAGATGTCTAATTTGCTCTGCAACTGGGTTTGGGAGGGCTGTTTTTGTTGCTCGGCCAGAACAATAGACTAAGGATGTTGCTGGTGTAGCACCCACCTTGCTACTTGGCAACCTCCCTATCAGAGCTGGCTGAGGTAGTCGCAGATGTGGTGTTGGAAGTCCTTGCAACAGTAATGTTTTCACTTGCTGTCAATTTGCTACCGAGCTCTATTCAGGGAGTTAATTTTACCTTATAAGGCCCTAAATGACTTGCGCCCCAAGTATCTAGCCTGGCCGTGCTTTATCATCTGGAGGGAAGGCCCTCCTGGTTGTACCACCCCCTCAGTAACAAAAGGCATAGGCATCCAGGATAGAGCCTTCTCAGTGATGACTCCCAGATTATGCAACAGTCTCTCCCTCCCTCTCCCCCCTGCCCTGAGTTGTGTCAGGCATCTTCAATTTACATGCTCAGGACAGCTGTGAAGACACACCTCTTCGCCCTGGCCTTTGGCTAAATAAGGAAACAGTTTTTCCTCCCCATTTCAAGGCAGTGTTTTAGCATGTCTGTTTTATATTTGGCTTTTAATGTTGGAACCCTCACTGAGATCTTTAGGTACAGGCAAGGATAAAAATGCTAAATAATAAATGTGTGCTATGAGCAAAGCCTACTTAACACTTAATATGTCATGCCAACTTTTCATATATTATTTTTTTCTGTTTTTCTGTGCTACCAGTTCTGAAATCATCTGGTATAAATGCAAATAAACCTTCATTCTTAGACGGAGATGAAAGGCAGCATCTTGCCAAGTCAGCAACACTACAATTAACGCACCATAATGCTGCGTAAATTCTGATCATATAATCATGGCAACAACACAACTAAATGATTGCAAATGATGAGGTATTTCAGTGAAGGATACCTGAAACAACTTTCTGCAGCATATTAGTACTCTCTAGTGGAACAAAACAGAATAGCAAATTCTGGCTAGAACTAAAACAGACTTGGAAATAGTGCCATTCACTGTTTAAAAATATACTGTACACTTTCTTGAACCTAAAATAGTTTTTGGGGTGATCAAGAATGATTACAGAAAAGTATTTTTGGTTCCAATATATGCCAGGTGGGGCAAAAAGTATGATACCTATGGGTACAAGATTATGGATTTTAATTTGAAGTGGGAAATTTAGCTGACAGCCTACAACAAGCAGTTCTCCTCACAGGTCGAAATATGGCAATGGCATGCACACTTATTTATTTATTACTTATTTATTTATAGTCTAGACTTTATCGCAACTTTCCCATGGCAGCTTCAGAACAAAAATAGTTATCCTGTATTAGAACAAAACTAATAAAAGTTATTTTTAAAAGAGAAAGACAGTAGAAGACAGCTTATTTTGCCCTCCAAAATAACAAAAGGGAGGGGAAGGTGTTAAATATCTGAAGCAAGAGTTTTGTATAGCTGGTCAAAGAGGGTTACTCCCCACCCCTACTGCAAATGTTACAAATAATGATGACACTTAGCTGTGGACATCTTGCTCATGGTGGGGACTCAATATTTCCACAAACATCATGAAAGATTTTTAATGTGTTTAGTGTTGTTACCGGACCTGAGACCTTCAGGTACAGGGCGGGATAAAAATGCAAATAATGAATGAATGCACAAAAAGATCACAAGAGCCCACTGTCCAGAATGGAAATCTTAAATATATATGCTCTGCATGGCAGAAGAAGAAAAGCATGGAGGGAAGACACACAAGTGTATATGACGTTCCCATTGACCTAAAACCACACCCCTTACGTGGTTTGTACAAGCCCCCATCTCTTGTCTGAACACTCATAAGGGCAAGGACGCCAGAAAAGTGGACTGTAGAGGGAGGTGGAGCTCCCCCTATAGATAGGATTTTGTTCCTACCAATTTCCTGTTGGAACTGCTTGCTGGTTACTGCTCAGGGCTTCTTCTAGCATGTGCAGACAATGCTCTCTAGCCTACAATCCAAGAAGAGACAATGTTGTTCGTGTCTTGCAGTTCTAGTATACATCAATAATACCTACTTTTTGCTTCTCAAGATTTTCTGACTGAAGGAGACCAACCTATCGCTAGATGAAAGGAATGGCATCTAAATATGTTCATTGGTCATCTCTAGTACTAAAACGTTAGGTAACACAAAAAGCTGAGATTTTGTACATATTCAGCTATCAAGAAGAGTCTGGAGTGAGGACACTTTAGCAGCTAACAGTCAAAAGCATAGGTATACATTTTGTTGTCATTTAGTCATGTCTGACTGTTTGCGGCCCCACAAGAAACAGCACACCAGGGCCGCCTCTCCTCTACTGTCTCCCGAAGTTTGCCCTAGCTCATGTTTGTCACACAATGAATATGAACCTGGGAAGACTTCAGGAGCACAGGGGACAGAAGGGCCTGGTGTGCTTTGGACCTTGGAGTCACAAAGAGCTGGACAAAACTTATACTTATGCATTACTTCACAAAGCAAACTAGACTACAATATGAGATGTAGTTTTAGAGGGGTAGGTTGTATTAGGTAAGAGATACTTCCACATAAAAAGGAACATTAATCCATTTATCCCCTATAGCTTCAATGACATACTTCTATTCACATACACAAAATCACCACTGGACTGTGCATATTTATTCCCCAACTGATTTTTTAAAATCTATGTTATTTTATTGTCAGTTATTCCCTATCCCCTATCATGAATCTTATTGCCTCATCATTTACTACTGATTTACATGAATCTGTTTCTAAAATAACAAGCTTTTCTTACCTTCACTGTGATTCTGGCAATTTTTCTACTAGCTGCATCCTTCAGGGGACAGTCAACATCTACACCATTGGAGACAGAAGCACAAACTAAATTTTCATCTGCACATTTTACGACATTCATTACGTCTGATATTCTGCGGTGATCAGAGCAAGAAGTTTTAACTTCTTTTCCCTCCACACAGGGAAAAAAAAAGAATCACAGTATGCTTTTCTAAAATAACAAAAAAACTACATATGATATGGTGGTAAGATCTCCTCCCCCCTATTCTTAAACCCAACTTCCATTTTCTAACTTTTTCTGGAATCAGCAAAACAGACCTATGAACCAGGGTGGAGGGCCACTTTTCTACCTCTACCTTAACCCTTAAGAAGTTTGTCTTTTTATTTGGAAATGAAGATCTTGCTCCTTTCCACTGTCATCTGCCAAGTTTCACATATGCTAGAGGGCAAGGCATAGCTGCTGTGGAAATGAAACATCAAAGTCACCAGATCCCTACTGGGATACAACTAAGACACCAAGTGAAATCTACCCTGATTTGTCAAGCTCATGTAGATATCAATATGGAAGTATTCTTCTGCATGGTATTTGTGTAGTTTATTCGGCATGGACAGTTTCAGATTTTATTTTAAAATTGATATTTATATACTTTGCCTGATGTTTCAACAATATAGCACACAAACTTCCTTGGAGATAACTACCAGTAGTCGTGGTCACCAGATTATAGAATAGCCTCCCCTGTGAGGTGCACCAGGCACCTTCAGGAAATCAGTGAAGAGACACCTATTTACCTTGGGCTTTGGCAGAGGAAACAGTTTCCCCTTCCAAATTTCAGGCATAAGAACTTAAGAACATAAGAGGAGCCCTGCTGAATCAGGCCACAGCTTATTTAGACCAGCATCCTGGCTCACACAGTGACCCACCAATTGCCCATGGGCATCTCCTGATCTCGAATCCCAGCAAATGGCCTTGGAAGCATCCTGCTTGTCCCCCCAGCCTGA
>MTQE01002208.1:40794837-40813380 GCA_014337955.1 Aspidoscelis marmoratus
GAGTGGCTGAAGATGAACCTGAAATGCGTGTAGAATGAATTTGACACTGTCTGGACAAAGTTGTTTTTCTGGAAAGAACAGAAACTATTTTTGCTAACCACCACAGAGTCAAGCTAGCTCAAGAGAGACAAGCCAATTGTTCTATTCAGCACTGCCTGTAAGCCCACACACTGAAGAGTCAGGGAACGTCCATTATATACAGATATTCTGAAAAGTCCTGCTCCAGCATTTTCAATAGCTGATAACCTTCAGATCAATCCACTACATTCTCTACTACCAAATATTTCAGATTCAGCTTTATCAAAGGATGGTTTTCCAGTTATGTTTTAATAGTTAATAAATAATAATTATGTTTTAATATTTGATACGTTTTATTCTTACTGTAACCTGCCCTGGGACCATCTGGTGAAGGGCGAGACGTAAATTTCTTACAATAATACTTGCATCCTAGTGTTTATTAACAGCAGAATAAATGGAGATAAATACATCATGAAACAGCCCACAAAGTCTATGACTACTCTTGCTAGACTTTTGCAGTCACTCCTTGAAATGGCAAGTTTTGCATATTCACATGTGTGGGACTGTGACCCTCGTTCACTATTCACGATAGAAAAAAGGTGAAACAGCTGCTGTTGAGCATTAGAAGCACCAACAGGTTAAAGGTCAGCAGTTTGGTGCTTACCTCATTATTCACAAGTTCCGAAATCTGCAGTGTTTTCTGGGAACCTAACCCTCACAATCTTCAAGGGCCAACTACAAAACATTCCAAGGAAGGCCTTAGCTTACATTTTATTTATTTATATTTATATCCTGCCCTATACCCAAAACAAAAGAAACAATATTAAAAATATTAAACAGTATTAAAAATTTTAAAACCGACACGTTAAAAAACAGCACAATATCAATCAAAAGAATAGCGTTTGCAGTGGGGGTCAAACATAACCAACATTTAGCAGAAGGCCTCACCGAAGAGGTGTGTCTTCATCACCGTCCTGAACCTAATCAGAGAAGGAGCCTGACGCACCTTAGGGGGAGACTGTTCCATAGCGTGAGGGGCATTATTGAGAAGGCCCTCTCCCGGGTGCCCACCAGCCTCACTTCTGAAGGTGGTGGAACAACCAGGAGGGCCTCCCCTCCAGATCTTAAGGCACAGGCAGGCCTATATAAAGGTCATTAAGGTCAGATCCTACCTTAAGAGAAGGACAACCAGAATGATTAAGGGTCCGGAACACCTCCCTTACGAAATCAGGCTGCAACGTCTAGGCCTCTTCAGTCTGGAGAGATGGCGTTTAAGAGGGGGACCTGATTGAAGTATATAAAATTATGCACTGTATAGAAAAGGTGGATAGAGAAAATTTCTTTTCTCTATCGCACAACACTAGAGCCAGGGGGCACTCTATGAAGCTGATGGGTAGGAGAATAAGGTCTGACAGGGGGAAGTATTTCTTCACCCAGAGGGTCATCGGCTTATGGAATGTGCTGCCAGAAGAGGTGGTGACAGCTACCAGTCTGGATGGCTTTAAGGTAGGGTTAGACAAATTTATGGATGACAGATGTATCAATGGCTACTAGAACTAATGCCTAGGTGCATCCTTCAGGCTGAGGGGGGGGGGAGGAACTGGGGCGCTTCTAAGGCCATCTGCTGGGATCTGAGAGCAGGAGAAGGTTTGTCCTTGTCTCTGCTTGAGAAGCCCATGAGCATTTGGTGGGCCACCGTGTGCGACAGGATGCTGGACTAGATGGGCTGTGGCCTGATCCAGCAAGGCTTCTCTTATGTTCTTATGTTCTTTTATGTATCTCTTTGGACAGGAAAAGAAAATGGCACAATCTTAAAGCCTACAGCATTTCCTGGTTGCAAAACTATTAGCAATCTCTCTCATGGGGAAGCCACTATAGCACTGAAAGCAAAACATTCACCACAGGCACAAGTCTTCTCCTGGCCGCTTCTGCCAGGATGAGGTTGGATAACCCACAAATAACCCACCCCTTCTATGACTCTGGCATTGCTTGTTGCCGAGGTCTGTGTCAGCCACAAAGGCTTCCAAAAGAAAGCAAGTTCAGCAAAGTTGCATACAGGTGCCACTGGCACAGGAGATATCTCCACAAATGCAATTTCCTTTGCATGGTGTGTGGCATGATACATGTGCTATCTTAACCTCCTCGGTTCAGTGGACCCAGGCCACCGTTTGAATTAAAAGGGTTTCTAAGATATTTCCAACAAACTGAGGAGATATTCAAGAGAAAATCTTCCTAGAACCAGAACCTCTATGAGAAGAACAGCAGAACAAGCTGTTCTCCGTATTAAAAGAGAATGGGAAAGAATCTCTCTGTCCTGGCAGTTCCAGTTACTGCGCATGCTGTGGACTCTAAGTTACTGAGTGCAGACTGTAAGTGCAGGGAAGTGAAAAGGCGTGACAAAGCTATCTTTATTATCCTGGAAAACAGCGCCAATTCAGATCATTCTTGGACTGAACGAAAGTGCTCCTTTCACAAGCTGTGAAAGACTATCATGTGCAGCTTCACCCTATGCCCATCAAATTATTGAAAATGCTACTGAGATGGCAAATGCCATAGGTCATTGGCTAGCAATCCTTTTATTTATTTTTGAAGAAACGAAAGACAAAACATATTTATGTCAAATTCAGAGAAGTTCTTGTTTTCAGCTAACAGCAATGTACAAAGATGGATATTTATTCCTTCATCCTTCCACAAAAGTACCCTGAAGACAGCAGAACCCATACTGGCTGAGAAAAGTGTAAACACATGTTGTTAAGCAGTTGGGGAAAGAGGTGGCACACTCTTGTCTTAGAGTCATAATTTCCTGGTATCTTGCATATAAACTGTCTCCTTGCAACTTGAGGATAAAACTTGAGGAACTATAGAAGGTGCAGAAAAGGACATCCAGAATGAATAAGGGGCTGGAATACCTCCCCTACGAAATCAGGCTGCAACGTCTAGGCCTCTTCAGTCTGGAGAGATGGCGTTTAAGAGGGGACCTGATTGAAGTATATAAAACTATGCATGGTATAGAAAAGGTGGATAGAGAAAACTTCTTTTCTCTATCACACAACACTAGAACCAGGGGGCACTCTATGAAGCTGATGGGTAGGAGAGTTGGATCCGACAAAGGGAAGTATTTCTTCACCCAGAGTGTCATCAGTTTATGGAATGTGCTGCAGGAAGAGGTGGTGACAGCTACAAGTCTAGATCGTTTCAAGGTAGGGTTAGACAAATTTATGGATGACAGATGTATCAATGGCTACTAGAATGAATGCCTAGGTGCATCTTTCAGGCTGGGGGCGGGGGCGGAAGCAAGACGCTTCTAATGCCATTTGCTGGGATTCAAGAGCAGGAATAGGTTTGTCATTATCTCTGCTTGAGATGCCCATGAGCATTTGGCGGGCCACTGTGTGCGACAGGATGCTGGACTAGATGGGCTGTGGCCTGATCCAGCAGGGTCTCTCTTATGTTCTTGTATTTATTAACTGTTTGACCCCTTCAACTTCCCACTCAATGCGTAAAGGCAGGTTACTTATCTTCTGCTAGGAAGTGTGTGGATATGTAGAAGCCTGGACATATTATATGAATGTGGACACCTGGGAGCTGCCAACCCTTAATATGGCCCTCAGCTCAAAGCAGGGTAGCCCCTGACCCTGTTGTAGGATGTCTCTGGCATATTAATTCTAAGCGCACTTCCATCCTTTTCATGAAGCTCTGCATACTCTTTTCATACTGGTTTGCTTTTCTGTAAACATGAGAGATCTCCAAAGTTTTAACAGTTTTAAGGTGTATCCTGCGTGCGTGTGAGCACACGCAGGCACGCACCGTGATCAGGAACAAGGCTCCTGGTCTGCTTAAAAGAGTCTACAATAGACCCATCTTGTGCAGATACGATCAGACTAACTGGGGCCAGGGTCCTTGATCTGGATCTACAGAGTGCAGAAAGGGCCTCTGTTTATAGCTATCCCTGTTTCCGAGGTCATCCGGCCGGCGATTAATATTCATTCAGGAAAAATACTGTGTCTGTTCTTTTGTTCAAACTGGCATATATTATCAAGGACCATTAGATGCCCCTCCCTGTTTGAAGGCAATCCTTTCAAGTGGATACTATGTAAAACTTAAAGGGAAAAAAGCAAACCAGCCACTTCTACGACTCCCCTTTCAAGCATTCAAAACACAGACTGTAGAATAGAGAGTCCCTGAAAACTTTTTACTCAAGTGGCAGCCTTAAAAAAGAGTAGCAGTTAAAAGTTTCCACCTATACATTAAATCCGAGAGTATTTGTACATTCTTTATTAAAAACTGAAAGAATAAAAGAATTTAGCGGAAATCCAAAAAGTGGAGGTTTATCACTTTAACACTCAGGCATCAACCCAGCTACACATAGAGTTCTTTAAAAATAACAAACAGAAAAAAGGCAAAGAGATTTTTCACACAACGGACTTACACAATGAGCGTGCAACAAGTGTTAGGTTTTGGGAGCCCTGCGCTGGTGCAGATGGATGAATGGCAAGAGGCTCCATCCGTGATCCAGCCCCTCTTGCTGAACATGTAATATGAAACTTCACATCTCCAGGACGACCAACAACAAAAAAGGGGAGGGACAAGGGGGGGAGGGAGAAAGTGCCCAGAGACAGCAGCTGGCTGTCAGCAGCAGGGACAGAAAGGAGCTAAGTGGGGGTAGAAAAAGGAGACCGAGAGAGTAAAAAAGTGAGGGTGAGAGCTGACATGAAATGACAACAGAAAGAAAAACGCAGTGGACAAAGAGACAGCGGGTCCTGCAACATCTCCAGGGTAAGGGCAGCTTTTACTTCTTCTCCTCCTAGTCCAGCATCTTAGCAAAGAAAAGTTGCTCTGCGCAGAGTAAAGCCTGTGTTAAGCTTTCATAGGAAGTGTTACAACCCAGGATGCCAGAAGAGAGAGAGAGAAATGACATGCTGGAGTGAGGAAGGGAGAAAGAGAGAGAAAGAGAGAGAGAATGTGGGGCAAGGGAAGCAAAAGCTTCTGGAGCAATTCTGGAAAGTTGCGCTGTGAACAAAAAGGGGGCTAGCGCTCCAGTTCTTGCCTGTTGCTTTTATTCTGTGGTTTCTGTGAAGTGGGGGAGCCAAAGTCCTTCAATAACAAGCAATGTGGAAAGAGCGAGTCCACCAGTTAAAAACCTTGTTAGGCAAGATAAGTAAAAGAGCCTGGAGGGCTTGAATTAAATCATCCCAAATGGTGCGGAATCTGGAATGCGCTGGTGCGTTTCTCAAAATTCCTAGGATTCGTCGGCAGATCAGCCACAGGCCATCTTCCCAAGAATTGGCCCTGGCCCACCACAGGGCCTGATGTTTTCCATCAGCTAAAATCCAGACGGCGTTTTTAAAGAAGTTGCTGAATGGCATGAACAATGATTAACTTCTGCAGTGTAGAAAGAGAGAAAATATCCTTGCCTCAAGCAACCGAGTACCACTTCTGCTCGCATACAAACCAGTGCTTGTCTCAAGATGCCAAACTCTGTGCCAATTAGGAAACATTCAACTTTTGAATACTTGCACTTGGCTATCCAGCATAGCTAGAATGCGACAGCTGCAAAAATAACAGCTAATTTTATCGAGGCCTGATGCTTAAAAATTCTGCATTACGCTCATTTTTACAATGTACTCCAAGGAGCGGTTCTGCTTCGGAATCCAGTATTATCAGACAAGGATGCCTATTCAGACAGAACCTGCTATAATCATTAGATCATTGGCCAGTGGAAGAGCACTCAATGCTTCGAGCATTCTGTAGTACACAACACCTAATACATGGAATCTCATCAGTTTCTCACATGTTCACCAGAACATGGCTAGGAATAAATCTGGGAAGATTGTTTGCCCCCCAAGAACATATGATCTGTGACTTGCTGATATGGGTTTCTTAAAAAGAGACACCCTGTCGTAAATCAAGGGTTACCTCCTTATCAGACAGTATAAATAAAAGGGGGGAAAATCATAGTGTTGAAAATTTTCAGCAGAAGGCAACATTTTGACCTGTTCAGTTTCACAGCAAAACCCATACTCCAAGAAAAGGTTAAGCATGTGAAGCTGCTGAAAGCAAATTTACAACTTTTTACACTGTGGGATTTGAGCTTAATCAGCCACTGTAAGTTCATAAAAACTGTTTTAAAACAAGAAAGACTGGCTTACTACACAGAAACTAGCTAACCTTCCTTGGGTGTGTTTTTCTTCACTGTCATCTTGTTGGTCCTGTTCACCAACCTAGACTGAATTTTGAAGTGGATCAAACTTAACATTAATTGGGTTGGGAAGGAAGGAAGGAAGGAAGGAAGGAAGGAAGGAAGGAAGGAAGGAAGGAAGGAAGGAAGGAAGGAAGGAAGGAAGATTTTTACTGTAAAGCAGAGGTTTCCTTTTCTTAAAATAATGGAGCGCATATATGCTAAATATGTCTTATGCTACTTTGCCTGCAACTACAACCAGCCCTCCTAGTTTACATGTGATCTGAATTTCCATTCAAGGGTCATGGTCCAGTGAAACAATTCATAAATGCAACAGAGGATGCCCACTATGTTATTTGAGCTCCAGTTTTGGCTGGAACCTCTATAGCAATTTATAAAAGCATACAAACTATACCATGTGTCTCAGTCTCTTGCACGTTTCCTTCCAAAATGTGAACAAGATCAAAAATGTTTATTTCCTAAGAAGAAAGTTCTACAACTGAGGTACAAAAACATAACGGTCATTAGCCCAAAATTCAAGACTTAGACTTGTGTATTTACTACTATTATTACTATCACCACCATCATTATTTTAATGATCAGAAGAGACATGTAGCTCATAAACATAATACTGACACAGTCCTCTAAGGTATCTTGCTGCCTTTTTGAACAGGTTAATATAGTATTAAATAAGTAGAAAATAAAGGTTCTGTCGTGTACTTGATTCATTGTCTGCTGCCAAGTTTTAGGTGAGTTGAACGTACTCTTTTAAATACTTCTAACATGGGTTGGCTGTATCTTTCTAGCTTCCGACCTATAGTATTTAAAAAACAAAATCTGTTCGGTTCTTTGTTCATAAGGTAGTCTCCTTACCAAAGTACTTAATTTTTCAATTTTCCTGTATTCACATGATGCCAATTAATTATCATTATTACCATGAGAATCCTGGAGCCATTTGGGGGCTGGAATGCCAACAGATGTTTTCAAAGAAGAAGACATGCCCATCTACAAAGGCTGCAAAGCAAGATCTACCCTAAGCCAAATTTTGTTTTAAAAACACACAACCTTCCACAAATTCCCAATTCACAGGATACATTCAAGGAAGTTTTTACGTTTCTTTGGCTCTTGATGACTTGCCAAGGCTAAGGACACTGTTCCAATAAGCCTGATCATGCAAAAGGATCAGCTAATAAAGGAGGGCATAAGAACGAAGCAATCTGCTCTGCCCCTCCGAACCCTAAATTCATTGTTTCCTGCTATAACACAAGTATGCTTTTTTTTGCATCCACAGAGTTGGTTAGTGGATGATAACAAAAAAGTTAATTTAAAAAATAGAAAATCCATCAGAAGAAGGGGGGAATAACATCCAATGTTTTTTGGTTAAAAAAAATGCAGAGAAGTTTGGCAGGAGTTACAGGGAAACATGCAATTTGAAACACATGTGTTCGAAGAAGGCGGCAGAGTCTTGGCTTGTGTTACCAGCTGTCATAGAGAAAAGAGGCCTCTGTCTCCATAAAGCAAAATTGCTGAACGGTATTTGTCAGCGGTTATGTAGCAAATAGCCTATTATCTGTTCACTTCAGGAAACAAACACAGTGTGATACTCCAGGCAAACGGAAGCTTAACAGTGGCTTAAGCCCTCCATCCTACAGGCCAACTGTTGAGTCCCTGTAGCTGTCAACATTCAATTGATGCATGGTGTGAAGGCAGTGTCACTTATGAGGACTCCTCAAAGCCAATCATGTGGATGAGGGTTTCCGTGTCCCACATGGCTACACGCTAGCCCGTGGCTTGGTTTAACGAGTATGTAATTGGACAAGTGAGCTTGTTGAAATATGAGGATAAGAGCCTTACACACAAAATACGAAAAAAGAAATACAGGTGTGTGCCCCTGTATCTGGTGATTCACTATCCACTGATCCACTCAACCATGGTCAACCGCAAGGAAAAATAAAAGTTTATACAGTAAAGTAAACATGCTCGTATTATCCACAGTTTTCATTATCAGCAGTAGGAGTTGGAACATATTCCCCATGGATACGGGGGCATGCCTGTAATCTTCTTGAACGACAAATATATCTATTACCAACATAAAGTATCTGTAGTGGGGAAAGAGCTGCAGAATTTAATCCTGGATCTACTGTGAAGAAAAAGCAACAGAAAACCGAATGTATCTACCTGGCCACAGATGTTCCTTTACTCGAGCTAAGAAGTGGAAAGGAAAGGTTTGCCTGCTCAGAGCTATGGCTAGGAATCATTACAGCAGCTCCAGTGGACTTGTTCCTCAAAATGTCCAGCCGCTCACATCCACCTTCAGATATCAGCACAGACTAATCTCCAGGTTACCACCTCTGGTGCAGAGCTGTTAGTGTGGTTCTCTCTCTCTAGAGCAGTGATGGTGAACCTTTTGAGCTCGGTGTGTCAAAATTCACAAGAAAACCTAGCTTAATTCGGGTGCTGTGTCACATCTAGAAATATCCATAATTTTGTGATATTTGTAGCTCTAGGAAAAAAGTTATATTTTTGATATATGTATTTTATTAAAAGCAACAACAAATAATTCTTTACATTTGCTAAATCTTCAATTGAAAGTTGGTATTTTGTACACTTCAAGAACAGGCTAGCACTACACGCCCAGGTGCCAGGGTGACCATGTGTGTCACCCAAAAGGGCTTGGCGTGACACCTGTGACACACGTGTCATAGGTTGGCCATCACTGCTCTAGAGTTTCACATTCGACTCTCTATGAATTTGTCACACACGGACCTGAAGTTTCTGACTCCTCCTTGGGTTCCAACGGAAGCTGGAACTGTGTTTGATAGAACAAGGTAGCATTATGGATTTCAACTAAAGCCTATCCCAATCCCTGCAGAAAACTGCTCATTTTATATGGTGGTCTCATTTTATAGTCTCTACTGAGAATGTGAGGGAAGAAGGCTGAGTGTGGCATTGAGTATGGCATTGAGAATTACTGGGACAGGAGTTACATGATGAACAACGTGCATTCTGATGCTCAACCATGCAATGGATTAAACCTGCTGCACCAACTGCACCTATTGCTACCAAAAACAGAGAACAAACAACGGTAGGGAAAAAAAGAGAGCCAAAATCTTGCCTGCAGTTTAACTCACCCATACCCAGTTCTGCGCTGCTGATGTGGTGTCTGAGCTAACAACACCTGCAACTAGGGGCCATTTCCTCTGCACTGCTAGGTACCCAGGAACATCTGCTTTTAGCAGAGTTTCAGGGGGAAATGAAATGGGAAATCAGATACATGGGAGTATCTCTTGCTGCAAGACAACAGTATGAAATTAAAGATACTGGAAGAATGTCACAGCAAGTGCTTTTAGGAATACTAATATAGATTGGGAACCTACTCTCTGAACAGCTATGTTGTAGTATTTCCTGTGATAACAAAAGCAACATAAATTAAAATTATGGAATTATTAGTGCAAATAGAGAATTACTATGCCATTCACAAGCAAGTTTACAACAGGCAAGTTCCCATGAAAGCAAACTCTTAACAACATCCTTTTTGGATCTACTTGTATAGTTGTTTTGTTACCCAGATTTCCTCATTCCAAAAAAGATAGTAAATAAATTGTGCTAGATTTGCTCTGCCTGTATCATGGCTTCACACGGACAGAAGCTGGCAACCAGAAGTGTTAAGGAAGGAATGTAGCAGAGGTCACATTTTCTAAAATAAAACATGCTGAGTTCACAGGAGGTTTGACAAAGGAAGGTTATATGACACGATGAAAATTCTGTTAGCAGTTTGTAGAAAATCATAAGAACAAACAATGAGAGAATAGGATTGCAGGAAGGACAAATTAATTTGGAAATTTCATTCTATAAACTAATTTCTTTTGTGGGGGGAGTTGTAACTCAGGGGTGGCCAACCTTTAGTCCTTCTGACCCTGGGCAACAACTCCTGTACTTTTTGACCACTTGCTAATGTGAATGGGGCTAATGATATTCAGCAATACCTGAAAAGTTACAGATCTGTCTCTACTCATAAAAACATAGTATCAAGAGATACTAAATCTCTGAAGACTGGGGGGGGGGGGACCCACTCAAGTCCAAAAACCTACATAGCATTGGTCCATTTTATTCCATTTCATCTGAAACTGAATTTTTTATGCCAAGTGGTACAGTCCTAACCTCACCTTTGTAGACAGAAGTTTACTGTGTTCAATGACATCGTAAGGAATGTGAGGCTGAGATGTACCCTTAGAGAAAGAAGCAAGGAGTCAACTGTCTTCCAAGGGGGAAAAAATACAGCACTGGAATTATCCAGCATGGATTACCCGTCACTGTCGTCTTTGAGAGGGTTCTTTTTCTGACATTGCAAGTTCTACAAAACAAGTTTCTATTGTGTACAGAAGTCAGAGGCCTGCCAAGCCATAACTGCCTAAAGCCAAACCTTCAAAGACGCATACAGGATAGGAAACTCGTGTTAGAGGCTTGCTGTGGTCTATGTTTGCACAGAAAATACAAACTCAGTGTTGATGTCGTACAGCCCTGTTGAGGGCCCTTGAAACGTGGACCAGACCTGAATACCATCTAAGCAACTGATTATTATCTCCCAGGATAAATATGGGTGTTTTCGTTCTAAATCTGGAAGCTTGTTTGTGGTTTGCAGATGGATAAAATGTCCTATATGTCTCATCAAAAGCGGTCACTGTGCTTTAAAAGCTGTGGTTTAAAGCAGCAGTGGCTAACCTTAATTCAGCCTTAGGGCTAGATGTGCTAGGACATCCCAGTCCTGTACTCACACATATACAGTGTTGGAATAGAACAACGGCTTCCTGTCCAAAGGCTACATTCTTGAGAAGAAGAAGAAAATGCAACATTTCTCCTGCTACTTACAGGGCAGGAATACTGCACTCTTGTGCCTTATTTTTTTCAGGAGCTCTTTATAAAGCTCAACACCTCTCAGCCTAATGTACCTCACAGGGTTGCTGTGAGGATAAAATAGAGGGTGGAAAAATAATGAAGCCCAGTGGAGTTTAAGTAGGACAAATGGCAATAAAATAGGAGCAGCACAACACCTGTATAGGACACATCACAATTCTGAGCATGAGGTCTGAAATAAGTTGGGGAAGTGAGAAAGGCAGGTGAACAAGAGTTTTGAGTCTCACTACAGAAATACACACTCAGTTCTAAAAGTGAAGTGGTTTAGGGACAAAAGCAATCCAATTGTTGTTAAATATGGTGATCTCTCCATAACATGACATTTCCCTTGGAAAATGAGCTAAGAACGTCCTCCTGTGAAAAGTTCTCTTTGAGGAAGGTGCCCACGGCTCAGACAGAAGCAATCTGGCAAAGCACGTAACAACAGAGGCCGCCTTTATTCATCTGCAATTCATCACCAGCTGTCTAAGCCACATACAAGAAAAGCTGGTTCCAGTCATTGCAACACGGCACAGTTGAATATACAAAGGGACAAGACTGCTCTAAATTATAATGAACCTTCAGGTTTTACAGCATTTGGTTATGGGCAGAGGATATTTAAAAGGGGGCTGTCTCGGTGAAGCCAAATTAAGAGGAATTGCAGCAGAGTTCTTCCAGAATGTCCTCCTCTTTTCATTCATATGTTGCTATCCTGCTTTTCATTTTTTTAAAAAATCTCAAGCGTTTACAAAAGATGTTAAAATAAGGGTAAAACATCCACAGAATAAAAAGAATTAAAAACTGGGTGGGTCAGGGAAGAAGGAAACATTCACACAGGAAACACCTGAGTAAAAAGGTAAGAGGCAAGTCTTAATAGGTGCCTATAGCAGAGGGGAGGGCATTCCAAAGGGAAGGTGCCACTAGGGGTGCGGACAGATATTCGAAGGTACTTGAAATTCGATCAGATCCACCCAAATTTTGACATTCGAATTTGAATCAAATGTCCATAAATTCAAATTTAAAGATACAAACGAATTTTGAATCTATTCACTCAAATCATCTGGACATCCACACGTGTACAGGTTCGTACGCGATGCACACCTGCAGATACACCTCTTTCCCGCATCCATATGGGTCTGTACGGGATGAAAACAGGTTGCATATGGGATTACTACAGGATGCATACGGATGCGTATGGGATGTGTAACGATACGTATGGGCATATACAAATGTTGTCAACATTCATAAGTGCAAATTCTAATAAAAAATTCAAATGAATAGATTCAAATTTGCTTAATTCAAATCAAATGTGGTAAAACTTGAATTTTAAAGATTTGAATCAAATTGAATTTTCGGGTATTTGATTCAAATTGAATTGAATCCCGAAAACTGCATTTGTGTACACCCCTAGGTGCCACCACTGAGAAGGCCTGACTGTGTGCCAGCATAAGGTGGCATTCTGTTTTATGTGGAACAGAAACATTCTGTTCCAGTCCTAGAAATCACCACATTACATAAACTGTTATACATTATATATGTAATTCAAGTTATAAAAAAGCTTTACCCCGCAGTGTTCTTTCACTTTAATGGCAGATCATATCTTACTTTGATTTGATATAAGGCTGGAACTGGAAAGGCCTTAATTGCTATCCAAGCACAGTTCAAATGTGTATGACATTAAGAAACTCTTATGTGAGACCAAGACAACAAGAAAAACTTTCATGATCCTAAACTACAGCATCATACATAGGATTGCTCTGTGCACGTCTTCCATTTTTCTGCACTGCAGTGCGCAAGGTGGTATAAATTGTATATATATCATATCCTAGTTTATGATTCAGAGATGCAGCAGAAATGAGGTAAAACAGAATACAATGGAGTTTAAAATAATGCATAATTAAATAAATTAAGCACTCTTAAGAAAGGAAATATCAAGACCTCTGGGAATGCCACGTTTCTTCTCATTTTAATACCAAAAACTAAGAACTGTATTCCCACAGACCAAGTTATCAGAAACCATGGGAAATACCCAGATCCAGTCTACCAATAAACTGTCAATGGTGTCAAAGAGGTCAAACAGTGTTATTGCAAATTTCCAGAATCACGTTAAAAAAGAGAAATCACATTTTACCAACCATGAGAGTAAAACCGTACTGTGCAAAATAGTGTTACAGGAGGAAACACAGTATCCAAAACAAATAAAACCTAATGAGGGTAAATGTTTGAGTAAGAAAAAAGAAATATTTGGAAGAATCCAAATTAATGTTACACTTCTGAACTGATGGAACTGAAAACTGGAAAATGAGATTTTGATTGGCTTCAATGCTTATTGTTTTCTTGGATGTGTCAAATAAGCCTCTTTCTGAGCAGATGTTTATGTCTAGAAACAAAAGGGCAGAACCCTGATAAACTTGTTAAGCTGGTTATCTTAATTTCATCAGCACATCAGAACAGAGAATTCTTTGGCTTGGTGCTCATAAATTGGTGTGAGCAACACAACCCTCACAGCTCTGTTTCTCTCACCAGCATTACAAAAAAGTGAACTGATCAAGGCAGGATGTCCTACAAAGATTTTGTAAACGAGCTCAATGCTGTGGGTGAAAAGCTATGGCTCAAGCTCCAGAAATTACCCAAGGCAGAACCTTTGGAGATCGTGTTCTTTTTCATCATTATCTTGTTCATTGGTAAGTAGGAAACTTTCCATATACTGTCATCTCTCTAGGCTCATCAGACAGAGCAACTTTGTTTTAGAAGAGCTATAATCTCCGCCTGTTTTTAAAGCCCTTTATGTAATCTAACCAAATGGAAGAGATTTTCCGCCTCAGGACTGGTCTACACTTTTTATATATGGAGGAATCCATATAATATAGGGGCCACACTTTTAAGTTCTACAGCGGGTATGTTATTCAGCTTTTGAGTTTTATAGAATGTTTATGTTGATTGCATTTATGCTCTGTTTTTCAATCCTCATGCTGATAACAAAATAAAATCTAGATTAAAAATCTAGTAATTCAGGATAACCATCTTAATGACCACAGGACTAGGTTTAAAACTACATCTTAACCAGGCAATAAAACTAAATAATTATGTTGCCAGAGGACAGCATGGAAAGGAAGCTGTTCTATAACGTGAAGGCCACTCCAATAGGCCCTTCTCACATACAACCACCTTGTGAGACAAAGAAGGAAACAGTTATAACTCTAGGACCCATCCTACATATCTTAGTAGATGGGCAGGTCTATTTGGAGCGGCACGTATATTCTGAATGGAATGGAAGAAATCCAAATTTATGTACATAAATCTGACAGCATGAATTCTCACTGCTTGCACTGTCAAACGAAAGTGAAACGTGTCCACTGTAAAGCAGAACAATGCAATATAAAAGCCTTGTCTCTAAGTGTAATCCATTGTCAATGCTCATGCAGAATAATTACCAAACATGAATTAATCAGTCCAGGGGCGTATCATCTATAAAAAAAAAACCTGCCTATGTAACAACCAAAGATCGCAGTGCAAAGGGAACTGGCAGAAATAAAGGCAACTGCAGAATGTTTTTCTCCCAAACATCAGAAAGCAAAATCAAACAAAAGACCATTTGTCTACCATCAGGCTAAATCCTCCCCTAGATGGAATTTGGGAACACCCAGACCTTAGAAGTGGGTTTTCCTCTGGGGCCTCCGAGCTGAACACTTTAAACTAAACTTGTCCAGGAAATATTTAACTAACGCCTCCCTGCTTTCCCTCCACAATACAGGTGCCTCAACTCTTAGCATACAAAAAATAATAAATCTAAAAAGGCCATTAGCAAAACTAACTTCATTATGACACAGTACTTCCAATCTGCAAATGGCTCAGCAATGTTTATACAGATTTGCAGAGACTTCTTTAAAGACTGTCACTGTTATTTCTGTCTTACTGGCGCTTTAATTAAGCAGAAGAATTATGTGCCACACAAGGCTTTGCAGCAAGTTCGTGCTAAAACTTGTATCCAGATGTGACAGAAACATCACTCTAAATATTAGCATGAGATACAAGAAACATGATTAACAATCACACACTTCCTCTTCTTTTTCTGTTTATGTGCCAAAGGCACCATTCAAAAGTCTTCAGTGAAAGGCCTGTAAACACACTTTGACTTTCACATCTCCCGGCCACGAAAATTATATACAAGGTGGGGAATTAGAACAGGAAGTAGCAACTTCCCTTTCTTCCATATCCAAACTGCTACAGGGTAAGCAATTCCAGATGTGTTTGTGAACACTGGCATTGTACAACAGCATTGTAATCACTGAAAACTGTTTACAAAAAATAACATCAACAGTACGCTCGGTAGACCACAGTTTCCAATATTACTGTAAACTAGAATCCCTTAACTGGATTTTAATCTAAATAAAATCTTAACTTTTTGAACGTTAACTGCTTGGGTCATAAACATCCTTCTGTTTAGCGGCTTTCCTTTAAATCATATAGTTGCCGTGCATGAAAGCCATTGGGGAATTTCCACTTGCAGAAAAGCTTTTGATAAACAGGACATTCCTGCTAATACAAAAGAAAAAGTTATTTTCCTTGGATTTGTTCTTCTTGCTGAAGTACTTCTCTCATCTACCCCCAAAAAACAGTTTTAGCATAGAAGGTGGCACAAAGACTGAAGAGGGAAGAAGGAATTAGTTCCTGTTCCCTTTATCTAGGCCAGTGATGGTGAACCTTTTGAGCTCGGTGTGTCAAAATTCACAAGAAAACCTAGCTTAACTTGGGTGCTGTGTCACTTCTAGAAATATCCATAATGTGATATTTGTAGCTCTAGTAAAGAAGTTATGTTTTTGATATACGTATTTTATTAAAAGCAAAAACAAATAATTCTTTACATTAGTGACTTTTGTTGCTGAATTTAGTTTGCTAAATCTTCAATTGAAAGTTGGTATTTAGTACACTTCAAGAACAAGCAAGCACTACACACCCAGGTGCCAGGGGTGGCCAGGTGTGTCACCCAAAAGGACTTGGCGTGTCACCTGTGACACGCGTGTCATAGGTTGGCCATCACCGATCTAGGCAGACTCCAACTGCAAATCAAAAGTTGTTATGTATGTAGCATTCTATTAAATGTAATACAACCTAGTAGTAGTACTGTAACAAAACCCTGATTTTATGGGCCATCTGCAGAAATTCCTTGTATGTCAACCCTCATCAATATAAGGTGAAAAACCATGCAATTGGTGGACTGTGAAGTTGTTTGGTTACCCAGTTATTTTTAATGCCTGCAGACAAACCATACATGGCTTTGGCTTGATTTCTCAGGGACATATTTTTAGAACGGCACAAAACCCACATCTACACTTTCACTGCGTGGAGGTACAAAGAGACCGCACCCATATGGATGAATAGAAAACTCTGCAAAGAAAGAAGTCAATCCTTAATTGCCAGAAGCTTGTCTGTTAGATCTGAAGTGTGCTAAATGAAAATTTCTAAACAGTAAGGCCACTACCAGCTCTGGTGCTTGAGCAATAGGAGCCAAAATAGTTAAAAACACTGAACTTCAAGCTACAGTTTGGACATTGCTATTACACAGTTTCTAAAATTAGTGGGCTTTAGCACACGCTTTTACAACATACAAATAACAACTCCACAAGTTTTGTTTTTCTTTGAGTTTTAGCCACTCCATTCATTGTGTACTTGGGTAAGTCTGTTTTCATTCCAGAAAACTAATATTCCTTCCCTTTGCCTTTCAGCCACAGTCCTTTCAATGGTGATTATCGCTTGCACCTTTTGCTGCTCACGCTGCTGCACTGGAAGCCCTGGCCACAAGCCACGGAGGATTCAAGTTCAGCCTGCAGTCCATACTTAAGATCATATTCAGAAAGGATATTGAAACTGTGGCAAAAGAATATGGAGACTACTCTAATGTGCCACACAAACGGTCCGATTGATGAGAATACCAAGCCAATGAAACAGAGAATTGAGAGGAGAGTTAAATCTTAGTAAGATTAAGATTTTGTGCCTTGATATCTGCAGGATTCTGGTAGTCACAAGGCCCACAGTATTTTTTGCCATGCTCCTTGGTAAATACTCTTATTATAGAGGCACTGAAATAAGAACATCACAGTTGGCCAAGGTTTAAATCCAAAAATGAGTTCAAACACATCGCAAGGAAGCTAAGAAAGAATTTCAGAGAGAGGTTGAACAACAATGCTTCCAACTGAGCTCGAAGCTACGTGCAAGAGATCAACATGGGCCCTATTTCTTCCTTGATGTCCCTACAATCTACAGCCAAGAATACCAGAGCACGTGATGCCTGACTTGGTCACCCATTCATGAACAATGATGATGCAGCCCTGCAGTTGACACGGAAGACTAATGACTGGAGAGAATCATCAACGGCTCCCCCCTCCCACCCCAACTCTATTAAGGAGAAACAACTGTCAAAGAAACCAACAGACAACTCACAATAGCCATTATCTGCCTTGGGATAAAGGCGAGAGAGTTACATGTCCCCACCAGACTATGCCGCTTTGCTTGACTATGCAAATGAATATATTCTTTTCAATGTTTTTTAAAAAGTATTTTTCTTTTTCTTTTTGGGGGATAAGTTACAGACTGAATCTTTGAGGAAAGGGAACAAAAGCACCATTGTTTATTACTATGTGTCAAGGACTTACAAGTAAATGTGTTATTTGCAATTAATATTTCTATTTCAGTTCTGCAGCCTTAATATACTGCTGTCTGGGTGGGCTCAGAAAATCAGTGTGGGGTGAGGACAGATATTTCTTTCAGGGTTTCCCCATTTTTACTTGCCTACCATTAGACAATCTTGGAGCAGGCTGTAATTAAAAATATACAATAAGGGACAATTGCATATAATAGCCAAAGTAAAAAATGTAGAACTAGTGCTAAAAGGCACCCTCTGAAACACTGGAGAGAATAGTCAGGCATGATTTGGTGTTAAAATACACTTAGGGTCGGTTTGTGTTTAACTTAGTGGAATGATACTGCTATTATCCCACTGAAGTTAAGATGGGGTGAACCCAGATCCCTCCACACTTCAAAGTGCTGGAGCAATCCCAAAACTGACCGCCAGCACTTGAAGTGCCGATGGTCAGTCCTGGCTCAGCAAGATCATCATGGCAATGGCCACAGCAATATCTGGTGCGTGCCAAGCTGTTGCCATGGCAATTGCAGCATGGTGTCCATTTGCAAAGCTGCTGCTTCTCTGCACCAGATGACCAATCCAACATTGTGTCTGGAAGCTCCCTGGCCTCCTAAGAGGCAGCACCCTGCAAATGGGCTGTCCCCATGCAGCTGATCATTTCCAGGAATGAGAAGTTCCTGTCAACCCAGATTACAGTGCTCATATAGGAGGAGGAGGAGGAGGAGGAAGAGGAAGAGGAAGAGGAGGAAGAAGAGGAAGAGGAAGAGGAGGAGGAGGAGGAGGAGAGTTGGCTTTTCTACCCCGCTTTTCT
>MTQE01002208.1:40813413-40830047 GCA_014337955.1 Aspidoscelis marmoratus
AGGAGGAGGAGGAGGAGAGTTGGCTTTTCTACCCCGCTTTTCTCACCTATTCCAGGGGACTCAAAGCAGCTGACAAACCTTCTGTTCTTCTCCCCACAACAGAACACCCTGTGATGTAGGTAGGGCTGTGAGAGTTCAGAACAGAGCTGGTACTAGCCCAAGGGCACCCAGCTGGCTTCATGGAGGAGAGCGGAATCAAACCTGGTATTCCCAGATAAGAGTCCGGCTCCTTAACCACTAGACCAAACTGGCTCTCCCTCAGTTATCAGTCCCAAGCCATCTAAGGAATTTAAAGGTTATTACCAAATCCTTGCTATTAGACTGGGATATATCAGCAGTCAACACAATTTATTCAGATCAAGTGTTAATATATTCTCAATTATATTATGCTGTCCTATATTTCACAGGCTCCAGGTTTCCTGCCATCCTCAAGGGTAGCCCCATGCAGAATATATACATTAAGGTAGTTAGGAATGTTCCATTCTTTGCCCCATTCATTGGGGCCTGCATTTAAAATCAGTCTGTGCTATTTCAGAAAACTCATAAAGCATCTGAGCAATGGCATTATGACCAATGGAAAACAAAAGCATAGGCAAGAATGAGTTCTCAGCAAAACCAAAAGGAATCTCTTCTAGGAAAGGCAGACCCTGAGTATATTGAAAGAGACTGACAGGAGTAGGACAGCAGCACAAAAATAAGCAGGGTTTATTGCCATAATACAGCAGCTATTGAGCTATTTTCAGCAACTATATTAATTACAAACGTTTTAGAGCAGTGGTTCTCAACCTGGGGGTCCGGACCCCTTTGGGGGTCGAACTACCCTTTCAGAGGGCTCACGACGAGTCTCCCGCTGCCCTTCCCTCCCAGCTCCCAGATGCTCCGCCCCTGTGGTTGGGGGTCTCCACAACATGAGGAATACCATTAAGGGGTTGCGGCATTAGGAAGATTGAGAACCGCTGTTTTAGAGGATAAGAATATAAGGTGAGCTCTTCTGGATTGGGCCACAGCCTGTCTAGTCCAGCATCCAGTCTCACACAGGGCCCCTCAAGTGCTTCCAGGCATTCTCAGGAAGAAGCTGAAGCTAAAGCTCTTTCTTGCTTCCCACCCCCTGCAAATGGCCTTTAGCACCTTCCTGACTCTTTTGCTAATACAAAAGGTACAGTTTATGGATACAGGCTGCTGAGTGGTACACAAGTGAAGCACTTTTCTAAAAGATCAAATTAATCCCCACTATGAACAACAGAAATGGAAGACTCTAGGTTACTTGGAGGATCTCACTGGGCTTTAAAATACAAAAGTAAGTAACACAAAAATAATATTTAAATTCAGAACTTATTTTCCAAATTGTAAGCACTTCACACTACCTTTATTCGCCAAATACATAAACAGTAAGAACAGCCTGGAAAGGAGAAATGAAACATTTGCACTTGAGCAATGACTATGTTCATCATGAAGCCTAACAGCCAATCATCAGCACTTCCTCCTTAGCTATCTGGTTCTGTCCGGTTCGGGCTTTCCTTTCAAGGGTTCAGCCAAACTCACTTGATCAACTTAATAGATAATGACACTGATCAGTGAGGTGACAGCTTGTGTGTTGCTAAGCCCTTCTCCCGAAGATGAGGCATCCACTTGCTAGACATTGGAAAGAGCATTCTGGTTTTGTGGAATATTTGCTTATGTCTCCTGCAAGACTGACCCATCTCAAGCACAATGCTTAACTTTATTACAACATACTTCCACAACCACAACAGCTGGAGGAACATTGCAGATGGGGGTCATAAAGACAATTCAGAAGAACCAAAGAACCAGAGAACATACCAGCTTTTCAGAACTGGGCTGGGTAAAGTTGATCCTCCAGAGTTGTGGAGTTTTTACTGTTCCACAGCTCCCAGTGAATTTCCCAGACAGAGTACTTGGATGTTCTTCTGGCACAAACACTGCATATGGGCAGGGTAGCTGCAGCTGCACAAATGCACATCGCATTGTGATTGCCGTAGTAATTGCCCAGCATGCAATGGGGGATACTGTTGCCATTGCTATGGTGATCTTGCTGGGCCAGGACTGACACCCCGGTTCACCCCATCTTAATTTAAGTGGGATGATAGCAATTCCATCCCCCTAAGTTAAATGCAAACCAGCCCAAAGTGGCTTACATGAATACTTCCCAATGCAAATACTCTTGCAGCTGCTTAGTGCTACTGTGGTTCTATGGCTCCACCTCCCAGACTGGAATGGGTTAACATAAACTTCTGATTCAGCAGATCAGCAGGCAGCAGGTTTTGACTGCACAAGTGAAGCCAGGACTGTACGGCATTCCACCAGACACAAGCCAGGGCCTGCCAGGGGCCTGTTTTCTCCAATTTCTGCAGTCCTCCACAGGCAGCACTACCAGATTTATAAAGATCCTGGTATGTTGCTACACAGGACTCTTGTCCTATATTTGGCTGACAAGAAAGGTTTCAGTGACACAGGACTGGAATGAGTTAATACTAAACTTGTTCCTAGAATCTCACAACTGCACAGCATCCTCTCTTATTTTTGCTGCAAGTAAACCACAAAATACAAAGCACAATGATTAAGTCATCAGAATATTTAAAGCTATTCTACTATGTAAATGACAGAAATGGGAAGTGGCAGTCACTGACACTAATGAAGAATGACTTCAGTTATGCCTTTGAATATGCATTCTTGCCACAAAACTAGAAAGGAAACAATGACAGAACTACATGATGCTATAATTATGCTCCTTCTTTTTATCAGCCTGAATGTTTTTAACAGAGTGAAGTCGTCTACAAAGAGATTGTGGATCCAAAAGCAGCAGCTGTTTAATGTATTATGGTCAAATTAAACTGAACAACAGTATGAACTCCTACAAGCTTTTCAGCAAAATAAAAAAAAGCACTATACCAATTTCAGGCAGCTGTTCTGAAGATTGCTTTCCCAATGTTCCAAAAGTGAGCATTAACCATTTCTTCCCACAATCAGAACTGCATTCCCCTTTCTCAAGTGGATAAACTAACCATACCTTTGGAGTCAGAGAGTTAAAATGATTTAAATGAAAGGACATAGAAGGAAAGGTTAAGTGCCCTCACTTCACATTTGGAGCATACAAAAGTCAAAATTTTGACAACTGCCAGGTGATGGCAAACTGTAGATATATCACTCACTGGTATTTAAAACTGATTTTTAAAATCTAGTGCTGATTTTGGGACAAAGCAGCAGCAGCTTTTTTTATACATCACATGACAGTTGCCTGACCCATGTATAATGACATTACATTCTCACCCTCTTCACTATAACCACAATGTGTTCCCTGCACGATCCACTCTGAAGAGTTAGGAAATGTCCACATGACTGGGATGAAGAAAACGCAAGGTAGAAACTCAGTAAAATCATATTGCATTTGCAAAATCCAATTGATACAATGTTGTATTTGACCCAAGAAAATAGCAGAACACATCTGTAAAGCTGGCCCACTCTCATACTCATCTGTTGATACTCTAGACAGGGTTGAATGACAGCTCCCCTAATTCCTTACCACTGGCCAGACTGACTAGGAGTTGTAGTTTAGTAACATCAGGAGGATCATAGCTTAGTCATCCCTGAGCAAGTCCACTAGCGGGAGAAGACTTCAATGACTGCAACCCCTAAACATTGATAGGTAGGCTCCATTCACCTGCTCAGATTTCAGAAATCCATGGCCAAGACCAGCAATAGTACTAAGCCCTAGTATGGATCTTCTGCAGGAGTCCTCAACCATAGAGGGTCTGGGGAAGGGAACACATTAACCGTCTCCAAGACCAACCCCTCCATAGAGCTGTTTGGCTAGTCCATATGTCTGATTATTTCTGGAGCTCAGTGCTGCCCTTGCTCCAGCAGGAATGCAATAACTTTTCCAACCTGATTTGCTCCACCCTCTTTGGATCTACATTTGTTCCATACTGAAAGGCTGATGGACACATGAACGCTCAAAGACCCCAGTGGAAAACAATTGCTTTCGCTTGCATGTGCACCAATTTGCCTTCTCTAACTAATCCACGGTATAAAACATGGATCAAGTGAAGTCTCTCAACTGTATAATTTAGGCTTTCAAATAAGCTTCAGCCATAGAGGAAGTAAAAACATCTACAAACCATGTTAATGATTTACTGAAATGCAAACAGATCCATTGGGCTTATCTGCACAATTAAAGAAGGGATTTCAAGCAAGCAAAGCAGGTTTCTAGAGAAGAAAACTACTCACAAACTCAGGTAAAAATAGTGCTTTCTTGCATTCTGAACATTAATTAGAACAGTTAATTATTGTGCCTTGAGGTCTGCCTGTCTTCGATCATCTTGGCCACCACTACTAGGTTTTTCACACAGTTGCTGTCAGTAAGTTGAGACTATTATTTTATGAGAAGCAGTTTACAGGCAGTGACTGCAGCCCTGAAGCCTTATAGATGGACTTGCCAGAGGGCCTTTTGCTGTCTGTGTCTTTTATTACTGTGGCTAAATCAACAGCTGTGAAAATGACCTTGCTAAACCCAATTGTTTTTATTTCAACAAGGATGCATTATCTAAACATTTTTGCTGTTACTGAGGATAAATGGCAACTGGAGCGTGCCTCAGAGATTCACACTCAACAAGGCTTTGTGTGGGAGAAATGAGTTACATACCCCCTTAATCCCTTCTTGATTCACGCAGCATTTAGGAAGAAAATTTGGAAAGCAAAGCTAAACAAAAATACATAGAAATTTAGCTGATAGTTCATTCTCTCTATTCTCCAGTTACTCCAACCTTGCTACACAGCAGCAATTGTAAAGTGAGGGAATAATCCTTTCACTGAGAAGAGAACAGAACAGGGGAATTAATATTGCAAGCTGTTTCCAAAGAGGTGGCAGGCTTCATTCAGACATTACAGTAGACCTGAAAGCAATCCAACCTAAAAGGTGTTCATAAAGAAAGTCTCCAGCAATCCTGAGCGACGTTAGGCAGGTAATCTACTATTTCCCATAATGCATACAGCATTTAACACTGAATAAGAAGAAAAATTTCCCAAACTATTGTGTGATGTCAGCTCAAATATTAATGTATTTCTCCTAAAAGGAAAAATGGTAGAAATTCTAAGTTGAAACGCCAAGTGAAATATATTGACCGAACAATATGATATTCTGTTGAGCGCCACCATTTCACCATTTATAATTCCTGGGGGAAATAGGAGTCTCCCAAATATTACGGAGTAGAAGAGCACAAGGCAAGGCAAGCAGGAAGCTTTATTGATACAAAACTATAAACACTATTATTCTGACACTACTTTGTACAACATGGGGGCAGTTATCTACCCTATATTAACCCTTCACTCTGGTACTACCTCTCAGTTACTACTGTACTGGCAACTCCCCCCAGTATTTAGGTGCCAGTTTTCCCAGGTCTCCATCTATCTCTTCTTCTGGGCAAAGGGTCACAAGGCAGCTGTAAACTGTAACAGTCTGGACTCCTTTGGTATTGCTTTCCTTGGAACTGAGGGAGGCATTGAAATAGGATTCAAAGCACAAGAATCAAGCATTTAGAGGAACCACAGAGGCCCTACCTAACGATGTAAGTCAAGCAATATAAGATACGGGCACTATGGATGGATAGCAGAGACTATCAGTAAGACAATAATGTTGGGTAAGGCCCCATTTACCAATCTAAGTCAATAGTGCCTCAAAAGCCAGCTACATTATTCCAAGTTTCTGAGATTGCATTAAACAAGGGAAGAGCAAAACTATAGTATATAAAATAAAGTTATTTAAGGAATGGCTGTCATTCCTTTAAGTTATTTAAAGACTTTTGTTCATTATACAATGCTGCAGAAAGTTCTGCCAATAAGCCAGGTAAGTTACAGGTAACAAGTCTGAACACACACTTTCATAAGGAGCTCACACAGACACATCGAATACCAGTTTGAAGGATTGATAAATGTTGTCTGAGCAGAGACCTAAATATTTCAGGGTACACCCTTTCATATCGAGGCAATGAGATGTTTGCCTTTTCCCTTTCAATATATTTGTGATAATGCACTGGAACACAAGGGTTGATTAGCAAAGATATAAAAAGCTCTGTCTGTAACAAGCAAGGACTGAAAAAACAGTCTAAGGCAGAGAGCTGAAAATATTTTACATAAACTCTGCAGAAATCATAATTCAATGCTAGTTATATTACCTATTTCCAGTTTCTACACTTTCCGGAACTATTTTATAATGATGGGATGGAAGTGCATCTAAATTAATGATGTATAAAAAAGGCGGGTATTTGAGAGTGGGTGAAGGTTTTGCATTTATCTTCTGCTTAAGAATGCCTATAAACAATTTGTGAGCCACTGTGAGAGACGGGATGCTGGTCTAGATAGGTTGAGGCCAGATCCAGGAGAATCCCTCTTGTGTTCTAATTAAGGATGTGCATGAATGTTTTTTTGGCATTCAATTTGAAACAAATAGGATGTTTGAGAATCCATGTTTGTACAAATAGATCACATTTGAATGTGGTAAAATTCTATTTGATATGAATCTATTTGTACATATTCGTACGTACATTCGACGTGTATCCAATACAAATGAATACGTATCTGATATGAACAGATACGTATCCGATACGTTTTCTCAACTTAACGAATGTCCAAACTATTTGTACAAATGTCAAGAAATATTCGTATTTGTTCAAATGTTAGCATACGAATATTGTAACATTCAATTTGAGTTCGAATGTCTGAATTCGGCCGAATTTCAAATGTTACGAATATTTGTGCACATCCCTAGTTCTAATCTATAGGGCAATAATAGCAACAAAAAAAAACTACATGTTTACCAGAAAAAGTAAAAAACTGTGCCAGGCTTACCACTTAGTACAGTGGTTCTCAACCTGGGGGTCGGGACCCCTTTGGGGGTTGAACTACCCTTTCAGAGGGGTCGTGATGAGTCTCCCGCTGCCCTTCCCTCCCACCTCCCAGCTGCTCTGCCCCCATGGTTGGGGGTCTCCACAACATGAGGAACTCCGTTAAGGGGTCGCGGCATTAGGAAGGTTGAGAACCGCTGACTTAGTATGACACTTGATTATAGGGGAAAAGAAAGTGAAAGCAATACAATCCACCTGTACTCTTCCTCTCTAAGATTAGCTTAATCACAACCCCCTGCAGCTTTTTTTAAAAAAGCAGCTGTTTTTCTCGTGTTCTGTTGATGGTCTGCACTTTCAGTTTAAGACTGCTAGTTGTCCTGAAGGCAGTTGAAGAGCAGGGCAAGTCAGTCAATAATTCTGTTTCATAATTCTGTGCATACATTAACATTCTTTCTCCTTGTCCAGTCAAATCTCCAGAACTCTGCAACAATGTCAGACACAGTGCAAATAGCTTCTCAGGTTCTGAAAAAGCTGGAAACTCGGATTCTTACAGATGACTGGGCTCTTGGAGGACTTGTGGTGATGCTTTCATTCTTCACAGTCATCATTGCCCTACTCTTGTTTGCTGTTATCTTTGGCTGTTGTTCAACACCAAGGACTAAATAAATGCCCAACGCTCCTTTGGGTGTGGAATATCATGAAAGCTAAATTATCATCGGCATGGAGTTTGACTGTTGCTTCTTCTCAGCTCTACTTCTTTTACAATGAATTGCTAAAACTGAATGTTTAAACTGGAAGTGCAAATGTGATTTACCAAAGCAACAGAACTAGGACAGCAGACTAGACACCAAATGAAATCTGCATTCAAGACTTTGATCCGGATCAGCAACGTTAAACTGATCATTAAAGGGATGATTGTTGAGATTCTATTCTTTTAAAGGTTAAAAAATCTGCACTGACCAGCACACTAAATTTCAGACAAATGATTCACATGTTTCTTGCAGACAAAGTTACCTTAACTAATGTCCTTTTTCCTGAAAACTAAACACTGGGCTTCCTTTTCTACATACAGTAGCTCTTCTATTGGCTCCAAACACATATACATATGGTTTGATGGCACATCATGCAAGATCAGGTAGCAACTCGATCAATGTCTTGGAATAGGACTATATGGAATATCTCCCAACTTGGATTCCAGCAGGGGAAAAGGTAGAGATTTGTTTTACCCCTGGCATGACATCTTGCAATTTATTTAAAACAGATTTTATAATTCCTTCCGTACTTTAGATGCTATTGAAATGAAATGGCAGGATGCATTACAATGAAATTAATGACTATGGACTAGATAAGCCGCTATTTTTGCTTTGCTCCCACATAAAATTTCCCCTCTATTGTGATAATGGAAGATAAGTCAACCTTTTCTCCAAAGACGCCTAGAAGCTGTGACCAAGTACCTCTTCACATTTTGTGAAAGAAGAAGCAAGAACTTGGAATTCCAAGATGGTGTCCAAGGTTAACTCAACAAATTCACAGCTGTCATGGGCTGCATTTTTTGCTGGCAGACTGACATGTGAATTGTGACATGCAATTGTTTTGTGCCTTCGGAAGAGATCGCTAACTCAGACTCGTGAATAATCATATCCTATTGGGCAGTCAAGACAACTCGGATAGTATTGTTCACTCCCTTCTGGAAATAACCACATTTTTTTTCCTCCAGTCTTTTCTGGTTTACCCTTAGGAAAGAGGGGAGAGGTGAGGGGTGTCAAGCCACTGTTGACAGTGGCCAAGGAAGCTAAGCTAAGCAAAGAGCTTTATTCATCAAGAAGCTTTATTCCTCAAGTCTTACTGATAACCGCCAGCCTGTATATTTGCTCCAAGGGCTTCCCTTGCTTGTATTTTTCTTTGGGATGCCCATGGATCCGGGTACATATATTTTTTTCTGCAGGCTCAGTCTGTGTTTGCCCTTAGACAAGGGGTAGGGAGGCAGGCCACAGCTGTCACTGCAGCATTCCCTGTCTACCCCCACCCGCCACCCTTTCTTGCTAGGGCATTTGCCACTGTGATTTTTATTTTTCCAATTCCCTTACACAGCAGGTGTCAACTTTTTAAATCTTTGAATGCAGGAAGATCCATATAAACAGGAACATGGATTTTTCTAAAGCAAAGATCTACATACTGGGATATCCTGACTTTTCTATTTAAACACACAGGAATAACTCAGATTCATTCATTCAGAAATCCGGATATTTTTAAAGAAAAAAGCCAGAGCCTCAAATAACTTGATGGAGGCAAAGTAGCTACGATGTTTCTTACTCTTCCTTACAGGCTTATTATGACTACACATTTGTGTGCTTTTGGTTTTTCTGCTACTAACCCTGTGAGGAAAGTTTAGAAACACTGTAACCAGTTTGTACACCGCTTCTAGTAAATTCAATCTCCATATTTATAAAGAAACAAAAGGAAAAAAATGCTACATGAATGTTTTGATTTCCCTGTCATCATCTGTTATTCTGCAAACATTGTATTCACTTTGCCTACTTGTCATTGCTTCAGATCTTTTTGTGTATTAATAAATCTAAATTCTTGAGCCCACTTTATTCAGAGTTACCTTTTTGTTCCTTCTAATACTCAAGAATTAAATTTAAGAGCAAAAGAAAATCTTATCATTGAGCGTGCTTATTGGCAGAGAAGATGGCAATGCCTTTAAGGACATGCAGGTTGGTCAGCCAGTGACAGGGAATCAAACCCAATGCCATAAATCAATCACACATCTCCAGCCAGCCTCCAATGAAAGCCTGATTTTGCAACAAGACATTGGTTGCAATGTAAACAGTGACTGCCCACATGTAAGGTAGTTTCCCTTGAGAATAAGGAGGGCAAAAACATGGAGCAGGTATTGCTTTAAAATATATATATGTGAATCTAACCTACTTATGTGTAGCTGCACTCCACTGCAACAGAGGGAAAAGTGCTGATTTTATAAAAATCACTATCAGCACAATAGTCCCCCTTAGTTATGCAGTGCAGCCAAAAGGCTAAAATTGTATTCTTACATTTAATCAAATACTGCTTTGTACTGTCATTATATTATAGTATACAAGCACTAAACAGCTACAAACAGTTTTTGAGAGAATGACTAACCCTAAAGAAAATACCAGAATCATCTAATTAAATTTATGTTCTATTCCGATTTCAAAATTATTTAGCAGATAGCAGATACTCCTAACACTCAGTTAAGACACCCCATTGCGCTTTGGATCACACAAATAAATAACAGAAAGGCAGATCATGTCATTTTTACTACTTATCCAAACAGGCAACTGTATATATAGGAGGAGGAGGAGGGTTGGCTTTTATACCCCATTTTTCTCATCCAATTAAGGGGATTTCTGTTCTTCTCCCCACAACCTGTGAGGCAGGTAGGGCTGTGAGAGCTCAGAAAGAGAGCTGTGACTAACCCAAGGTCACCCAGATGGCTTCACCAAGGAGTGCGGAATCAAACTGGGAATCCTCCAGATAAGAATCCGACACTCTAATCACAAGACCAAAAAGGCTCACAACTTCCCATCTGTGTTCCAAACCTGAATTAATCTGGACAAAAATACACCAGTAATCTGACAATCTAAAAATAGAAGACATATCAAGTATTTTTATTCTTTTCGCCATGTCATACTAACATACTTTTAGTGGAACAACTGTGTTACGCTTGCAGTCTATGTCCATTTGTCTAAAGCTAACAAAAATGTGTATTATTCTTTCTCATTCTTGTAAAAGTAAGGCCCCTATAACCCCAACAAAGAATTTTGTTTTAAGTACAGGAGTCTCAATTTCCTACAGGTTGCAATTCATGTAAACACCTACTTGTCTGTAATTAAACTGTTTACATATTATTCCTCTGATGCATCCAAAGGACGTTTCCAAATTCGACAAAGCACCACCAACCAAAATACCTCAGCATGTTTTAATCCCAAATTTTCAATGCAATTATTTTCCACATCATAGCAAGATTTCGTATTACTACTTTTCAAAGGTGGAAAGCAAATCTAGTGAACCTTATTTTAATGAGCAAAAGAATCCAGGATAGGTTCAGGATTGTACCATTTACAGAACAGTGGCCCAGTTCAGATCATGCATGCTGCCAACCGAACATTCATCTCCATTATCCATCATCAGTTCAGCACCTACACAACCTTACTATACGTGCACGGGGTGGGAGGAATACAAACTTATTCTCTTCATCTATAACCAAGCTATGCCTACCCCAGTTCTTCCGAGAAGGCCACCACAGCATCAAAGTCTGTCATCATAGCTTTATCGGTTTCTTTCAAGGTACCTCGCTTCTCCTGTGGAAAGGTAATGCTCAATAAGCAAAGGAATTTATATCTACAGGTACTGAATTCAGAACCAGTATTCATCCAAGTCTGTACCTCCTTAACTTGAAATGCACACTAACGCTTCCAGATATGTAGCAAACTTTTCACCTGATAGTGTACTGCAATTATGGAAAACCATTATTTTTGAAAGAGTACGTTCTCATTTACCCAAAAATATAGCAACCAAGCATTACTTCAAGACTCCTCTGCTTCCAATATCTTGCCCACTAATGCAGGAACAAGCAACTCCATATCTGAATATTGTCCTGGCTTTTGCAATATTGTTCTCTGAGTTCACACAATTAGAACTGAAATAATGTTATAAAATTGTAAAAATGACTAATGTAAAGCAAAGTGTGTCAGTTAAGACAAGCTTATTCTCTAAACATGCTGAACAAGGTTCTTACCTGGAGCTTAGCTATTTCCCTCTTAATCAGGAAACTGACTTGGTCCCTGTCCGTCCGAGAATAATAAAGGCGACAACTGGATGGCTTCCCATCTCTCCCAGCCCTTCCTGACTCCTGATAATATCCAGCCATAGACTTTGCCATGTTCCAGTGTGCAACAAACCTGCGTGCGCAAAACAATGGAGCTACAATATTGCATTCCAAATAGTGCAATGTACTTCTACTCATTAGATATAATGCTAAACTAGAAAGTTTAGCTAAACCTAGATCACGCTAAACTTTTTGTGCCCTCAGTTATACCCCTTGAATAAAAGGTTTGCTCCTGAGAAGGAGGAAATGCAATTAACACATCATATATGCTCCACCAACGTGAGGCAACCATCTACATACCTGACATTAGCTTTATCAACGCCCATTCCAAAACTGATCGTAGCCACAATAACTGGAACTTTCTCCTCCATCCATTCATTTTGGACAGCAGTTCTCTCTGCTGTCTTCAGGCCTAAGAGAAAGGAAAAATGAATATGTAGTTTGAGAGGGAAAAGTCCTGTTTTTATCTTCAGCAGTCTTCTGGAAATGGAAAAGGCAGAGGGGGAATTAAAGCAAAGCTGAATACCAAGATGTTAAACTAATACACCAAACAACTCAATATTCCTAAGCTTTCAACATTACTACCTATAAATCAGATAGAATTATCTGATTATCTATTATTTACCGGGCCCAATTTCAGACTTTGGTCACTGCCTATAAAGCTTCAGATGATTAGAAAATGCAGGATTTGACTGAATAGCCTCCCCAATGTGTCCAATGCATGTATTCAATGCACACAATGGGTGTTTTTCCACTGTCACTAGAAGTACCCATTAAGTACCCAATAACTAATGAAAGAGGATCTTTTGAGAGCCATTTTCTTTATAGATGATTGAAAGTACAAGATTTGACAAATTTTCAGTGGGAGTTTCCATTTATGGAATACCCTGTTCTAGGAAGGTCTTTAAAGTATTGTTTTCTTTATGATAATATTTAAGGAATATGGCTTTGCTCTGCTGGCGTTTTTCCTGTAATACTGATTGTTTGATTTATTGTATCTGGGTTTTACTGACCATTTTCAAAACGCTGCTGTTGTCTTGAATGGTCGAAGACTGAACTAGAATATAATAAATACCTTTCTGCTCAGCTTAAAACACCCAGAATATACACACAAACAACTGGTTCATTTCTTTTCATGCTTGTTTGAAATTCCAGTCCAAAATAAATAGTTGTTACTCATCTGCATCCAATCTCAAGAAGACCCATTTGTCAGCTCTAGATTACTTTGCAGTCACTATACAAATAAGATTTCAAAATTATTATATTGAATACCTCAGGAGTAGCAGAAAATAGCAAACATTTGGGACAAAATATTTTATATGACTATTGATACAGTAAATGTGCCACCCCTTCCCTGGAAATTGTACATGGGAAAATGGATTAGTAAGTAACTTAATCTCCCCAAAATGAGAATGCTGCAGAAGGTACCTGCTGAAGCAAGAGAAATGTGTCACACCAAGCAGACCATTCTCATAACAGCAAATGTTTCCCAAGAGTTTTATGGTCCCATAGTGTATAGGACTTCGGGTAGCTGAACTGTAACCCATATCTCTGAGAAGGCATTCAGAACAACTTCTAATGATGAGAGTCTCCTGCTGGATGCCTATCACACCAGTCCTGAAAGATCTGCACTGGTAGCCTATCTGCTACAGAGTCCAATTCGAGGTGTTGATGCTAACATATCAAGCCCTCAATGACTTGGGCCCTGGGTATGTGAAGGAGCACCTTCTCCATATAGACCTGCCCATGTATTAAGATCTCAAGGATGGGGGCTTCTTGTAGTTCTTCCTCACTCAGAGGTGCAAAGGGCAGGAATACACAAGGTGGCCTTTTCTGTGGTGGCACCCAGACTATGGAAACAACCTCCCTTTGGAGGTTCGTCAGGTGCATACATAATGTATGGTTTTCAGAACCTGGTTAAAACATACCTGTTCACCCAGGCCTTTGATGCTTAGTTTCCTCTGGGTGTTGTCCTGCCAGGAAGGGTGGGGGAGTGTTATATTTTAAATATGTTTTAAAAGTTTATATATTTTATGTGTTTTTTTATTGTGATCCACCCTGCAACCTCCTGGTGATGGATAGGATACAAATACTTAAATAAGATCTAAATATTATTATACAATATGGATCATGCATCTGGTAAGGCAGCTTCACAGGTTCAGTAACATTATTCAAAATGGATAGATAACGAACATCTAAGTTTTGGGAAGCACTCTGTCCAACAAATTCATAGGAATGTGTTTTCTAAAGAATGCACTTAAAATAAGTAAGCTAGAATCAGCTCCTGTCCTTAGTTGATCAGTCCCTGGTACTAAAAGAAAGAATAAGTAACTTTTCTGTATGCTAAATGGTTAACACAAAAAAGAAATGCAGCATTCCCAACCTGCGTGGTATGCCTTGGCTTTCACTCCTCTGTAACTTAATTCAATAGCCACTTGCTCGCACGATTCTCGTGTTCTGCAGTACACAATTCCACATCCAGAGTAGCTCTGTTATCAGCACAAGTGAGGGGAAGGAAGGGAAGAAGACAAAATCAGTTAAAGGGAACCCAGCAATAATACTACAAATGATATATTAACAATCAAGGTATTTAAAAAGACCCACCAGTAACAGCACTCTTTCAAATACACACTCTAGAGTTAGCAGAGTGTTTATTTTGTGGATGGGTCTCACAGAAAGTAACACACTACCAAATGCAATATGTTCCTCCAAGATTATTAAATTTAATTCCAGAGTACCCATTCATGAAATAAAAACTTTCGTGTCTTGCAGCTTGTTTGCAGATCAAGACTGCAAAAGCAATTGGGAAGCATGGAGACTCCAACTGGAAGGTTCCCTTTGATGTCCATAAAGGGCATTTTGAAGTTTGTATACTAGAATAACTCTACCCTGCCTATGTAGTAAATTTCACCAACCTGGAGCCCTCCAGATGTTGTACTATGGCTCACATCAACCCCAACTATCACAAAACTGAATAACTCACTATTGTATTTGCATAGCTAAGAAACCCGATTAGAATGTCTTTTCCCTCTTCCAATATTTACAAATCTTAGTCAAGACAGGAAATTATGCTAAAAGACCAACTATTATTTTTCTCTTCTCAGTCTTTTCTGCTTTTCATCACCCAGTCTGATGAAGAGTTCTGTAGAGGTTAAAAGCTTGCACACTATATACAGCAGTTGAGTTGTGCTAAAAGTATCAACACAGATTTTTATATTTTTTTCCTGTGAACCATTTGTTTGTAACAAATAAATACATAAATAAACTGTACTCCTAAGGGTATTTTTTTTAAATGTTAATTCATACACTTAAAGAAGCATGGAATTTACAACAGTACGTAGAAAAATAAAATGAAATCTACAGTGCAAAGAAGCAGAACTATTTAGTTAGCTAGACTTCATGACCATTATCTCAGTGACAGACTAAATGCCTAGAAAACAGAGGGTTGGAGTTTCAACTCTCAACATCTTCCTAAAAGAAAGAAATAGCAAAAAAATTCCTATGCCTGCCAAGAAAACTGCATGGCTACGTTGACACAACTAGAACAATATGAACAAAAGAAATGTGTTTATTACGTAAATTGATGCACAAATAAGTAAAGAAAATAGGGACATAATAAAACAATTATGAATGACAGCAAAAGCAGTTATAAAACTAGAAAACCCCTATGAAAGGATACAACAAATGTTATAACTATGTATGTTAGTTGATTTTGTAACAGAAAAGGGATTAAAATATATGGGATGTGTGATACTGCAGTATTCAGGGCAAATATGGTCAAGAGTTTTAACCCATCTTCAAGGGAAAATGGAGAACCCAGCAATGCAAGGTATAATAAATGCAAACTCCAACACAGAAAGAAATGGGCTATAAAGGACTATCCAGACCTAGCCAACTCGAGGGAGAAGGGAGGGTAAGGGAGAGTATCAAATATTGTTGTATATTATAAGTAACTGAAAAATAATTTAACGCATACACAAAATAATTTAAATTGGAAAATTAGAAAATAAATATTTCAAATGAAGGCAAATCCCTTGTTTTCTCGGCATGTTCAGCAGTAGCTATATGAGAACGACAGTGGGGAGAAGGGCCCAACTGGTAGCTTCTCTTATGTCTCCCTCAACTAGGTTTTTATTTCCTATGGATTGGATTCTGGTTTGGGGAGAGGGCTCAAGGCAAGGCTTCCAGGTTCACTTTTCCTCTGGTGCCCTCAAAGAAAGGTCTGCCAGCTACAGCTGAATGTTTTGCCAGCTACAACCTTAAGGATAAGGACAGTTACTCAGAGTGATTCATGTTCATGTAATGGTCAGGCTAAATTACTGTGATGGATTTGAAAAGAGGCCGTTGGTTCAATATACCGTATTTTCCGGCGTATAAGACGACTGGGCGTATAAGACGACCCCCAACTTTCCAGTTAAAACATAAGAGTTTGGGATATACTCGCCGTATAAGAAGATGACACCCGGCGTATAAGACGACCCCTGACTTTTGAGAAGATTTTCCTGGGTTAAAAAGTAGTCATATACGCCAGAAAATACAGTAGTTTAAAAGTTTCAACTGATAGGCTGTGGAATTTAGTTTGCTAAATTCTAGCCCATTTATCTAGAAGCAGCCATATTATTTCAGTTCCAAACTAATTGCCTCTCTGTTACCAAGATCAATTGAAGGTGCCCCCATTGCATCTAATATTGTGACCTATGGGTATACAGTAGGAACATGGGGCCTAAGCATCTGAAGGGAAAGAGTAAAATTTTAGAGGTAAAACACATGCCACGTGTGCAAAAGTTCCCAAGAATGACCTTAACATCTCTCAGTACCAGCAGAAAAGACTCGCCCAAGGATTTTCAGAGCTGCTGCCATTTGTAGAATCATAGAATCATAGAATCATAGAATGGTAGAGTTGGAGGGGA
>MTQE01002208.1:40832829-40852029 GCA_014337955.1 Aspidoscelis marmoratus
AGACCATTTCTTTTTTAACATACAGCGCAACACCCCCTCCTCTTTTGTAACTGACAATATTGTGCTTAAAGGACAGCAAAGATTTATTTTGCTTAAGGAGTACAATCTCTCAGATCAAAGGTTCCTATGCAGTAAGAATGTCAGAGAAATTCCTTCTGCTAGTTTAGTCTGTCGGAGAAGAGGACTGGGTGTCTAGTAAAGAATAGCAGTGCCCTGACTTGGAAACACCCTCCTTAGCTCCAGATTAAACTTTTTAATTTGCCCGTGTATTTTAAATTATTGTGAGTTCAGCTAATTTTGCTGTAATCTGGTTCTTACAATTACAAGCTAGATTTATTTATGAATCAGTATAAATGCAAATGTGATACTAAAATTTGCATTATCCATGAAACTGCTGGTTCATTTCACAACAAACAATTTTATAAAAGACAAATGAATCAAAGCTGCAAGCACTTAAACTCACCCCTGAGTTTTCCTGCTGTTGTAGTGACTTCAGACAAAAATCCCTCAAGTTTTCAAAGGGATCCTTTAAAAGGTCTTTATACTGCACATCATAGAACAGATTTGACCGGAAGCAAGGGGTCTTGAAGAGGGCGACAGGATGTCTTAGCTTCAGGGATGATATGATATCATCCTGGACTCTCTTGGTAGCTGTAGCAGTTAGGGCTACACAGGGCGTGCCAGGGACGCGACAGCGCAAGGCACCAAGTCGCAGGTAGTCTGGGCGAAAGTCGTGTCCCCACTGTGAGACACAGTGAGCCTCATCAACAACCAGGTAGGACAGAAACTTTCGAGACACCAGAACCTCCAAGGTGGGCTGAAAGGAAGATGAAGCTGCCATTTCTGGAGTGACGTACAGGAGCTTTATCTGTGGTTTTTTGCTCATTAAATCAGTGAGGATATCCTTTTTCTCCTGAGCAGAGATCTTGGAATTAAGAGAGCTTACCCTGACTTTAAGTGAGAGCAAGTGGTCTACTTGGTCCTGAAAGAAAAGAGAGTAAGTTATTTTAGCAAGGCATACTTGCACAAAAAGAAATGCCAATACAAACATGTATCACACTTACTGCTAATCCTTTAGCTGCCAAATCATGCTATACGGTGATTTTCCATTTTCTTAGAGATGATGGATAGAGATTATTTACTTATATATAGTATTTATATTCTGCCCTCCACCCAAGAATTCCAGAGCAGGTTAAAAATTATTACAAGCAAACATTTTCAAAACAATAAAACCATAAATCTTTAAAACCATTCAAAAACATAATGAACAGCCTCCTAATTACCAACATAAACATCCCTTTGTAGATCAGACATGTAGTAATCCATTAACCACAATAATAAAAGATATTTATGAACAGATCTTATCTGTTTAACAAGACAGTTATACTTTGAGGAAACTAAACTGTCATCTAAACATGGAACAAAACCTCAACGTTGTTGCCATAAAAGGGTCAAAATGAAGACCAGAGGTTTCCCTCCAGTTCTGTGGGCTTGGAATATAATAAACCAATTTGTTGCTAACTCCTGCTGTTTACTATGGCATATATTTAAATAGGCAGCTATTATTTTCTATCTTTCACAGACTCATTTCTTATAAAAATGAATGTTCTGTTACCTGAATCAGTGCAATTAAAGGTGATATGACAATGGTGATGCCTGTTGCAAGAACTGCAGGAAGCTGATAGCACAGGGACTTCCCTGCCCCGGTGGGCATGCATACAAAGACATCCTTCTCCCCTGAAAATGCAACAATGCAGCATTCAAGGCTTTAAAAGAGCAACATGCTTCTCAAAATTCTGCCTTGGAATCTTGGGTATCACATCATCTAAGCAAAGCTCATGTATCTACAGATTAGCAAAGTAAATACGGTATTGTGGATAGACAAAACAAAATATTTGGATACTCGTTTTGGATAACTATTTTGAAAAATGCAGTAACCTGACCACATTTGGTCATGGGTTTGTGTTCAGAGGTGAGTAACCCAGACTGTTGCCTAGTTTAGGACAAAATAATCTATGCAAAAATACTGTATGGGTCAGGAGACAAGGTCCAGCTAGCCACCAATGAATCTTGGCCCAGATCAGATAAATATATCTTGGTTCAATAAGCTGAGTTACACATGAGTATTTTCCTTACAGATCTTTCATGTTCTCTTTTCTCAGTATTGTGCTAAAGGCCACATAATTACTTTGTCATAAAAATTAGCCTCTAGCTCGCATTTTGATTAGAACTTGACAGAACCTACAAAGCAAAATAATCCAACATGTTTGTGATCCTAAAGGCTGCATTTCTGAAAAGAGTTTAAAGAACTCAGAACAATAAAACATTCATGAGCACATTACCAACAAATCCTACTTATTGAGATTTCACAAGTATGTCTAATATCAGAACAATTTAACTAATCCTTGAAGCAGACTTAAAATACAATAAAGAATATAAAATAAACTCATGAATATGAAAGCCATGTTTATTTGTTTATCATTGTTTGTTAGTTCTTAAAACCATTAATAAATAGAGTCAAAGTACAAATATACAATTTTAATTCTCAGGTCTGTTCTGTTGACAGGATGGGTAGGGCTAAGAGAGCACATATTTTACACATATAAGACTCGTCACAAAACTGGGTCACTGAGGAGGCAGCCACAGAAAGGACAGGATCTTCCCAATCCCATCATTCATCATCTTGGAGCCATTATGTAGCATTCCTAACATTTTCTGGCAGACCCTCACATACTAAAGAGCAAAAATGAATGAGCAAATGTTATTTTTGGTAGAGATGGTAGTAACACTAGACTAAAGGTAGCAATCACATGGCGAGCCAGCACTGCCACACAAATGGTAGCACTGTTCCCCCAACACCTTCAATCCTACAATCTTTTCATAATAAAAAGTATTTTCAGTTTACCTTTTACTACAGTCATAGTTGCACTTTCTTGCAGTGAACTCTTGAAAGTGTCAAATCCAAATACTTTTTTGAGAGCTCTTTGAACTCTGTCTTCTAGTCTCGAGGAGGAGCAGCTACTCATCTTACAGGAATTTAAATTGGAGTAAAAAAAAACCTTCCTAAATTTTCCTGCAACCTGTTATCTACTGTGTAAGCATTGCATACAAATATACTTCCCTTATCTTTAACTACATTTTTCTTTCTCTCCCATACACTTCCTTTAATCAGCTGACCAAGAAATCAGTTTCATACATTCCCTAAACTAACATGAAACCGAAGACTTACTATTTCTCAGCCTGGGGAGAAGCTAAAACAGGTGAGCCAGTTTCTAAATTCCAAAGTCTCCTAAAGGCAAAGGCACCACCACTATCAACTTTTTTTCTCCTTTCGAAATGCAGGGATTACTAAACTCTCACATAACACCCACCCATCCATTATAGACAGGCCTCCTCTTCACCCCTATTAATTCCCTGCATCTTATGCTCCTGCCTCTCAAACCCTCATTTCCAAACCTATTGATGGAAACTTTCAAACCACCCAATATATCATTTCAACAGAAAAACTAAAAGAAAAGGCACTTCCTCAGTCCCAATCACTGGTGCCTTAAGATTTCCATTTTCTGATCAGCAGTTTTGCATGAGACCCAATTCCCTCAAAAGAGTTCAAAAGAGCCGCTTTCAGCCACTCTGGGAGGCAAATGTAGCAAATTTAAAACAAAGCAAGATTATTTATTTGCACTCAAAGACGCATTAAAAAGAGAGAAATCACTCTCTGCCAGGCATGCTTTTGCAGGCCCGAATAATTTAATTTTAAAGCGTTGCTATGCTACGTGCTTGTGCGTTCGCTGACCCCCTCCCTCTCCCAGCGCCATTCCGCTGTTACCCCCTTAACTAAAGCCCTTATTCCAGCCGGCCCGGTCAGGGAATCTGTGCGTGGGCGCCTCTTGATGACGTGTCTGAATCCCTTAAAGCGACACGTCATCTGGAAGCGATTTATTTCTTCAACGGCTTTGGACGTTTCACATCTCTCTGTTAAAAAAAAAAAAAAAGCTCTTCGGCTTTACTCCACCCCCTGCTCTAAAAACATCTGGGAGGAATGAGATGAGAGCCTTTCAGTTCCTCCCAACAGGCCCTGGTGGTAATTGAGAGGCAGGCCGCGGTTGCCATGGTGCTCTAAACCGCCACCGCCTCTTCTTCCTCCGCCTCCTTCCGGGATCTACGTCATTGGACCGCGCCGGAAGGCAATTCAAGTGAAGAGGGGGGAAATGGCGTCTGCCAAGAAGAGCGTTCTTTCTTCCTTAGCCGTTTACGCCGAAGATTCCGAGCCGGAATCCGACAGTGAAGTCGGGGGGGCGGGCAGCGAACGAGGAGCGGGGACGGGTAAGGCCTCGGAGGGGCGACGGGAGGGCGAGTGGGGCCGTGCTCGTCGTGGGAAGCCGGCCGTGCAGCTTGCACTCGATGGCGTCGTAGGGGAAGGGGGAAAGGCGAGCCTCTGTCCGTGGGATGGTAGAAGAAGCGGGTAGGAGATTGTGCCTCATGTTCGCCTGGCTGACCTTCGGGGCCTAGGGAGAGGGTGGGGCTGGCTGCGTCTTACATTGGCCTATGCTGCTAACTCACTCGGGAACAGTTTTCTTCGCTTGGTTGGCAGTGGCTCCCCAGATAAGAGTCCAGCTCCCTAACCACTAGTTTAAATTGGCTCAAAAGACTGTTTGCTATGGTCAGCAAGTTAGCTTAACAAAAGTCTTTTAGGCTCTGTTGTGCTTCATTTTTTTCTCTAAAGCCAAGCTTGCCTATTGTTGTAATTATCTTTTGATTTTCTACTTTAGTATTGCAAGTCCCTATAATGATAATGACATCTTTGGGTTTAGTTGTTCTAAAAGACGTTGTAGGCCTCTATAGAGCTGGCTAACTTCATACTCTTTGACATGGATGGAGCACAGACTTCGATTACTGTCATATCAAAAGGTTTACCTTGGATTTGAACAGAGATCATTCAGTCAGTTTGAGACTGTAAAAAGTCCTGCTCCTCTCTCCCTTTTATGGGCTGCTCCATTCCTTCTATGGAATTTTTGCCCATAGTAGAAGATATAATGGGAATATAATTTAATTCAAATTAACTTATTATCTTCTCTTTTAGTCCACTGACTCCAAAGGCGTCAATATTTAATTTTGCAATCTCGTGTATTACCACAACGATATTACCTTCTGGCTTCCTGTGCAATATTGTTCTTTATAGCATTGGACTTTCCATTCACATTCAGTGTTCCAACCACTTCACTCTTTCTGAAGCTACTTGCAGTTGTCTTCTACTCTTCCCCAGTAATGTTTTGGACACCTTTTGCAATAAGTGGGCTCGTTTTCCATTGTCATATCATTTTTCCCATAGTGCTTTTCCATGAGGTTTTCTTGGCAAAAATACTAGAGTGGTTTGCCATTTCCTTCTCTTATGGATCACCTTTAGTTTAGTCAGAACCATCCACTGTGATCTGTCCATCTTGGGTGGCCCCGCACAGCATAGCTTGTAGCTTCACAAAACAGTGCAGGGAAATTAGCATCTTACCAGCACTTTTTATATTATGCAGCTACTGTATTTGATTTTTCAAGAAGAATATATAAGATATTTATAGTTATGCAGGATTACTGTGGGTTTCTTGTAAATAGGATAGGTTTTCAGATAAACAGATAAACCCACAAAAATGTTTTAATTTATTTTAAGTTAGGTCTGTAAGAGTTAAAAATGCAGCTTTATTATTTTGTTTGAACTTTGTTGCAGTCTTGTATTTCCACCTGAACCCTGAGTGGCCAGTCATTTATTATTCTTTTTGTTCATCTTGAATTGACTAGAAGAAAAGGGAGGCCTTGTGTCTGAAGGCTATGGAGATGATGACTTCAGCAAAATGGAAGGCGAGGAGGATGGTTATGATGAAGATGATGATGAAAATAGCAGACAGTCAGTAAGTACTTTCGCCTATACCCTCTTACTTTGCTTTCTACTACTAACTGAGCAGAGGGATAAAGAAGGAAAAATAGCTCACTCTGCTCAAGTTGGGATGGGGTTTTCCCATCCCTTCTTTGTCAGGCTTTTGTTTCTCCCCCATCTGGTCTGGAAAAATGGCATTTGAGATACAAAGTTGGATGGTATAAAAATAAAAATAAGTGTTTTTTTTTTAAAGTAAATGAGAATGCAAAAATATTTGCTGCCGGCTAGATATTTTCAAAACACTTCAATATGGATAGATTGAATGGAACTACCTTTATTTTTAGGAAGATTTTGAGAACCTTTGTTAGGATAATATACCTAACCAACCAAAATATCATAAAATGGTATAAAAATCAGGTTTTCCATAACTCTTCAATATGCCAGATGGTGCAAAAGGAGTGAGAGAAGGACAGAAAAAAGCTTTTTTTTTTAGATTCTGTTGTCTGCCTTCTGCTCACCAGGTTGAGATGGGATGGCAAACAAGAAAGCAGACATCCGAATGAGATTGTGTAGTTATCACATTGCACCAAGGTCTGCTGCAAGCATCACACAACAGTTTTAGGCTCTTATATGTAAATAACAGTTGAGAAACTAAAGTATATGATTACTGAAAAAGAGCTGCTTTTATATTAGTATTAAAAACAGCAAGGCTGAAGGGGGGGTGAACGGCAGGCTTGTCTTGTGTTATATGTACCTATGTTATGTGGACCTTGTTTTGATTATATAAGATGCCTCAAGTCTGTAGGGGGAAGATTACTTGTTCCAGGTTTTTTGTTTTTGATAATTCTTTTAATTCCCCCCCCCCACACACACACATTTTAGTAGGATAGTTAGTAGCAGTAGTGAAATTGCATTGTAGAATTATGTCCAGAACTGAGGTGATACATTTCTGGAAAACACTTTCTGAAAGCTTTTGTTTTCATTTCTACAAGCTCAAAATACAACCTCTCTTGTGTGTATATCATCAGGTAGGATTATGTATATTTCTGTATATTGGCGTGCAAGTAGCATATTGTTGGTGTATCTTTTTTCTTAGTGACACCATTACTTTGATATATCTGTGATTAAGCTATAAAGGTAGCAAAATCCCTAGGAATCAAATGATAATTATAAATATACATCTTGGCAACATTGTTTTGCTCCTATCATGAGCCTAAGTAACTGTCAAGTAGACTTATAGGCAAACTTAATCATGTCTGAAATATATCCTGTTGTACTCACTCTTAGGCTGCATCCATACGGCCTCCCACCTCAAGACAGGAGGTGCAAATGCTGTGTGGGGGGTGGCTGAGCCTTGTCACTCTGCTCAAGCTCTGCAGTAACGAGAATGATGCTGTGGCAGGATTGCCTCCTGCAGCGACATAAATCCCCACCAGAATCAGTTGTGGACACTAGGCTGGAAGTTTACCCCAGTTCTGGCTCTCCATCAGTGATGTGTGCCCCTGAGTCTCCTTGTCTTCCCCATACGTTGCATCCATATGAGGTCGTGAAGGCAAATTTCCCTGTGGAGCTCCCTTAGAGTAATTTAACCTGGATTAAGATAAGGGCATTTTCATCAGGGATTGGAGCAGCACAGGGGCCAAAAGTGTGTGTCAGCCCTGGACCCTGATTTTCAGAAGGGGCTCTTTGGGTACCTCTGTTAATGGCTCCTTAAAATTGCTGCCTTCAGATTATCATACCTAGTAAGCAGCCTTCAGGCCAAAACAGTAACATTGAGAAGTTGCTTCCAAATGTCGTATTCCACTGTGAATGAGAGCTAACTGACCAATTTTCCCTCAGCTCCCGCACTGTACATTGAGATTAATGCATATGGTGAGATACCAGTTATTTAAACAGTAATTCTCATGTAACTACTTAAGGTCTTCAAACATTAACTATGTATCCTGTGTGGAGAAAACAGGGAAGAAGTGCAATGCCTCTTACATAATGTGTTCTGTCTTGTTGATCTGGAGTGTTCTATGTACATACAAATATATGGAATTTATTTTTGTTGTGAATGTGGGCTTGTTTACAATTTCACCTGTCCCCATTTGACTTGTGTTCATCTTTTAAAAGTGGCTGTTGTTTTAGTCTCAGATCATATGTGCTCTAGGCTGTGTTCACATGTAACCAGAAAGGGGGCTCAGTGTGTGGCCTTCATGTTCTCATCCCACTTCTAATCCAAGTTTTTTAGCCTAAAATATTCCTGGGAGGGGGAAGTAGCAGAATAGTATGTGAATGATCCAACCTGCAAACCACATCAGAGATACTTTTTACTACTGCAGTCCTAGGCTAAAAGTCAGTCATTTTTAGGATAAACCACCAGCAGAAGCAAATTTTAATTTTTGTCTCATGTTTTCTACTGAAAAGCTAATGAACGTGACTTTTCATCTTTGCCATAATCTGGAAATGTTTCATATTACCCCATTTTTTCTCCAGAAAACATATAAAATACATAAGTGAACAGTGGTGTTTTTTAAAAAAATTATTAGTTTTTTTAGAATTGAACAGTGTTGTTGAAAGTATTAAAAGCTGGTATAAAATCATAACCAATAAACAAGGTTTGACAAAATCACTTAAAGCAAATAAGATAACATGTCAGATGGCCATCTGAGAAAATGTTTCCATGTTGCATTTGGTGTTAGAAAGACTTGCCAGATATCTCTGCAAGTACTGTTCAACAGACATGATCTATAACTGTTCCATATACTAAAATCCTTGTTTCTAGAAATTACTATCCATTTTTCCCTTTGCCAGAAAGCAGCTCTTCAGAAGCTGAGCAAGGCTTGGCCAATTTGTATGATATAAAGCAGTGATGGTGAACCTTTTGAGCTCAGTGTGTCAAAATTCACAAGAAAACCTAGTAAAAAAGTTATATTTTTGATATATGTATTAAAAGCAAAAACAAATCATTCTTTACCTTAGTGACTTTTGTTGCTGAATTTCTTTTGTTAAATCTTCAATTGAAAGTTGGCATTTCGTACACTTCAAGAACAAGCAAGCACTACACGCCCAGGTGCCAGGGTGACCATGTGTGTCACCCAAAAGGGCTTGGCGTGTCACCTGTGACACACGTGTCATAGATTGGTCATCACTGATATAAAGACATATAAACATAAGGGGAAGCCAGCTGAATTGGATTCAAATAATCTGGTCCAGCATCCTTTCTCTCTCAGTGCCACCACCATTCCAGTTGCTCTGGGTACCTCAAGCAGAAGACAAAGACAAAACCCTTCACCTGCTGTCAACTCTTTGCAAATGGCCTTTAGAGGCATCCTGCCTATCTCTCCAACCTGGTGGCTGTCCCTAGGCATCCATTATAGTAGGCATTGATAAATGTGACCTCCGTGAATTTACTGAAAAACAGCTTGTGGGTTTACCTAAATATATTCAGATAGTTTTTAAAAAAACTTTTCTAGTTTAAGCTTTGTGTGATTCAGCCTTTTCCTGCTAACTGACAGGAGTTAGTACTCTTTGCAGTTTTAAATAGTAGCTTAGAATAGTAGCTACAGAAATCTAATCAGGATGTAGCTAATGGAAGTGGAGTTAAGGCTAATTATATTATTTAATAAGGCCATGACTGAGTCCCAAACAACATGTCAGAATTCAGCTTCTTCTAGGCTTGACCAGAGGCACTTAAGACTTGATTTCCATTACCTTCCTAGAATAAGAAATAGACATGAGAAATGGATCTGCATGCCATCTGCATTTCAGCCCAGAATTTCTCGTTTACATTTTTTCTTCCACCCTATGTGTGACTTGTGTCTGGGTGATTTACAAAAAGAATGCTATAATTTAAAATTCCAAAAGTAAAGGAAAAAGTTGAAAATGTACAGCACCAAAGTGGTAGAGAGGATGAAGAGGGTTTTTAAAATCTAGCTATACTTATATATTTATTTTACTCTTGAAGTCAAAACATGTTCGATTTCAGTTAATTGTTCGAAACAGAGCATTCATGTAATATGCTATATAACATGGTGGCTACGTTGACATTTTGATCTTCAGTAAACCTAGTTATTGGGTCCAAAACTTTGGCAGTAGGGGTGTACACAATTTTTTTTTCATGTTTGCTTCACATTGAACCGAATGTGAAGGCATTCACATTTGTGCAAACAGAGCCACTTCTAATGTGGTAGTATTCAAATCCTCTGTGAATGTTCTTTGAATGCTATTCAAATCTGTGTGAATCCCTGCCATCAGTTGTCCCTCTGAATCTGTTCCAAATCTGCTTTGAATCTGCTCTGAACACTTTGAATCCTTTCTGACTCCGCTTAGAATCTGTTCTGAATCTGCTTTGAATCTTTTGTAGATATGACTGAGAATAGCTCCCAATTGAGAAGATACAGATTACTGTAATTTCTGAGGGAAAATCAGTTAGACCTGGTTTGATACAGGAAACCAACAAAGGGAAAGATAAGGAAAAATTAATAAAATACCATATTTTCTGGCGTATAAGACGACTGGGAGTATAAGACGATCCCCAACTTTCCAGTTAAAATTTAGAGTTTGGGATATACTCGCCGTATAAGAAGACAACACCTGGTGTATAAGACGACCCCCGACTTTTGAGAAGATTTTCCTGGGTTAAAAAGTAGTCTTATATGCCAGAGAATACAGTATTCTAATTGGACATATCAGTTTGAATTTAGAGGAACAAGAAAGGCAAGGATAGTGGCCATACTAATTAATAGAAATGTCAAAGTTGAGATAAGATCAAAGATAACGACGGAAGATATTTATTCTTAAAAGCAAGAATAAATAACCAACAATGACAATAGCATCAGCTTATGCACCAAAGAAAAGACAAAAAGTATTTTTAATAACGTGATGCAAAGAGCAGAAACATTTTTAGGGGAGGACCCACCAAAGAAGATGTGACTGAGAAGCCGCTTTGCCACATTCGCAAATATAGCAAAGCATTGAATGAAAGCACAAAAGCATTCACTTCACATTTGAATGTCAATCTTTGAATGTAGCCAATGTTTAATTCTAATGTAAGCAATAGCAATATAATTTAATTGATTAGTCAGAATTGACCATATCAAAACAGACATACTTAAAACCAAATATAAGGTGAACGATTAAGCACAAGTATCAATAATCGTAAATAGCAAGACAGAACTGTAGGAGAAACTCTTAAAAGTCAGTGCCAAGGGCAATGGTATTTCGATCCACAATCTTTCAGGTATAAAATCTAAGTAGATATTAGAAATCTTTAGATTATCTTAAAAGGGCCTAAAAATCATCAAGGATACTAGATACTGGCTGGTAGAAGAACTGTTGGTAATGAGGGTCAGTTGTTGAAGATGACAAAACCTGGTGAGCCGAAAGAGTTGTGATGCGCACACTGATTTATGGTGTGTAGATGACTTGGTCTAAGCAACGGGTCTGGATACATTTGAGGAAAGAGGAGGAGGACCAAAGCTGGTGGATGAAGTCTGAACTTCAGTAGCTCTTGTGCCAGTGATTTGGCTGAGCTGTTATGGAAATGACCTTGTTTCCTTTTTCTTCAAAATCAAATGTCACATATAATCTAGAAATCATGTGGATACATTTTTCCTTCCCTTACTCAGGCTGTATTTAATATAAATAGATGAATTGTCAGCGGGAGGGAAAGAAGTTACAAGAACAGCTCAGTTTAAATTAAAGGGTAAAACTGTGCTGTTCAACCCGAACCCCTTGCCTCATATGCAAGAACTTGATGGAGCCCACTCTTTAAAGCTTAATCGTGTAAATTCTTTGTCTTATAGGAAGATGACGATTCAGAGACTGAAAAACCTGAGGCTGATGACCTAAAGGTATTTGGAAGAGTGTTGTGGTGGGATGGGGAAACATTATAAAGCTTAATAGCATCATTTAGTTCATGTTGGCAAGCTGGTGCTGTATCTTATTTTGGCTGGCATGCAAGAAGATACTCCTAAAACACAAACATCCTGATTTAAATGCTGCAAGGAACAGCTAAGCTACGTTTCAGTAGGAGAAATTGGTTGGCTCAACAAAATGAAATTATATTATGCTTTGTGTGGGTTTAGATACAAACAAGATCCTGTCATTCGTCTTCCTCTGTAATCTTAGGCAGTATGGCTTTGCTCTTAAGTGCTTGTTAGAATGCAGCCTTCCCTTCTTTAGTGCAAACCATGCCATAGAAGAACACGCTGCCATTGTGAAGTGGCAAGCAGTGGAAGTAGTGATCATCTCACCTAATGCAACTTGCAAAACATGGTGTTTTCTGGGAATAGAACCACCATGTTATGCAAAGGACAACTGTATTTGCAGCTGTCTGAAAAGCTAGAATTTAATTCACGCATACAAACAGAGCTTCACACTAGTTTGAGAATGGATATTAATAACTAAACGTGTATGACTTTTTGGTATAACGTCTTTTTGTATTACTCTGTGAGATTGCCAGTATACCTTTGTTATTACTTTTAAGTTCTGTTTGCAAGGAAAATCAAGTGTTCTTGTCAGTGCGCCAGGATGCTATGCATTATCATACTTCTCAGGATTTCATTAATTCAGGGAAATAACTGATATATCTGGTGCCCAGTATTTACTACAGTTGCCATTTTCTCATGCAGCACTTCTAACAAATTATTTTCCAGGACTTGCTTGAAAATTGTTGCACTGGCCACTTAATCAAGCTTTCCTTTCAGTGCCTGCGTTTTTATGAAAATCATGGCCCCCAAGCCAGATCTCTGCATCTTGGGCTTCATTAATGAAAAGGTTTAGCCAGAACCTGCTGGGACTGCAATATGACCATGTTAAGAATAAGTATATAGTCATCCTTTGTGTAATGTTAATGGTTTGGTTTCCATAAACCACCTTGCAATACCAAGCCTGTGGAAATCCACCGATCTGGAGAGGAAACCCAGCCAACTTTTGCTGGTCAGTGGTGTGCTGGAGATAAAATCACATTGGTACAAACTGAGATAATGTCAATAAATACAGGCAGTCACATTATCGCCAGCTGTGTGGACAAAATCATGCCATAAAATACTGTGTTTTTAAAAAGAAGTAATATTTTGCCAGCTGTAGTATACAAGGCTGTGCCATAAAGCATATAATTGTCTTCAACTGAATGTTCCATTAACCTATTTGATAAATCAGTCATAATAACTCTATAATGTTTCTGGAGGCCACCTTCATGTAGGTGCCAGGAACATTACTGTAGATCAGTGGTGGCTAACCTTTTGAGCTCGGTGTGTCAAAATTCGCAAGAAAACCTAGCTTAACACAGGTGCTGTGTCACATCTAGGAATATCCATAATTTTGTGATATTTGTAGCTCTAGTAAAAAAAGTTATATTTTTGATATATGTATTTTATTGAAAGCAAAAATGAATAATTCTCTACATTAGTGACTTTTGTTGCTGAATTTCGTTTGCTAAATCTTCAATTGAAAGTTGGAATTTCGCACACTTCAAGAACAAGCAAACACTACACCCAGGTGCCAGGGTGACCATGTGTGTCAACCAAAAGGGCTTGGCATGTCACCTGTGGCACGCGTATCATAGGTTGGCCGTCACTGCTGTAGATGAATCTTAATTTTTTTTATAACTTTCTAACAATAGAGCTATTTTGCTTGGTGTTCCCATTCACAACATTAAAACAACAAAGGCAAACAGGCTGTCATCCAGGGAGCGGAGAGGAGGTAATATAAGGCATTAGAGGAGGAAGCAAATCAGAATATAATCTTCAGAAGCACCATATCATATTCCTTTTGTCATCCCCAAAATCAAAGGTACCTTTTATTTACTGAAATGTAAAGAGATACTGTTTCTCTTTCTCGCCAACATGTATGTGATATTTATGTACATGCATGCACAAGACATAAAATACAGAGTGTGTTTGATTTCATGGTAAACTAAAGTTAATAGTTACCCATGTCTGCAGCAGTGGCTCCACTTTGTCCCTCCCTTAGTAAAAGCAACAATTCCACAATCCCTGGTTGAGCTTTACATCTGAACCTGGGATTGCAGATAATTTATCTGCCAAAAATACTTCATCCTTGTTTAGTTGGTTTCAGTTGATATTATAGTTCTACTGATAGTTGGAAAGCATGATAACTGTGAGGACAGAGAACAAAATGGAGCAATCTTGGAAATGGAAGGGTATGAGAAAAACCAGCAAATAGCTGAGAAATTGGGATGAAATATAGTGCTGAAGGAATCCACAATGACGGGTAAAAGAACAGTGTGAGAGAAAGAAAGAATGAAATATGTTCTCTGAAGATCATTGCATTTGCCATCCAGTTATGCTATAAAAATTATAATCCTGATGGAAGGGAAAGGATGGGACCTCACACCTTTTAAAAGCAGTCTTTGGACTTCCATCATAAAATCATAGGCTTCAAAGTGGTTATGGATATCTTCTAGATGGTAATTGCTTTTGTGTACTTGGCCATATGCAAGGCTGTGTCCCTGAGAAAACGTCACTGCGAATCTTTAAACCTGGAGTTAATGAAAAGCTTGATACCATTTTTTCCCACCTAGTGGCAGTGTTTGTCCTTTGGTTGCTTTCATCCTTTGTGCTTGTGCTGCTTAGTTGCCTGCCTTTGAGCAGGTCTACTTTTTCATTTGATATCTTGTCTTGGGGATTGTGAAGTACAACGTAAGGCTTTAGAAAATGCCTTTAAAACCCCAAGTGTAATGAAAACCACTAGTTTAACTGGTGTACACAAGGTGATAATACTGGGGTGTGTATTCTAAGCAGAAGCATTTCTTAAAGTAGATTTTTGAAGATCTAAAGATACAGTAAGCCCTTTATATTTGCTAGGACTCCATTCTTCTTAGATAAATGAACGTTGGATTTATAAATGCCAAGAACAGCTTTTTAATACATCTTTCCGCCACCACCCAAAACATTGTCAAAAGGCCAGTCCCTGCGAAAGTTATGAATGTATGCTGTCCTCGTAGCAAAAGTTGAGAATGTGCTATCCAGAGATGAAATTTTCTTCCCTTACAATTTTTGTGGTTTTAAATTAATACTGTCAGGGTGAGAAAACAGGAACCGAACAGCATGGTTTTCATCTTTAAAAAAATACAGATGACTGAGGTAGAATATTTCGATAGTGATCTACTAAAGTCTTGTCTACGTCCTCATTCTTCTCCCTACCACATTAATTTGTCTGCCCCTTCCGGCATTTGTTTAAACTTGAATTTGGCCTTCTGGCATTCGTATGCCATCCATCCATATAGTACACATTATCAGGAACGTTAAGTAACATTTAAAGATTATCTTCCTGGCCTGACCAAAGCCAGCTGGTAGGACAGTATTGAGCTGCAAAAGAGAAGGAAGCTTGGATGAATGCTACTTTCCCTCTGACGTTTGCTTGGCATTAGTGACAGTTACATCTCTATAATGCCAATATGTTGTGTTTCGTTTGTGGTTAATTGGGCTTTGGGCATAATTTTCTGCATCCTGTACACTAATGTGCTTAGCTTATGTTGAGAATCAACACAGAGCGAGCATCAGTTGTCATAAACTTTGAGTTTATTCTGTAGAATTCACTTATCAAGCCATTAATTAGACCAGAAAGCTGTAGTACAAGTTGATTGCTTTCCATAGCAAAAAAAGTGTGTCTTTCTCTTCCTCAGTGATCACTCCTTGGAGGTGCCATATTTGAGTATGGTTAAATATGCATTGGAGTGCAGGTGCTTTTTAACTGTGATGCTGAGCACATGGAAGGGCCAAGAGACCTCATTCTGAAGTCAGGTGACCTGTGGAAATATATAATGAGTTTAAGTTAGCTGTTGTGCTTCCCCTAATCCTCACTCCCAAATTCATGGAAAGTGAGATAAGGCTGTTGGTGGTTTTCCTTTGGTAGATGTGTGTATGCATTCGTGTGTCAGTTATATCACAATGCTGCACTGTGTTTGCTTGTTATAAAGGTCGCAGAATGGGTTCCAATAATAACAAAATATCAGAAGGGCTTGGCCAGAGTAGGCAGCTTTTCACAAACCTGCCCGTCAGCCTTGGCTCTCCGCTGCTCAAGAGTTGCTTGCTTCCAACGTCAGCAGTCTGAAGTTGGCCCAGAATCAGTTCTCTATGTAAAGCCATGGAGACAATTCAGTGATACATTTGGAGATATACCTGTTCCTAAACTATTTGTCAACATTGGGAATTAGCAAGGAGACTGTGTGACATACTAATTATTCTGGTTGAGTTGATCCAGCCATCCTATACATGAAGGATGTGGAGAAGTGTAATTGATATTCATGTATTCTTTATCACAAACGTTTTGCCTTTTTTCATTGAGCAACTTTAGCAGACTAAAAGAAACACACAAACTTTAGAACAAATCCCTGAGGAGTCAGGATGCAACGTTCTTGTTGATTTTGCTGTAGATAATACAGGAGTCTGCCCTTTTCTGCAATTCCAGGCACTTCATGTATTGGAACATTTTGTTCCTATAGACTTCTTCAGGTTCAGACACTTGATGTTAGAGTGATTTCTTTTTTAGCTCCAGGGCAAGGTTAGTCAAAGTTGGGACAGTAATTGTGAAAGGAGACTCCCTGGCCGATGGTGGAATGTAGTGGAGAATATGAACACCCTAATACCGTCCCTTTGCTTTCACTGATAGGATGGGAACAAGACTTCCATTTGGAATGTGGAGCAGCCTAGATTTGCTCAGCTTGGTACTTTCTTCTCATGGAAATTTGGTAGTAGGTCAAGAGCAATTTAGCTAGCATGACCTTCCACACTGTAATATTGAGTGAGAAAGAAATTAATGAACAACTTCTGTTTGGTTTTGATCCATTGAGGCATTCACTAATAGATTACTATAGGGCATATTTTTCTTACTTTCCCTGCAATGCCTTGTGTGTAACACTCTAACCCAGTGATGGCTAACCTTTTGAGCTTGGTGTGTCAAAATTCACAAGAAAACCTAGCTTAACTCGGGTGCTGTGTCACTTCCAGAAATATCCATAATTTTGTGATATTTGTAGCTCCAGTAAGAAAGTTATATTTTTGATATATGTATTTGATTAAAAGCAAAAATGAATAATTCTTTACATTTGCTAAATCTTCAACTGAAAGTTGGTATTTTGTACACTTCAAGAACAAGCAAGCACTACATGCCCAGGTGCCAGGGTGACCAGGTGTGTCACCTAAAAGGGCTTGGCGTGTCACCTGTGACACGTGTGTCATAGGTTGGCCATCACCGCTCTAACCTGTTCTAGAGGGTTCCTTAACCCTTTGGCACCAGTTTATCAGGAGTGCTAATTGGGGCAGTGGGGAGAGAGATAGAAACACCATTAACCACCTCATAGTTTAAGCTGAAAGCAGCTCGGATGCTCGGGGTGCTAGATCTGCATCCTTAGTGTGACCTTAGCAGTATTTGAGAGTCTCATTGAAGTTCTATCCTTCTTGTAAAAAAGTTGCTGATTATATTGTACTTAAAAGTCTGAAAAAGCATGAGGGTGCTAGCATTGAATGTTAGTTCCCTCCAGAAAGCCCAACCCTTTGGCTTAAGCCACTGAAGGACTGTTCACAAGAGAATGATTAACCTTGTCTGTGATTATGTCTGATTAAAATGATGTAAGCAAGTCAATAAACGGGGCCCTGCCCTCTGCAAGTAAGCCTTTGGCACTTGCCCAGTGCGCTTCAAAGCCCTTGTAACCTGCTGAGGGGTGCCTTCCGTGGAGACTTTTCTTTCTCAGACTTCAGGATTTGGTCGGAATTCTGCCAGGATAGGGACCTGAATTCGAGCAGATGTTTTCTATTTGGAAAACGGAAATATTTTTTCAGTGGGGCTCTAGAAAGTTGTATTTTTTTCCCCCTGAAATTGAACTAGTTCAGTTCTTTGGCTTTATTGCTGATTAATATTATGGTGTTAAATGTAAGCTGTATCCACAAGCAGCAAAAAAAAAAAAAGTGACTTAGAGGTGGCTTAGAAGTGGTACCTGCCACACACTAGTGTTCCCATTCCGTCCCTTGTGCATAATAAAGGCCAGAAAATGTCCTTCCCAGGTACATTAGAGGTGAGGCATTGACTATCACATGCAGCTACATGAGCCATTTTATAATGCATGTGGATGTGGCCGCAAATAATTATAGTGCTGCTTTCCCTTTTCTCATCCAATTATAAAGACATCTATGCAAAAAAATCATGATCCTGGAGAGGACAGTAAAGCCATTATCCCCTTCATCTGCCTTCCATTTCTGACGTTGGATTGTTGGTATGGTAGAGTTGGGGCAGACCACTGTCATTGAGCAATCAAGTTCAGAATAGGTTCAATCTTCAGGCTTTTTCACCCTTGACTTAAGTAGTATTCCATTGAAGTTAAGTTCAGGGACAGTGGCAGCATTCACACCAGAAGCACCAACACCATCCACCAACTTACCTACTGGCCCTCAAAGTGCGGATGGACTGTCTACTTCACCATAGCTATAGTCAGACTGTCCATCCTGGAAGATCTGCTTTGCCATGGCTCTTGCCATGACAACTTCCGGCATATGCTGGGCTGTTGCTATGGTGATCACAACATAGCTCGTGACTGCACAGCTGCTCTGCTCTGCTCTGACCCCACACGGTGTTCACATAAGGAAGTAGTGTGAATGCTACATCTGGGAGTTTACTAGGAGGGTATTCTACAGAGTATAAGGACCTCTGCATCCACTCTAGGCCATTCTGGGACAGAGGCTGCACTGCAGCATGCAAACAGAGCATCCCAGAGCATGCATGGCCATCCTGATTGACTAAGTACAAAAAGGCCCATTGTCACTAAACTGGATTCCGAGTAGAAAGGTTGCTATATAGTGGCTTTCAACATGTCCTTCCTTCAAGCCTGCAGTCATGGATTTATTGGCCATCAGCAGTTCAGAATAGGATCAGAGATACAATGGGAAAGGGAGCATCCTGCTTATCTAGGTCTCTTAAATCCTCAGTAATTCTATTGTCTTTCTATCATGGATGTTCAAAGATGCTTTTGCTTCTGTTTTGGAGTAGCTTTCCTTGTTTTTCAGACTACTTGGTTCTTAATCTTTCCTCTAAGTCATCCTCTCATTTTGCTTACTACTCTTTTCTGATGGATACATTACAGAGTGGACAGGAAATATGCTATTTCAAGAGAGGCTACAGATTGTAGTATAAAATGTATGAAATGCAAAACTAGGAAATCTGTTTATATGTAGAAAAAGGAAATATTACTGCTTGCTTTGTCATATTATTTGACTAATGATGGCCCATTAATGCATATTGAATGGCAGTTCTTTTCAGAAGCCAATTCCTAAACCAGTGGTCAGAAAACTCATTAGTCAACAGAGCCAAATATCAACAGTACAACAATTGAAATT
>MTQE01002208.1:40862448-40889889 GCA_014337955.1 Aspidoscelis marmoratus
GGAAGGTTGAGAACCACTGCCTAACCTAATAGGAATCACCAAGTACTGAGGTCATAGGGAGCAATGGGAGAACTGTACTGAGCTTCCTTTCCTTATGGAGAGAAGGATGCTCCAAGTTGACCTGATTCATAATGAGTCCAAGAATTCACGTTGCACATAACCACTGTAAACAAATCTTTTCAGGTGGCATAGCTGTCTCTTAGGGATGTGCACAAATATCCGTAACATTATTAGTACGAATTGATATGAATTTGGACATTTGTATGCGAATTGAATGTTACAACATTCGTACATTGACATTCGTATGAAGCTTCGGAACATTCATGAAATGGGGAGGTGGGAAAGCGACTGCGCCGGTCACATCTGCAATGGATCCAGAGTGAATTCAACATGGTTTGGGAGCGGATTGAAAGCGGATTCAGGTCAGATTTGACGTTTTCAGAGCAGATATGTATGTGTTCGTATTGGATATACATACGAATTTGTACGAATTACATCCATATCAAATAGAATCCTACCACATTCGAAGGGGTCTATTCAATCGAACACGAAGCAAATGCAAAAGAAAACCCATTTGTGCACATCCCTACTCTCTATTGCTATAAAAGTATTCTGATCTCTCCTGAAAGCCTTGTTCTCATGTTTTCATTCTCTTTCTCTATTTAGGACTTTTTAGAACTGGAGAAGAGAGATCCCCAAGAACTAGTTGGTGAGTATAAATGTAACTATTATGTTACTGACTCCTGTTCCTTATTGCTCTTTCTGAAAGGTGAATAGCACTGTGATCAAAGTAAGAAGGTTTCAGCATCTCCCATAGAAGGAGAGAATCTGTGTGTGTAGTACCCCTAACATTGAAGATATGGCCCACATATTAATAACTTGTGGCCTTTATACCTCTGCAAGAGAAAAATACCTAACTCTGCTTCTGGCATATTTATTTATTTATTTATTTACATTTCTATCCCGCCCATACCCGAAGGTCTCTGGGCGGGTTACAAAACAGGTAAAAATAAAACATGATACAAATTGAGAGCAGATACAGATTAAAATGAAATACAAATAAAACAAGATGCACACTTAAAAACATCTTAAGATTCAACAAATTTAAAACCGTGCGCTCCGTAGTGCATTAAAATGATACCATTATAGCTGGGGAGGGAAAATAAATCCTTAACCAAAGGCCGAGGTAAACAGGTGTGTCTTTAAGGCCCTCCTAAATAAATATAAGGAGGGGGCATGGTGCACCTCGAGGGGGAGGCCATTCCACAATCATGGGGCCACTGCAGAAAAAGCTCGCTCCCGGGTGCCCACCAGCCTCACTACCGAAGGTGGCGGGACAACCAGGAGGGCCTCATTATTAGATCTTAAGGCACGGGCAGGTTGGTATGGGAGAAGGCGTTCCTTTAGATATTTGGGGCCCAAGTCATTTAGGGCTTTATAAGTTAAAGTTAACACCTTGAATTGGGCCTGGTAGTAAATTGGCAGCCAGTGCAATTCTTTTAATACTGGAGTAATGTGTGTCCAGTTAGTTGTGCCAGTCAGCACTCTAGCTGCTGCATTTTGCACTAACTGCAACTTCCGGACCTTCTTCAAGGGCAGCCCCATGTAGAGCACATTACAAGAGTCCAATCTAGAGGTTACCAGAGCACGGGTAACTGTGGCCAAGTCATCTCTATCCAAAAAAGGCTTCAGTTGGCACACCAGCCGTAGATGGGAGTAGGCACTCCTGGCCACAGCCTCCACCTGAGCTTCCAGTGTTAGTGTGGAGTCCAGGAGCTTCTGGCCCCTAAAGGCCAAACTCCTTGTCCTCTTGCAGGGATCTAAACCATACATAACTAAGCGGATTCTACTCTTGCTTTTGAAGTCCACCCAAATCAGGAAACCCCACCTCATATAGACTGGAGGAAACACTAGGGGGATGGTCTTTCAGAACTTGGGGCAAGGACCTTTCAGAACCTGCCCAAGAATCTCTCAACTTATTTTATGTGTACTATTACTGTTTCTTCTGCATTTTTGTACACATGTAGTGATTTGGTTTGGTTTGGTTTAGTAAAGAAGGTCATTTTCATTGCAGAGATTGCCATCTATGTCATAACAGAAGCATTCTTGGAAAAATTCAGTTTGCCACACCTTGCCAACAGCTTATTGTGTTTGATGGCAGCTACTATTTTCCACAGCTGTTAGCTTCTGCTCATGAGAGGAGGAAATCATTTGTTGCCACTGTGACACTTTAGTCTAAGATACGTGTCCGGTTGAAAGTACAGCATCTCAGAAGGGCATCATCACGTTTTGGGTGTGAATGCTGCCCTCTGCACTGCAGTCCTTTTTTCAAGCCACTCATTTCCTTGTAAACAGTTTTGCAGTCTTTGAAAAATCTAGATGGTAGTGGCTCTCTTCTCAAGCATGGAAAAAGTTTACCTTAGAGGATCAGCATGGTTTATCCTTGGAGCTTGAGTGGAGAACAGAATGTCACCTTTTCAAATATGTGAAAATAATTCAGTGTTCTTTACTGAAATCCCAAATAGCTGCAAATGTACAGTCTCAGAATACAAGATTAAAGTGGGCTGATCTTGTTCTGCATTCCTAAAGCCCACAAACAAGTCCATTAACTGTGGTAGCCTTTCAGAGCTGGATGACTCAGGATTATAGTGCCTCATACACAATGCTTCCCTATAGTCCTATTGTTAGTTGCCAGGAAATAATAAACATCCACTGTCCCAGGCATGAAGGCTGGTCCATCCTGTTTAGGACTGAGGAGGACTCAAAGTTATAATCTAAATCCTCTTTTTGGGGTTTGCAAAGTTTTGCATGCATTGCAGCATGCTTTTGCATACTTCACAGCTGCCCTTTCGTGGCAACATGGACAACAAGGACAGTCACAGGTTACCAGCTGTGTAAAAGCAAGATTGTGTTACAGAAAACAGAAGATTGTGTATCATATATTCTTAATTTTGCCCTGGTTCTATTCTCTCCTATACTGCACTTCTGAGCTTCTGAACCTTCCTTTGGTCTTTGTGCTCCGTCTATCTCCCATACAAACCTGGTTGTCTTTGTTTTGCTGCCTATCAGGAGTGAGAACTTAGGTCGGGGTGAAGGAATGCTCAGGCATTCTCCCCCTAGTACTAATTTCCCATAGGGATCATTGCCTCAATATTCACTGATTCAAGTGGGAGTAAAAGACAGAATTTTTAAAAGTGTGAGGGGAAAAAAGTACAGAATAGCTAAAGATGATACGGCTGTGAACAATCTTGTGTATACAGCTATTAGTGTTGCTGGTGGTGGATAGGAATAAGGAAGTCAACTGGGCACAGCAGCTCTTTAGAATACGCAGATTTCAGAAGTAGGAAGACCTGATGCAATTCAATTTCCAGCTTAGTTGCAACTTAATATATGTTTCACGTTGCTTTCGTTGCCTTAATCAGCCCCATAGTCAAAACCATAGCTTTAAGGTATGAATAATTATTTACTTCACAAGGGTGTGCCTGTAATGGTGAATCATGCCGATATTCAACTTCCTGCATTCCCCATGTGTCACTCTTTATTTGAAAGTCAGTCGGTGTACACACCCAAAGTTGCAGCCAGCTATACCTAACTTGTGTTAAAATGAACTTTGTTGGTTGTAGAAACAGTAAATTATAAACGTTGAAAAACATTCTTATATTTTCTATTTGTCTGGTTTCCTGAGGATCATGTAGAACAACAGCAGGTGAACAACAGATCTTCTGCGTCCCACAAGTGTCACGAAATGCCTAGAATTCTGGGAACAAACTACCTCAATTTTGGCATGTTTATAAAATATTGATTCTTCTCATCCTTGTGGCTGAATGCTTTGGTATGCTTCTAAAGAGGGAAAAATATAGAGACATTGGAAACTAGAACATAAGAAAAGCCCTCCTGGATCAAGCCCATCTAGTCCAGCATCCCTTCTCACTAGTTGCTTCTCAAGCAGAAGAGAAAAGGCAAAACCTTCACCTTCTCTCATATTCCTCCACATGGCCTTTAGAGGCATCCTGCCAGTTTTTCCAGCCTAGAGGCAGTACCTAGGCATCTATTCCAGTACCCATTGTTGCACCTGTACTCCATGAATTTGTACAACCTCTTCTTAAAGCCATCCAGGCTAGTGGTCGTCACTAGCCACTACCATCACTCTGGTAGTCAATTCCATAGACCAGTGACCCACTGTATGAAAGAATACTTCTCCTGTCATTCCATACTTTCCTACCTATTAACTTCACAGTGACACCTGATCTGTTGCAGCCTGATCTCATAAGGAAGGCATTCCAGCTTCTTGATGAACCTGGTTACCCTTTCCTGTCTTTTTCCAGTTTCACAATATCCTTCCTGGAGTGTGGTGGCCAGAATTTTAAATGGTATTCTAAACGTGGCCGTACCATAGATTTATAAAAGTGATGCTTGCCAACTGATTTTTTATCCCTTTCTTAATTCACTTAATGGTTTGCTTTTTTTTCACTAGTGTTGCACATTGGGTTGGCATCTTTAGTGAGCTATCCACTAGACCCCCATCTCTTTCATGGTCTGTCACAGAAGGAAATATTTGTTAGTTTGCTCTTAGCAAGATTGAAGCTCATTTGCTATTTGGTTGTCCACTTACCCAATGTTAAGAATTCTTTCTGTGAGCCAGTTTGGTCTTGTGGTTAGAGTGCTGGTTTGATTCTGCACTCCTCCATAAAGTCAGCTGGGTGATCTTGGACAAGTCACAGATCTCTTTCTGAGCTCTCACAGCCTCACCACCTCACAGGGTGACTGTAATGGGGAGAAGAACAGGAAGCTTTGTCAGCTGCTTTGAGTCCCCTCAAATAGGTAACAAAAAGACAGTTGCATTTGCCAGATTTTTAAATTATATCTTCTAGTTTCCTCACACTTGCGTTATTCCTTATTTTCTAATGCAGGTCAGTATTAAATCTTTCCAACCATTTCGTAAGGGACCTTAGAAAATCCAGAAGTAATATTTAGATGCTCTGACTACTGAAGTAATATGTTTATTTATTGTTCGGGTTAATGCCACCTTGAAGGCATTCTCTATTTATCTTTTCCCTAATAACTGTGCCTCCATTGTAAGTAACCACATGGCGTTTCCTGGACTATACTTGTGGAATTCACAATTAGAGACATTGACTCTTCACATTAAAGTTAAAGGCTTTATAGCCCATAACAAGTGTATAACTTGTTGTTTTCAGGGAACTTCTGGAGACAGACTGAGCTTTGCTGGGGCTTTTGGCAAGATTTCTTTTCTTCACAGAAGCACATTTTTTGGAAATGCCAAAGGACATGCCTTTTATTATTTGTGGCTGGTAGAGAAATTAATCCTAACTGTAGTCCCAATTGAACTGTGTGGTACAGGAGGAAATGGCCACGTTACAGAAATTATGAACATAAGGAAGATGAACTGTGGTCTGAAACAGAGGCTTAGGTGCCTCTTCCTAGATACTTGTGTTTGTAGGCTTCCCTGTCTTGCTAGGATATCCAGCCATAACTGGAGGTGAACAAAATGGCCAGCTGGAGGATTTCTTCCTTTTTTCTTCTGTGCTTTCTCCTTAAGGGTCTAAATGTGCCTCCTGTCCTTCAGATTGGTCCCACTCTTCTCTGTTCTAGGTAGAGTTAAAGGAGCAAGAGGACCCATTGGTGAACAACCAACATTTAGGATAGTCCTTGTACATCCCAGAGTCTTTTAACAGCTGCCTACAACAGTTTCTCCATATGTGCCCATAGCCCCACTGTACGAATGCCACCCCCCACTTGGATGGCAAATCTCAGTGGAAAAAGCATTCCGGAGCATGTCGACCCTTCTAATCTCTCTAGGCAAAACTAGTACCATGCCCAAGGACATAACTTGTGCAGGCTGTTCACGAGGATACCACGTGCCAGCTCAGCCGACATCTGAATGCTTTCCCATTATAACCAATGATTTGTCCGTTTTACCCATAACAATGTATTCTGTGCAAAGAGATATAAGCTACTGTGTAACCTAGTAAAAGGTAGCCATTTCATCTCCATTCTCGCCTCCGCGTCATTCATTACAATACCCCACAGAGATTGAGGACCTACATTATATTTCAAAATGCTCAATAAGATAAACTTAACAGATGTAATAAACCCAGAAATCCCATAAGGCAAACTAAAGAATTGTTTGTGGCCCCTCCCAGTTAGAAATGCCAGGCTGTGTAACACATTTGAAATGATCAAAAGCGGTGTGACTATTTTATAATCTAGGGAGAAGTGCAAATAGGGTTCTATATATTATTGCTGAAGATAAGATAGTAAGTCACTTTTAACTTTTAACCTTTTCCCTTTTTGTTTGTTAATTAGTGTCATTTTGTGGGCTTTTTCTTTTACATATGTGTAATGTGCTACATTGTAACTTTTAGTGTTGTTTGAAACCTTAATAAAATTCTTTTTTAAAAAAAAGAAGAAAAGCCAGGCTGCGTGCATGGAATGTCAGTTAATATTAATGTGCAAGCAGATGATGAAATATAATAACGTCCCATACATCATAATGAACGCTTGCAGTTAGAAAAAGAGCGAGAAAAGCTTATTGCCACAAGCATGCACGCTGTTTCATACAAACAGTATTGGCCTGAAACTCAGAAGGTTAAATCCACATAACTAAAAAGAATGGCAAAATATGTTGGAAAAGAATTGGCATTCATTCCATGATGATTGCTGTCATCCTGCCCGCTTTTAAAATAGCTTGTTTCGAAGCTCAATATCTGTGCACAAACAGCATATTGTCTGAGTTATTCAGACCAAAACTGAAGGGAGAACCTGATGCCAAGGGGCAAAATTGAGTGTAGAACACAGTGTCACCATAGAGCAATGCCTCTTGAAAAGCAGCTTTTCCCGCTGTACTTGTTCTTACAACGTTTCAGTTCTAATTCTCTCCACTGCCAACAACAGCCTTCATGCGTTTGGAAACAAAACCGGGACATAGCTAATTATTGGGCAGGTTATGCCCTCTTTTTTAAAAAAACAGATGGTCGGCAGTCTGCCTTGAGAGCTTTGCCCAAGTTATGGTACCAGGAAGTTATCTCTGTTCACATTATGGAGGACAAATTTTAAACATGTCACAACTTCAGAAGTTTAGGTCATTAGGTCTGGCAAAGTATTTAACTGACACAAGATGTTTGCTCAGTGGAAACAGGCTCCCTTTAATCCAGATTTTCTGGTAGAAGACCCCATTGTAGACCCCATTAATGGGGTCTACAGAAAATCCAGATTAAAGGTCAAAATGTACCCATTAGATCTGGATTTCCCCGACGGCAGTGGAAACAATCGGGTCCCAAATGGGTGCCGTAGTGGAAATGGGATCATCCAGCTCACACCCAAATGGGTCCTAAATGGGTGCAAAAATGGGTACTTTTTGACAGTGGAAAAACACCCTTAAAGTCAGAAATACTCATGTTCCCTTTGGAGTAAAGTGAGAACAACAGTCAGTTAATTGTCAATTTATGCCTTTATTCCTTGCTTTTTTGCCAAGGAAAATGCAATAATCATAGATGAGACCTCTGGCACTATATTGACCCAAGAAAGGCCATTCATGGGAAGTATCCAACTAGGCCTTCGATTCCAAAGCTAAGAATTTGGGAAATAAATATGGAAGATGCTTTTCCCCATAATTCTGGAAATTAGTAAGCTTACAACTGGAATTGTGCTGCATAGACTGTTCACTATTTCTGTTCACACATGCTTGCCCATCCTGAGAAATCTGACAAAAAGTTTCTTGATTTGTTCTTAAAATCAGAATATAATATTATAAATTCAGGAACTTAACTTGCTTAATCTCTTTGACATTTTAAAGTTGTTCTCTAATGGGCTTCTTTCTCTTCTAGCTTCCTTCTCTGAACGCGTAAGAAACATGTCACCTGATGAAATTAAAATCCCCTCAGAACCTCCAGGCAGATGTTCCAACCACTTACAAGTAAGCTTCTTCATTTGTCTTTCAATATCATAAAGGTTGTACATGCCCTGCCTCCCTCTTTTTTCAACCAGCCACGCAAAGGATTGTGTATTTTCACACTGTTTCCCACAAGTGGATTTATTTCTGTTCTTTCAGCTTTTCAAATGGTAGCTTTTTAGCTACCACCTTCCTGCTACAGTCTTTGCCAATTCCACAACAGAACCACTTTGGGAGGACCTTCTGGAGTGTGACTATTTTTTTTTAATTTTCCAAATGTACATATACAAATACAAACATTCAAAACAATATAGAATACAAACAAAATATGACAATCAATACTAAAACAAAAACAAAAAAAACTTACTCTTACTACATGCATCAAGTCTCATTTACCTCAGACTTATAAAAAACTTATTTATTATTTCCTTCAATTTGTTATTTACTTCCGGTTTGGCAATATAGCTATATAAGTCTTTCCAACTGTCTTCAACTAAGATATTAACATTCCCTCCCAACATTCTCATTCTTCTTTGTCTGATCATATCATATTTAAACTGGTCAGATATGTAATAATACCGTGTGTCAATTGTACATTTATCAATATTTTTCCAAGATACAGCTATAGTTGATAGTGCTGCCATAAACAATTGATCTAACATATACCTCTTACTTTCATGCATGCTTTGGCCTTTATACAGCTGTAATAATGCAGCCTCTGGATATTTTTTTTACCTCAATACCCATTATTTTCTTTATTTCTTTAAATATATCCCAGAAGGTTAAAATTTTTGGACATAACCACCACATATGAAAGGTCGTTCCTTTTATTCCACATCCTCTCCAGCATCTTGATGAACACAGTGTGACTTAAGGAGTAATAGGGTACAGCAACGCAGAAGAGATCTAAGGTCTCCTGTTGCTTTCGCATAAGGCACCTTTCATTCATGTAAAAAATCTTAGGATCCCAGCTATGATTTTCTTTGTAATGGCTATTCTTATTAAATCTGTATCTCAGAAAAGTTCTATGTTGTATTTAAAGTTAGACTAATTCTGTGATGAACCATGGTTCCCAAAATGACCTATTTATTGCAGTGTTTTCTCTAAAGTGGAACTAACCAAATCCTATGCAGGAGCTGGCTGTCCTTTGGCTTGTACCTTTCCCAGAACTTTCTAGCAGCTGCTTTCTCGGTTTCTTGCCTTCACATTCAGTCCCAGCTCTGCTTAGTCACTGACTGGCAAGAGTTTTTCAAAAGTAAGCAAGCAATCAGGTAAAGCGTACAGGCAGAAATTTGGGGAAGTAGCTGCTAGAAAGTTCTGGGAAAAGTGCAAATCCAAGGACCAGCTCATCAGTCCATCAGTGAACCTCATTTGTTCTATCAGTACATGAAGTTGTAAGCCTTAGAGTGAATTCTGATTTGGTACAGGTTTCTCCCTTGAATAGTGCTTCTGCATATCCAGATGCCATGTGTCCCATTCAGTAACATGACATGAGTGCTGATAATGGGCAGAATTTCTAAACATTATGCTGTCATAATATGTAATTCAAGAAAAAGGAGTATATCTTTCAGTAATATTTGTGTCCTTTTATTTTGGACTACTCTTGGACACCACAAGAAAAAGCAAATCAGTTAACACTAGTCCATAGGTAACTAGCAGCATGATGTCCCTATGGTGAAAACATTCCAAAAGCATTTATTAACAAATGAAAGTCTTATAGTATTTATTTAGTAGGCCACTGCTGTTTTACTCTTATTTGTTAACTGTCAGTGATCTGTTTGGGTTATACTTTTATTTTAAGGGTTGGGAAGTATTGTATTCATTGTGATTTTCTATTCTCAGTTGAGTTAAAGGATGATTCCTCAGCCTTCCTATAGGAAAGACCCTTTTTATGAAAACAGTTGGGTGCTTTTTAGTCACTGTCAATGCAGTTTGTGATAAAGCAGTAAAATATTTTCACATCTTATTGCTTAATAGGACAAGATACAAAAGTTGTATGAAAGGAAAATAAAGGAAGGTATGGATATGAACTATATCATTCAAAGGAAGAAAGAATTCCGCAACCCCAGGTAAGAGTCTTTCCATTACAGCTTGCCAGCCTCAAAATTATATGAAACTAGCAAATCCTGGTCTCACAGATTAAGTAAAAAGCCAAATAACAACTATATTTTGCATGTAAATATATTCACAAGAGAATTTTAATATCTCAAAAAATATTCACAGATACTGACTGAAGATGAAGTGTAAATGCTCAGATGTTTTTACCAAAAGATGACTGAGGAGTAATTTTCAGCCATTTAGCTGATTTCAGTTAAGCAATTCATGTAAGGGGATTTTGCCTTTCTGAATTCATTGGCCTTCCGGTCACATCAATGGGTCATATAGGGCAATGGTTGTTTATTCACCCAGGATAAAAGTGAGTGGGGTATGATGGGGAATGGGAATCTGTAAGAGGTTCCTGAGTTAGAGTACCAGTCTATTCTCAAATTTCTAAAACTAAAATATGGGACCATATAATTGCATGTGATGTATAGTTTCAATATGCAGTCAGGTTAAACGAGGACTTATTTCCTACTACACATAACCCATACAACTTGAGGTATGGGTTCTGTTTTGTACTTTTTTCTGTCTTGTTCCATCCTCAGGCTAAAATTTGTTGCAACTCGTGGGCTAGCTTCTATGGAAGCATGCTTAACAGTGGAGATAATACTGTACTTCATTTTTTAATTTCAGCATCTATGAGAAGCTGATCCAGTTTTGTTCAATTGATGAACTTGGCACAAATTACCCCAAGGTGAGTGAAGCCATGGAGCTTTGACAGGTTTGGGTGAGGTTTATCACAAACAATGAACCGTCTTTTGAGCCTATCATGTTTGCTCTGAAAAGACATGAATGATTTTCTAAACTGGGCTTCCGGACCATTCAGTGATTAGAAAGTTTCTCTGTAGTCACCAGTATCGGTAAAGCCTCATTTCCCTGTCTTGCCATTATTCATGTATGTATGAGAAGTCCCATTTAGGCCATCCAGTTATGATGGAAATGTAATAAAGAGGTCGAAAATGGCCTTTTATTTGGGACAATCTAACACCCTGAACCCTGCAACAAACTAGTGTACTATTATGTGCAACAGTATCCCATTTTAGCATTATTATCTTGTGAGCTTCTCTTCCTAGTAGATCTGGAAGAGCATTTGAGACCAGGCCTGGTACTTTATACTGTCCCAGATGCTGGCCTCGTTCATCTTCTATGGAATAAAGCTTCTGTTACTGTTCCCTCAACTTCACTGTCCAGCCTTTTTTTTTCACCTCTTGCTTTCTGATTTAGATTCTGATTGCTAGAATAATGATAACAGATTTGTCAAGCAATGTATTTTAAATAGGGGAGAAAAATAATTCTAAGTCCTTAGAGGTTTTTTTTCTGTTGCAGGACATGTTTGATCCTCATGGGTGGTCTGAGGACTCCTATTATGAGGCACTAGGTATGTAGCTTTCCTCAAGATAACCTCTTTGGTATTTCTGAATGGCACTGGAGGTTTAGCTGTTAATTTGCTGACTTTAAGGCAACCATTTTTAGGCTCCCACTGAGGCTGAGGAGGCTGATGAAGACTGGCCTAGAGTTCAGAACCAAAGATAAAGTGGTTGTATCACAGTATTTATTTATTTACATTTATATCTGCTCCTTACCCCTGGGTTATAACAATTAAGATAATTAAACAAAAACACTACAGTATACAGAGGAGGAGGAATAATACCTCTTTTGCCAAAGACCCAGGGAAAACTATTTTTCTGAGCACAAACTTTTAGTATGAAATAGGGCTGAATTTTGCAGGCTTCTTGATACTCCTGATGTAGAAAGCTCTGTCCAGAATTCTTTTTTCCCCTGATTATTAACTTCATTGTGTGGTGTTCTCCCTTTTCAGCAAAAGCACAGAAAATTGAAATGGATAAACTGGAAAAAGCAAAGAAAGAGAGAACTAAGGTACCTGTTTGTCTGGAAAGTGGAATTTGGTTGGTTGGTTGATTTGTTTTAACGAGACCTACCAAACTTTATCCAACTGCTTGATTGGTCTTTCATAAACTTTCTGTTAGTTTTTAGAAATTATAAAGGTATATTTTATAATAAATGTTTAGTATTCTTGACTGTAGTTTCTTACACTCTAAATTCTTGCAGAGTCATAAAAATGCTTTAAAAATGCATACATGGGTGTCCTCTCACCTCTTGGTAACCTGATATTTTGCTTGCCCTGTTATTGTTGAGCACCACTGAGCCATGGCCAACTCCTGGCTGACCACATGGGCATCTCCATAGGCACTTCTATGAAGTTTTCCTGACAGAGATACCTAAGTGGTTTTCTATTGCTTACTTCCAGGGAGAGGCAGGGATTGAACCAGCAACCCTCTGTTTTCCAAGTAGTTTACTCTGCCATGGAGCTACAGGCCCTCCCTTTGCTTGTCTTAAAGGTGTTATAATATGGTAAATTTTGGGAAAGATTACACGAAATAGAGAATAGTCTGAATCAGTGTTCTGCCATGAAGTATATTCCATTTTCTTGGCAGCAGACATTCTTGTGGGTGCTTTTCCCACCACATATGTCAGACACGCAGTTTTCTGCTTTTATTCAACTTTCTGCAAGGTATTAAGTTTACATTTTTTTTCTCTACTCATCATAGACTTGTAGTTAGACAATCAGACTGTTGTGGTTTTTCTAGTGGCTAGTTTGCTATCTGTAATGCAGGCAATGCCTGTAGAGACAGGCATCATAGAAGCCTTATTTTGTTGGGATGAACTATGAGATTCAAATTCTTATTGTTCGAAGTTTCTAGTCCAGACCAGAAAATGGCCAGAATTGGGCCCTCAAAAAGTAGTATGCTCTGGGGATCGTCTTTTGAGACACATTACAAGGAGTGACGGCCTACTCAATCTCAGCTATTAATAGAGTTGGCTTTCCCTCACAGACAACAAGAGTGGTCACAAACAAAGTCGTTTTGGACCAAGTTTTTAATTTCAGTCAATAACTTTGACAAAGAGCATTAATACTTTGCTTTCTTTTCTAGATTGAGTTTGTAACAGGCACCAAGAAGGGGACAACAAGCGCTCCTTCTACTACTACTACAACTGCCAGCACTGCAGGCGGAGGTAAGGGAAATCTCCTGACATTGGATCCTAACTCCATCCGTACTGAAGGCAGGCATTTTCTCTGTGTGCACCCTCTTCCCTACAGTGTTTTACTTGGGTGGTGGGTGTATTTTAAGAGGCCAGCCTGATTGGAGAATGTTCACAAACTTTTAACATGTTGCTGATTATTGTAATAACAGTATTGGAGAAGATGCTACAAATCAGACACTAAAACAATTCTTAATTTAATAGGGAATATTTGTGGCAGAGAAAATGAAAATCTGCAACAGGGCATTGATGTTTGTAATATTGGTTAACTTTTGTGTTAAGGAAAAACACAGAAGTATCTTTGAAAACTGAGTGTAAGGTGCAAGTCAGTTAAAAAAGACTCAGTTTATATAAGAAGGGCATACCTTGATAGCAAAAGATATGCTTTCCATAGAAAGTCTTCATTTACCTTCTCCTGGCAATTCTAGTCAAGGCTGTGGTAAAGAAAGGCAACATTATGTGACATAAAGCAGGGTGATGGTTTCTACATAGGATTTACTTTATGGCCCTTTTCACTTACCTAGGCTGGACTGTTCCAACTAGAACAGTTCCTACTGGATCAGTTCCCAGTTGGAGCTGTCCAGTTGTCCCAGGACAAGGCCATCAGCACTTGGATGGCCTGTTCAGGAACACTTAATTTTGCTGTACAGCCAAAATGGGTTCTTCTTGCTAAACTGCCCCAAATCTTCCACATGCCTACCATGGGCCACTGTTATGATCTAAGCATCCATTTTGGACAGAGCACGCTAGCATGGACATTTCCTCTCTGTTTCACTCCAGGAGTCTAGGTCTCACACTGTACTGTTTTCCCAAAAACTATAGAAAGGCAGCATAGTTCTTCCTTTAAATTGCTCTGTAGATAATCAAGAATAATTTGGAATAGGTTCCTGAAAGGGATATAAATATATGTGAGGCTTCCACTATCCTTCTGTCATTAGAATGGTGCAACAGAATACACTTCAGATGACATGCAGTTGGTACAAGGAACGTATAGCATATAAAATTGGCTTACAATTGATCCTCCCTGGGGTATTCCTTGGCAATAAGCATGGAACCGGAATTTCAGCCGAGTTCAGCACCACCTAAATGTCCTTAGTTTTAGACAGCAGATGAGATCTTCATAATTGTCATCATTAATCTAGATGACCTTTTTTGTAGAAGATAGGATCTACCATAAATATATCCAACAAAAAGATATACTTCTTTTTTTTAAAAAAATTAATTTATATTTATATCCCGCCCCATACCCAAGGGTCTCTGGGCAGCTTACAACATTCAAAAACAAACATATTAAAACTGTATCACACTATACTATCTTCTTGTGGTATTTTCAGCACTCTCAATGTGCTTTTGCTCTGTATCCATGCATTCTTGATGAATCTGTTAGACTGGTTCCCCTTCAGAATGTATATGTGTGCATGCACCTGTATTGAGAGCTTCCTTACACACAAAGAAAAGTGTGTACAGCATGTCATGGAGGTGGCAGGTCAGCAGCATGCGTTTACAAACATACTAAACTTTCCTCAGATACGAAGTTACTGATAAGGAGTAACTGTTCAGATATGCATTCAAACCACCATTGTTAGGTCTAGGCAGTTCCGTCAGTGTGAAATGAACAAGAACGTTATCCTTTGCAGGTAGTTTTTTCAAGGCAATTGTTAAAAGACTGTACCTAGCCTTTGAAATTAATGATTGCTTGTTGTTCCCACCCAGATGCCCAGAAGAGGAAAAGCAAGTGGGATTCAGCCATTCCTGTGACAACAATTGCTCAACCCACCATTCTCACCACCACTGCAACACTGCCAGCTGTTGTCACTGTAACCACCAGTGCCAGTGGCTCCAAGACAACTGTGATTTCTGCAGTCGGCACGATAGTGAAAAAGGCAAAACAGTGACAGGCGTCCCGAAGAGACTGACTAATTTATTTGTTTTTGAATCTGGTCACAGCAAAAGCACCACCTTTGGAAGTAAAGGGAGAAAGAATTCTGGTGCAAATAATGAAAGATTGTTTAAATATGGACATAAGAGTTAAAGAGGATTGGGTTGTGGCTGTTCTGACCAGAGATTTATCTGGGAAAAAGCTCTTAATCTTCACAGATGGTACCTCTGTTTATTGTCTTTTGTACAGTGCAGTGGGAGCTTGGATGCTAGTGTATTAAATCTCATATCATAACTGTCACTGTGCTAAGTGGAGGACAGAAAGATTCGAACTGTGCTGAAATCAGTTGCTTCCTGGACAACTCGACACTGAATAACATTACCTGCTGTGCCTTTAAAGAGGCTTGGAAAATTATACAAGGCATAGAGGTTCACATCTACTGTCTTCGTGGAATCTGCTTAAATTCACAGGACTGGAATCTCAATGCTCCAGAACTTAAGAGATGAAACAGTAGAAGTCCACACTGAAAATTCTGCTTAGCTTTTGGGGACTCTATTGTAGAATTTGGACTCTGCTGAAGAATTACGGTGATTGTTAGATAAAAAGGAAGCAGCAGGAGGAATCTCTCTAGAGTAATACCCAGTGCCACAACTCTTTGAAACGTCTGTGTGAGATAGGTTGATTCTGCAGCATACCATTGTAGTGATGTTGCTGTTTTCGTCATCTTGAGGACAAGAAGATGCCATTTAATTTAAATTTGTATGAGCTTTCATACTTGCGTAATGAATGTGTTGGAATATAAAAATTTTAAAAACATATTTTGCTGATGTTATGTTTTTTTCTTCCTTACAGAATAATAGAAACTTATTTGTCAATTGTTTGGACAGTTTGATGCAATCTAGGGACTGCTGGGTTTCAAAGAAGCAAAAACGTAATGCTGGGGGGTGGGACAGGCTACCAGGCAGGAAAATCTCTTTCTTTTAACATTCTAGTGGGAGTTTTGTTCATGCTCAGTATTAATAGTATCCTTTTTTTAAAAAAGGAAAGCTAGTCAAATACACATGTATTCCTTTCTGTTGGCATTATTGGCAGACTTTTAAAAACAAAGCATCAATGTCCTCCTTGATCGGGCTAAAGGCCTTCCTAGACCTTTATGCTGATGGGAAGCCCACAAGACCTTGAGTGGAAAAGCAGCTCCTCACTTGGCATTAATGGCTTCCAAAAGTACTGGAGACACCACCACCATCTCAGCTGATTGCCTTATTGATCATGAAGTCATATGTCAAACTGGGAGCCACCTGCGATATATTGTTTGTGGTGACTCTTAAGAATACAGAATTTTCTTCCCAATTCCAGGAAGGGGATGATAAAATAATGCTTAATGGCCACTGGCTGTTCTTCAAAGGGCCGGGTGGCAAGGTTATAAGAACAGTATGCAGAAATTTTCATATAATGCAGTTTTATCTCATTTAGCATTGCTGATGGTGCAAACACTTTTTTAAAACTCTCAGAGCTGTCTACAGGAATGTTTAAAAGAAGGCTAAAAACACAAAGAGTAAAAACAACAATTAAAAACACATTAAAGACTGGGTGGGCCAGAGAAGAAGCAAACCATCACAGTCTCTCTTAAATCAAATTATTGCTTTAAATGTTTTTCATGTTGGGACACAAAAACAAGCTTTCTGGAGTTAGAAAATGTGTTTGGCTTAAATAGAAGATATGTCCTGGGCAGAATTTTGTAATTGATTTTTTTTTCCTTAAAGAAAAAGCTTTAGTCCTGTATTATGCAGAAGCGTACTTTCTGTTCTGTGTGCGATCTTTGAGGAAATGTTTTATTTGCATTCTAATTTCAGTTCTCAGCTTTCCCTTAAATTTATACAAGTTGTGATTTGTTTCCCTTTGAAATTGCCATAGAAGAATCTCAGTACTATGCAAACCTTTCAAAAGGCCTGATACAACCAAAGAGGGAGGATGGAACTGGTTAAAAAGGTGTGAAAGTTAAGATCTAAGACATGCTAGAACTTGATTAGTGCAGCATGGCCTATATGTAGGTATTCCCAGAGACTGGTCAGAAAACCAGCTAATAAACATTTTCTTGGAAGTTCCAGGGGCTGTGAGCATATTCAACCTGTCATGGCACAGATTCCTTATAGTCTAGGCACAGTTCAGGGTTCTGACTTCAGCCTGAGAGGGAGATTTAGGTCTGTAAGATTAGGAGAACAAATTTTTTAGGAGCTTTCTGCCCTGGGCAGTATTCTGGATTATATCCTGGAGTTAGGAGCCTTCCATCCACATGCTAGTACAGTCTCAGATAGGGCCAGGCTAGGCCCTGTTCTTTTTTTACAGCATGCAGCTTACAGGTCCCTATTCTGAGATATAATCTGGATTAAAACCCCGTACAGAAAGGGTCTTATATAGAGTATAATGTCTTTAAAGTCTTACTGACTGTTCAGAATCTTGTAGCTGATCCAAGGATCTTTTGAAAATCTGCCCTAAGGTAAGATCCTGTGCACACCCACCTGGTAGTAATCTCCTCTAACACAACTGGATATTTTAGTAAACTCGTAGGAATGCATTGTGAATCACTTGCCGGTTAGAGACATCGATTAACTTAGCTTCTATCTGACTTGAAACAAAGTTGAACTTTTAACATTGCTTTCCTTTAAGATTGGTTTTAAGATGTTTTAACAGTTCTGAACTAAGATAAAAAGCTAGGCATAATGCAGTCTCGGAAGATGACTTTGTGGTTATCCCCCAAAAAAGCAGAAGAAAGGCATAAAGATAATTTTTTCAAAAATCTTGGAAAGTGTTTAGGATTGCATTCCTTTCCTCACCCATTTTTTTTAAAGATGCTGATGTTTGCAAGAGATTATTAAATTATATTCTACCATCTTGTGTAATAAATCACTCCTTCCGAACAACCTAGAATTGAGCTTTGTGGAAAGTCATATCAGACAAAACAACAGAAGGTAGTTCTATGCCAAACGCTGCATTTCCCTTATAGATGGCCTCTCTCCATTTCAGATTTGTGCATCTCAAAAGTGTCCTGTTGTGCACAAATACTAACAATACAGGAAGTCTTCTTGTATGAAAAAGGCAAAGGGGACAGGAAAATAACTCTTGGAAGAGACAGAGGATGCATCCAGACTGACATTGATTACTTTTACTGCTATATTTAGATATTCCAGAATAAAGTATAGATATTCTGGAATGCCCATGCTTTATTCTGGAATATCCAAATATAGTGGGATAAGTAACTGACGTCTTGATTAGGGATGTGCATGGATATTCGAAAGTTCAAAACTCCGATTTGAATTCGACAAATATCGACATTCGAATTTAAATCAGATTTTCAAAAATCCAAATTTAAACATTTGAACGGATTTCGGATTTTTGAACAATGCAACTGAATAGAATGGCATATATCGCATCTGAATATCGTGTTTATTTGTGCTTATAATACGGGATGCAAATGCAATAAAAACAGGATGCGCACAAATTTGAAAACCAGATACGAACGCTCCTGACATTTGTATTTTTGAGTTCGAATTGAATTTTCAGAAGTACAAATCTATAATCCAGATTCGAATCGGATTTTTGAAAATTCGGATTTCTGAATTTCAAACCGAATTGAATATTTGAATATTCTAATTGACTCAAATTTGAATGCAAAAAAGCATTCATGCACATCCGTAGTCTGGATACAGCCAGACTTGACTGCATGTTCTCTGTTTCCTTTACCGCCCTTTTGCAATTCACAGAGTGTAAATTCTAAATTGTGTCATTTCTAGACTGATAAGTTCTTCAAGCAGTGGCTGATTTGTTTTATGAGTAGCCAGCAGTTGCTTTTATTTAATTTTCTTTATTGACATTTGATCAGATTTTAAATTGTACCCCAGCTTTTGCTCCTTTTTAAAACTATGACTCAGCTTCATTTTAGCTTCAGCAATGGAAGTTAGGTATGAAACCATTTAGAAAAAGATAGTTCACTCCTGTTTTCACATGTTCGCATTTTTCAAAAGTGCATCTCTGGGATCTTTAGATTATATAGGATAAAATTCTGACATGCCATAAATACCTTTTCCAAGTCTGTATATAGACCAGTGATGGCCAACCTATGACATGCGTGTCACAGGTAACACGCCAAGCCCTTTTGGGTGACACACATGGTCACCCTGGCACCTGGGCGTGTCATGCTTGCTTGTTCTTGAAGTGTACGAAACACCAACTTTCAACTGCAGATTCAGCAACAAAAGTCACTAATGTAAAGAATTATTTGTTTTTGCTTTTAATAAAATACATATATCAAAAATATAACTTTTTTACTAGAGCTACAAATATCACAAAATTATGGATATTTCTAGATGTGACACAGCACCTGAGTTAAGCTAGGTGTTCTTGCGAATTTTGACACACCGAGCTCAAAAGGTTCTCCATCACTGATATAGACCGTACTATATTAACTTGAAGGAGGGCTAATATTTATCCCTTCAAATACTGCTCAGTTGCAACTTCTGTTACCACTTGGCTTTAGTGAGGAGCACTGATGGGAACTGTAGTTCAATTAGCCTACCCTTTGATAGGCAATAGTTGACTTGCTATAGGTTCCTATGATCCATGTTCCCAACAAATAAGAATCACATGTACCCATGGGAAGCTCTTGCTTTGACTTTGCTCGTAGTTCCTAACAGGCATTGTTTTGGGTCTTCTGTAAGATTCTCTTACTTCCTGTAGAAGCAGCACTTCCCCTGTTGCCTTACCAGTAGCATGCCCAGACAGCTCCCCTTGCATCATTAGAGCCTCAAAACTATTCAGTGGAACAAGACACACCCATCCTCTCTAGGTTTACCACGCAGAGTTGCAGAAATGTGTATATTTTTTGTAGACAAAGTGATGGAGTGTGCCAAAGCACATTTGGGTGCAACCCCTCCCAGAATTCCTAGCAAAAGAGCAAGAATTCCAGTACAAAGGTGGAACAGCCGCGCCGTTGCCCAGTTCCACCTCTGCAATTCACAGTCCCCACAGGGTGCAGAGGGAATCCATTAAAAGGCAGAAAATTCTGCTATGCTTGATGGAAAGAGTTTGTTTTAATTTGGTTTGGCCTTGGACTCGGTAGGATCAGATTAGGAAACTTGGGAGAAATAACTGTACACTTTCAGGGCAGATATCTGTATTCCTCCCATAGATGAAAGTGGCAATAACAGATCACAGCTGCCTATTGACTCTTCTCCCTTCTCTTGGCACACTCAGCCTCCAGCTGGCGAGGGGAAGGTTTTAAAAAGGTTTTTACTGGCATCTCTCCTTAAAAAGAGGTCTAGAGCAATCAAGCCATGCAAATCTGGAGAAGACTTAAGATCTTCACAGATTATGTGCTTTGGCTCCCTAACTCCTCAGATGAAGAGGGGTTTAAAGGGAGGAGCATGAAGGCTCAGGCAATTTCAGAAGCAATGATGGGTGTATTCTCAAACTGCATAGGCAATACAAAAACAAAGAGGGATGGCTACAAAGCATACAGGGGAGACTGCAAATGGGAGGATCTTTACTCATTCACCATGTGAAATGCAAAAAAGGTTGATAAGAAAAAAGGAAGAGTGCATGAGCTCTGTGTGGATGTGTTTTCTGTGCAGTATTCATATCTACTGATTTCTCCAGCTTCTCTCTTCTGGCTAGAGCTTTCTCAGCTGTAAGATTGGTGCTTAAAGAGACTAGGGTGGGGTCACCCCAGTTATGCTTAGAACTAGTTCCTAGCAGACCAGGGCTTCAAGAGCCCTACTATTTCAAGCTTGAAAGGTTCAGTTAGATATCAGACCAAACTTGGGGGGGGCGGGCGGGCATTTAAAATGAAGTTTCTTTGTTCTAAGCACCCTTCCCCTATTGCACCACAGCCCTCCCACCTTTGCACTTTGGCCTACCCATAATCATGCCCAGCTTTTCCCCATCATGTCTTGGCCTGCCATCATGCCCTGTCCTTCACCCTGGTCTCCTTGATTCCATCTGTGACCTTACCTTTCCAGTCATGCCTGCATTTCTAAGTAGCTCATGTCAAACCACATCACCCCCCATACAACTTTCAGCGAACAAGCTGGTGCACTTCTGAGGCATTCCAGAGTAGAGAATCATGGGTCCTCCCAGGGACCTATGTGCACCTCCACTTCTAAGAAAGGCTAAAACACAGTTGTTCAAAACCAATACAAATCTAACAGCTATGGTTTCGACTATTGAATTCCTGCCTTCTAGAGCACAACCAATAATAACTCTCCAAGGCTGATGTCTGATGTCTCTGTAAATCAGTCCAAATGGCTTCCTGACGATTTCACACAGGACACCATGGCTAAATATTGGGAAGTAAGCCAAGTTTCCAAAACACAGTTATTGAGGAAGACATTTAATGGAGATAATCTGAATGTTTGACCAGACATTTTAGTTGAGTCTAAGGATTAAGTTTTAATCACAATCTTAAAACTCCTCTTGGTCCAGCCTACTGGAAAGTACAAAAACACAACTATTTATTTATTTATTTATTTATTATTTACATTTATATCCCGCCCCAGAATACACATTAAAAGACGTTAAAAATTTCCATACATATAAAACAATATACAACATGTTTAAAATAATAATGTCTGTACTGAGGGAGGGAACATTAACAACTTAGCCAAAGGCCAGGGCAAAGAGGTGCGTCTTTACTGCCCTCCTAAATATATATAAGGAAGGGGCCTGACGCACCTCAAGGGGGAGGCTATTCCACAGTCTGGGGGCCATCACAGAAAAGGCTCTCTCCCGGGTGCCCACCAACCTCACTGTTGAAGGTGGTGGGACAACCAGGAGGGCCTCGCCACTTGATCTTAAGGCACGGGCAAGTCGATAAGGGAGAAGGCGTTTCTTTAGATATTTGGGGCCCAAGTCATTTAAGGCCTTATAAGTCAAAGTCAAAACCTTGAATAGGGCTCGGTAGTGAATTGGCAGCCAGTGCAATTCTTTTAAGACCGGCGTGATGTGCATCCGGCTAGATGTTCCGGTCAGCACTCTCGCGGCTGCGTTTTGCACTAGCTGCAACTTCCGAACCGTCTTCAAGGGCAGCCCCATGTAGAGCGCATTACAGTAGTCCAATCTAGAGGTTACCAGAGCATGGATAACTGTGGCCAAGTCGTCTCTATCCAGAAGTGGCTTCAGTTGACGGACTAGCTGTAGTTGGGAGTAGGCACTCCTGGCCACGGCCTTCACCTGAGCTTCAAGTGTTTGGTCTTCTCTTGCAGAGATAACTTGATAGTAGCCTACTGAGGACATAAAAGTTAGTGAGTTATTTCAGTTCAGTGATATAGGTCTAACATGCTGGTGTTACCAATGTTATTCTGAACACGTGTACAGAACACGTATTATGGGCTTTGCTTTAAACAGCTATATGGGTATTCTGACTATGGCCTGCATTTCAAAATGAAGCTTATTTGCTTCTCCCATTCACCTTTTCAGCATTACTCTCAGCCAGAAGAAGTCTGTTGAAAAGAAGGCCCTCAGGGCATTAATTCAGCCAGGAAGGCTATCCTTTTGTTAACTGCTTGCTATTGCAACACTTTTTCACACTTGGCTACACACTCCAGGGTGAACACACTCCAGTCCTAACTGTAACAGTATTCTCATTTAGATTTTACCAGCAAATACTATGTAAACTTGCCCCTCACTTCACCCCTGTTTCCCCTTCCTCTGGATCTGCAGCCCCTGGTTCTACAGCCACTAATAATCTTAAAGTTACATTTTGAATCCACAAATCAAAAAGGAGATATTTCAGTCCAGCTCTCATCCAAAGAACTGCTTGTTATGCTTTCTAGCAACACAAGGTATAAAAAGTGAGCCTGTTTGTGTGCTGGCTGGCAGGCTGGCGGGCTTTAACCCTCAAGACCTGAACTGACTACTACATCACAGGAGAGAGGAGAACCACAAGACCACTGAAGACACTCTGTGGAGGTTTGAGCGTATTCTTTTCCCTTGGTAGGAACCAAGGCTTGGCACTGGCCAGAGGTCTTGGGACTGAGGAAACCCATTGCTTCCTCTTGCCTCCTGGCACTAGGGTGAGAAACCCCAGCATCTCTGAAAACCCCTACTTTTCCTGCCACTTCTAAAGCTTATTTTCACACTAGCTAAATTTCACTTCTACATTCCCTTGCAGCTTTGCCAAAATGACTGAGAAAAAGGAATCTCCCCTCTATCAGTCAGCTTGGTCTGATGTTAAGGAGCTGGACTATTATTATCTGGGAATACCGGGTTTGATTCCACACTCCCCCATGAAGCCAGCTGTGACTATTCAGATCAGCAAACAGATGAATCGTGTTATTTCCACTTTATCTAGTCCAAGGGTGACTTTTCCGAGTCAGCAAATGCTGAAAGAAAGCAGCTTGAGATTTTGCTGATGTGTCTCTCACCCTGAAAGGTGGACTGAAACTGGATTAAAACTTAGCTGTGAATGCAGCCTGGGAGACCATTAGGGGCCTTTGTTAGTTTTTATACGCACACATGCCCAGCTAGGAGACCAAGATAGCCATTGTCTTAGTGCAGCGTAGTTACGTTCTTTGTGCCTTTGAACTGCCTGCCCACTGTGCCATTGCCAATTGCCTTGCTACCGGCTATTGCAGCCGCCATGTAAACTGCCCTCTTCTTTTACTTTTCATCCTTTTTAAATCAAGATTGTCATTTTGCATCTCTTTGCCCCCTTTTCCCTTGGTAGCACATGCCAGCCAAGTGCAATCTGCTTCTGAGCAGCTTGTTACACCAACCTATAGGTGCAAAGATCCTGCAGGTGTAACTGAGATCAGTAATTCCTCCTAAAACTTATTGCCCGTTTGCTAACACAGGGGTGAAGCCAGCCTGGGACAGTCTGACTTCAGAGGTGGCCGGATTATGCATATATTCCACATCTCTAGCGCTTTTAAAGGCCTTTCGCAGTGGGCTCACCCAGATAACTTATCTGCCTCAATGGAAGCACAAGGCTGACCCAGAAATCAACAGTGGTTTGAGTTGTAAACCTTTGACAATTTTCCTGGATGTGCTGCCAGCACACTGGCAAAGAAGGGGCTGTGAACAGGGCAATGCAGAAATGAGCAGCTCTCTCACTGCCTCTGAGTTTTGTCGGGGCTGGTCACATGGGCTGCACTCCCAACAAGTAGATCCAGCCGCTGCAGTGGCTGGAAAATTACAAAGGAACTTCATCTTAGCTGTGCCTCATTGTCATACCCCTATTCGCACTTACCTGACCACACCAGTCAGGTAAAAACCCCACACGGTGGCAGACATCTGCTCTTCGAGTGCTAGATAAGCCCCATAGTGGGCCAGCAGCACTTTTAGAGCAGATATCCAGGGCAGGACAGGGTGGAATGCCATGGCAACATCTGGTGCACGCTTAGATGCTGCTATGGCAATCTGGAGGCAGTGCATGCCTTCACAGTCGCACCACCACGTCCACTGAAAGTGTCGCACCTGGCTGGAGGGGGCTGCAGACCCTGCTACTTGGAAGGCAACTAGCTTCTAGTTAAGCTGTGGACTCTTTTGTAGCAGTCCACAGTTAGTGCACTCTGCAGACGAGTTAGTGCATTCCAGGTTAAAGGCAGCAGTAGTGGTGTATAGAAAAAAATACCTAGTGAATGGATTGCCACTCAGTAGCAAGTAAGTGCGAAAAAGGAAGGATGTGTGTCACAAATCAGCCTCATGGACATCATGAGCCAGTTTGGCCTAGTGGTTAGGGAACCAGACTCTTACCTGGGAATATCAGTGTGATTTCTACCTCCTCCACGAAGCCAGCTGGCTGACCTTGGGCTAGTCACAGCTCTCTTCTGAGCTCTCACAGCCCCACCTACCTCACAGAGGGTCTGTCATGGGGAGAAGAACAGAAGGTTTGTCAGCCACTTTGAGTCCCCTTAAATGGGTGAGAAAAGTGGGGTAGAAAAGCCAGCTCTTCTTCTTACTCAGGTACTTCACAGAAGGGGGGAATGACAGCTGTGTCCTTAAAAGCATTTCTTGCTGCAGTGCCAGGAAACTCTTGACCAAGTATGTTTTGATTACCAATATGGGTTAAAATTTAAGGAACCATATCCCATGATTTTAATCTAAAGAACATGAGCTTAGCTCCCCCTCCCCCAACCTCTTTGGGCACAAATTAAGGATGCTGCCCATTAGTTTGTTTGTCTGTCAGTGAAGGAAACAGAAGGTTGGAGCTTGTTGAAACTGCAGGAACCGTCCTGACCTTTTCTCAGGGGGGCCTTCTAGCTTAAATGCCAAAATACAATACCATCTTGGATTCCTCAGCAAAGGACGTTTAGATTAAAAAAAAGAAAACAGACCTAAAGAAACTGGACCAGTGGGCAGGAGGAAAGCGCGTTAAAAGAACTGTTGGGAATAAAGATACGCCTGTGCGGAATTTTTTCTAGTTACAGAGCTGTACTTCTATGCCAGAGTACAATAGCAATCTGGTTACCAAAGAATAGAGTCCATAAGTTTTGTTAGCTTCAAAACTTAGTTTACTAAGTCTAACAAGGTGGGGTTACTCGGATATAAAGCAATAACATCTCAGTTTGCCTATTCTGTCCTGTTACACTACACGGCTTTTTCCTTCTTCTCCTGTTGAACAGCAACCAACCAAGGACAGGAGCAAAACTGGAACAAATCTCAGTTCTTACAGAAAAGGGCGGGAACAAACAAGGTTACATTTACCCAGTTAGCTCTTTTCTGCTGTTCCGTGACAAGCACTTGCAAAAGACACAACAAGAACTCAACCAACTTTTCTTCTAGCAACAGATTCAGACGTGCAGATTAAGCGCTGAAGACCCAGGATCGTTTATCTTGCATTTCCGGGCTCATAGATTTGTTTTCCCTTCCTCTGCTTATCAAGCGCTTTTGCAAATCTTCTTGCGGTTGTTGGGCTGGGCTTGGGCTCTCCCTTTCAGCAATTCGCCTCAACCCCTTTTCCTGTGGGTGGGGAGTATTCTTTTTCTTTTCTTTTTTTTTTAGTAAAAGCATGTTTGGGTGGGAAGAAGGGAGGGAGGGAGTCCAGGCTTGACTACCCGAGTCGTTCTTGCCCATACAGGTGTGCATTAACTCATAGGAATGCCAGACTCACCTGAGTCACGGATAGGCACCCCACCACCCCCAGTGCGCGCACACACCTGAGCGAAGGTAAAAACGGTCTCTTGCAACTTTATTGGCCTGGGAACTGTCGCTATATGCTCTCCGCCTGGTACGCCGCGGCTTTTCCATATGCCCCTGGCAGTAGAAAGGCAGGCAGAGGGAGCTCTAAAAAGCTGCAGCAGCGATAGGAAAGGGGAAAAGTCAACAGTGGATCCGAAGGCACCGGGAGCCTTTCAGAGGTATGTGGCATTCGTGCGCAAATCTTCCTTCCTGGAGGATCCCACCTTGGTATCCACCTTGAAGGGGCGGGGGGGAGATGTGTGTAAGGCAAACCAGAACAAGAGCATTTGGAAACGTCAAGGGAGCAGTGAGTGTCCCCCCCCCCTTGGCTCTGGAGGAATGCCTTGGTCCGGTCTGTGTGGGTGAGCGATTCTTTGGATTGTGGCACAGGGTTTGGACCTTGGGGTTGAGCTCAGCAGCACTAATGAGGTTTGTGGAATGCGCTAATTTCTGCTCGCAGCCGCTAGGATCCTTTATTTTGTTTTATTTTTAATCTCCCCCCCTCCCCTCCCTTGCACACATCTTCCTGTCGATTACCCAGAGGGAGAAGTTAAATGAGGCGGAAGGCTTCCCCTGCAGGTAGGCACCAAGCAAAGTCTGGGTTGGGTTGCTTTGGGCTTCCCAGGAAATCTGCTTTGTGCTGCTTGAACCTGCTGGCAAAAGTTGTTGATCAGCCAGTTTGATGTTGCAGAGCGGCGGGCAAGTTTCATTCTTCTCTTCCTTCTCCTCCTTCCTGGAGATTTTGCTTCTTTAAGCAGTAATGACCATAACTGTATTGTTTCCATAGTTTGTGCACACACGCTAATGTGCAACTGTCGTTATGAAAACCTAAGGGCACTTTGTGTATGCTCGAAAGCCCTGTGAATTTTTTTGTGCTACATGATTAAGGTGAAACCGTTCCTGGGAGGGCAAGGGGACAATTATCTTCTCGCACGCCCACTCATGCTGCACATGCACAACTAGCAGATCATTAAGTGAGTGGATGTTCACACCTAAGTTTTAATCCAGCTTCAGTCCACTTTCAGAATGAGAGAACACATCCGCAAAGTGAGCAGCTTATTTCTTTCAGCATTACCTAACTCAGAAGATCCACCTTTGAGTTAGATAATGCGGAAAGAAAACAACTATTTTACTTTGCTCATGTGTTCTTCCATTCCGAAAGTGGACTGAAGCTAAAATTAGGTGTGAACACAGCCACAGTCACTGAAGAGGTTTTGACTGCTGCTTCTTACCTCTTTTGAGGCTGTTAGATTTGTTAAAAGTAAAGGACCTTTCTTTCTTTCTTTCTTTCTTTCTTTCTTTCTTTCTTTCTTTC
>MTQE01002208.1:40890741-40917574 GCA_014337955.1 Aspidoscelis marmoratus
CTTTCTTTCTTTCTTTCTTTCTTTCTTTCTTTCTTTCTTTCTTTCGTTGGACAAGTGACAATTTTCCTGGGAAATGAACTCCCAGAGGCTGTGTTTATGACTGATCAAATCTTAACATTACAGGCACACCTTTCAACTTCCTTCTATCTGCAGAGAGTTAAATATCTGTTTTGTGATATCTTTGCTGCATAATTACCCTGATTGCAGATTTTGGCATGCCCAGATTAGGAAAGGTGGGCACATGAGGGATGGAATAAAAGAAACAAACCATGTGTGTGAGGTAAGGGCTTAAGCTCAGTCTGGAAATTCGCTATAGACTAAGGGAGGACAAAGGGAATGGCTGGAGCTCTGTGGCAGAGCAAACTGCCTGGAAAGCAGCCGGTTGCTGGTTCAATCCCCGGGCTTTCCCCAGGAGTAGGCAGTAGCAAAGCATTTCTGTATCTCTGCCAAGAAAGCTGTATAGAGGTAGCCAGACCGTCAACCTGGAGTCTGCCACAACTCAGTAGTACCCAACTACAGTAATGATAGGGCAAGTAGCAATTGTGGAAGTGTCAAACAGGCTGAGATTATGTCTGAAAGAATGGTGACAAGACAGGCTACATCTCTATTATGTGACAAAGATGCCTTTCCCAAAGCCCTGAAGTAAAAAATATTTATATAGTTATTAAAAAAATACTGAAACAGTTTATAAGAAAGAATAAAAACAAGGGAGAAAACTATACACAGGGGAAAGGCACCAATTAAAAACACACTAAAATTGGGCAGGTTGAAGAAGAAACAAACCTTTACATAGGGAATGCCTGAGTGAAGACACAGGTCTCTCACAGGTGCCTAGGTGCCTCATGAACAGCAGAAGGGAAGGCATTCCATAGGGAAGGTGCCGCCACAGATGAGACCCAGCTGTGGGCCATCATGAAGGCACGGTGTAATTTTGTGAGACCTGTAGTGGAAAGGACTATGGAGATTGCTTAGTCTGATTTCAGGTTCAGTGAACCTGGAAAAGGACATATACTATAACCATGTAACCTCTTCTCAGTCCCTTCAGTGTAAGAGACCCACATTCCTGATGTCAGAGACATCTGTAGGAGTTTTCTCTCATGCTTATCTGACACTTCTTGGCCTTCAGTTTTGGCTCCGTTTAGGTGAGGCCCCAGTCAGGGCTTGATAGAGCTTTCAGGCAGTGCAGAGAGAGAAGAGCTTCTGGAAAACAAACAAAGCTTCATGTCGAAATGGACTGTTGGTCTCATGGGCAGACCGGAAGTACACCCGAAAGTCAGGCCACATATTCAGCATAGGAGTGAGGAGGCACTCCAAACACATGCTTATCTCAAGCCTGGTGAAAAAGGCAACCTCAGAGTAATTTACTCCAATTAAGATCAGCTGTTTTGAATGAACGGATGGCAGGTGTCTAATCTCTTTTGGAGACACGCAGACACTTGGCCTCTAACCAACCAGTGGTCAGCCATTTTATACCTTGTAAATGACATCTTCCACTTAGTTATTCTAGCCTTGCCCTCGGGAGCAATAGAAAAATACGCTCTTTGGTACCTTTTCTCTTACCATTGAGCTAATCCATAATATTCTCATAGTATAATCCCTTGCTTCCACTTTTTTTGGTAACTATCAATAATGGCCAGGACAGGACTAAAATAATGATATCATTTTAATGCATTACGGAGGGCACGGTTTTAAATTTGTTGAATTTTAAGGTGTTTTTAAGTGTGCATCTTGTTTTATTTGTATTTCATTTTAATCTGTATCTGTTCTTAATTTGTATCTTGTTTTAATCTATTTTAACCTATTGTTACCCACCCAGAGACCTTCGGGTATGGGGTGGGATAGAAATGTAAATAAATAAATAAATATTCAAGCAGGGCAAAGCATGTTAAATTTTTATCCAGTAATGGGTGAAGAACCTAAAACAGTGATGGTGAACCTTTTGAGCTCGGTGTGTCAAAATTTGCAAGAAAACCTAGCTTAACTCGGGTGCTGTGTCACATCTAGAAATATCCATAATTTTGTGATATTTGTAGCTCTAGTAAAGTTATATTTTTGATATATGTATTTTATTAAAAGCAAAGACAAATAATTCTTTACATTAGTGACTTTTGTTGCTAAATCTTCAATTGAAAGTTGGTATTTCGTACACTTCAAGAACAAGCAAGCACTACACGTCCAGGTGCCAGGGTGACCATATGTGTCATAGGTTGGCCATCACCGACCTAAAGTGTTTTGCAAGAAACAAGAGTAATACATGCAGCTGTACCAGATGTGTTTTGGGATTGTGGGCTTCTCACACCACTGCATTCCCTGGGTGGCTCCTGGCTATGGAAGCTATGTCTGGGAGCACCCTAGTGGGAGCCTTGCAGTCCAGGCTGGGTTCCATTCCTGCTGCTGCCATGTGGACATTTCTACAGGAATCCAGAAGACATTCCACTTCTGGGACCATGGGAAAACATCCATGTCCTTCAGCTCAGAGCCCAGAGAGCTTTTGTTCCCTGGCTTCGGATAGAAAAGGAGAAGACAACCATATGGCTGATGGCTCCCAGTGTCTTCTTCCCTTCCCTTCCCATTCCTGACCTTGATTGCTCATTCCAGGCCAATGGCACACTTATGGAAATTGTCTAGGAGTCCCTAGGTTCAACTCCCCATTCAGTAAAATGGCAGTTTCTTAATTCTAAATATATTTTTGTAAAATGAAAAGGATTTGTCCCTTCCAATGTACAGGCTCACTTTCTCTTCGACAGATGCCACTTTGTTTATAGAACTGCTGGAATTCTCACCTGTTGATGAGGCATATTTCACCTGTGGCTTGAAAGGCAGAACATGAGGAGCTCAGTAAGCTGCCCTCTCAACTTTCCAATTTTCCCTGCTTTGTGCACAGACAGTATGTTTCCAACAATGCACCAAGACAGGGCTGCAGAACAGTTGGCAAAAGGTCTGGAAATCAAGTCCTTTGAGTCACACTCAACAAACTTAGGTATGTTCAGCCCACAGAAGACAAGACTGAGGGGGGTATGATAGTGTCTTCAGATATCTGAAGACACTATCGCACTGTAGAAGTACTGGACCTATTCTCACTTGCCCCAGGTGGCAGGACTAGAACCAATGGGATGACTTTAGAAGAAACTTCCTGACCAGAAGAGCTACCTCATGCCGTGGTAAGTTCCCCTTCATTGTAGGTCTTCAAGCAGTCGTCTGTCCAGGAAGATTTAGTGAATCCTGGGGTGTTTCTGCACTTAGTTTCACATCCATTGGATGGGAAAAGTGCAGAATAATGTGTACTAGCATTTGCACTTGGGAATGCTAGTGAATGTTAGGCTGACCCCCACATGCCTGGAAACTAACCTCTGTCCGGGTGTGTGTTTGATCCCATTTTGATTGCAGAGCCCTGCATGACTGCGCGTGTGCCAGTGCCATCATCACAGTAATAATGACACTATGTATACACGCAGTTGCATTTGGGGTCATCTAAGATACCAGTGCACTTGTGCAGCACCTCAGATGACCCCTTGCACAAGATATGGTGCAAATGACGCATCAGGTTAGTGTTAGTTTGCATGTGGTGCACAATTTCATGCACCACTGCTAGTTTGCAATAGGTCAACATCTGGGCATGCAGGGGATGTTTCTGGACTATACATGCCTCCTGTAAGTGCAGCTGCACCTGCCCAGATGTTAACCTATGATAAACTGTGAGTTCAAGTGTGCATTGGCCTCTGCATTGAGACAAGGGTTGTACTTGAAGACTTTGGAGATCCCTTCCCATTCCATGATTCTATGATGCTGTATTTTAACTTCGTTTATGTTTAGAAGGCAAGTTACAGCAGCAGCTCAGGTGTTTGGCTAATTAAGGCAGTGTGGGAAATGCTCTACCTGCATCACAGAGCCTAAGCCCACTTCTCCTTTTCTCTTCACAGATTATAATTCAAAACAGCATAGTGTGCTAGGTTTAGCGGGGTGGACCATGAGAGTAGTGTGTGTACAGGGTGGGTGAGGTTCCAACTGGAGTCCTCCCCTTACATTGTAGCAGATCCAAAAGTAGTTGAGGAAGTTCTGAGAGGGTTATGAAGGAGCCTTTCTCCTCCCATCTCCAGCACAAGCTGTTGCACAGGTAGAATTCCACCTGGGTGTATATAATACTGCATCCCTTTGTGGCCTCTCTGTATAAAGTTCCCCATACCGGTATCTACCTTGACCTCTACCTAATCATCCATCAGTGCAGGGGGAAAGTTGGTCATCAGAAAGAAAAAGAATAAGATTTGTCAGATGGGAGAGGAACCAGTGGGAGGAACATGTCATGGACAAGTGCTACAGGGCAGAACCCTGTCGAAAAATACGTGGTCAGTTGTGGAAAAGAACAAGGATAATGCAATTTAGACCAGTGACAACTCCAGCAAGGTTTGCAAAATGGTGGGAGAGGGGCAGGGCTCTTAGTTCCAACCTTAAAAACATACTAGCATCCATTGCAAGTCAAAGCAGAGAAATCGGAGCCAAAATTCTGATCAGAACCTCACTGGTTCCATGACTAGAATGGTCATGTACATCAGGCAGATTTTAAGCAACCAAATTATGCAGTTGCAGATTCATGTACACATCTGTTTCCTGTAAAAATTCTGTGAATTTCCTTCACAGAATCTCTTGGGTTGCTAAAAACAAAAAAAGACAGGAAAAAAAAACAAATAAAAATTGATCCAGGTTCAAAATCTGGAACTAAAACTTCAGGTGTTGGTTTCTGCTGTGTCTACTGTAGCACAGAGCGAATTACTTAAATATCCCTCATTGTGCTCACAACCCCTCATTAGTTTTCCTTTTCATCCAGATTTCTTGGCATCCGGTATTATGGCAGGATAAGGCACTGCCTCTTCATGCCTCCTTGGGCTAGAGTCTAGACTGTGCCAAATGTGTCATATGTAACTCACTCACGAGGATGGGGAAGGAGGAAGCAAAAAAGAATGTAGAAAAATAAAAACCCTGCAAAAACTCAAAATATATAAATCTGGTAGAAATCTTCATAGATGCAAAGGATACTAAAAGACAAGGATTTGCTCCACCTTAACATTTTTTTTTAATACTGAAGAGTAATTTTGGGGCAGGGCAATGGGTTTTTCCACTAGCACTAAGTACCCATTAGGTTCCCATTAGGAATCCATTAAGGACCCGTTAGGCTCAGAGCAGGAAGACCCTATTTCCACTGCAGACCCCATTAGAGTCACATTTGTCTCCACCTGTTCTAGGGAAATCTGGATTAAATGAGTCTTTCTGGACCTATAATCCAGATTTCCTGTAGATCCCCATTAAAGGGGTCTACAATGGGGTCTTCAGGCATCAAATCTGGATTATACAGAATGTGTTTCCACCGTAGTCAGGCAATGGGGTCTAAGGGGGGGGGGCTGAAACCCGAAGCTCTGAAGCCTGTGCATAATCTCTGAAGATGGCTCTAAAGACAGCTCCAAAGGAAATCCCAGAAAATGGCACAGGCTTCGAAGATGACCCATGAGAGCAATGCCATTTCTATGGAGCTTTGTCCAAAGCTCCGGAGAATCTCCAGAGCGATTTGCCACAATCTTCAAAGATTCTCCAGAGCCGCTCCGGAGGATCTTTGAAGAATCTCTGGAGCATCTCCAGAGTTTGCACACACATGCCCCTGTAGCACCCCCCAAAGAACATGGGGTGGAGGGTGGGGCCCACATGAGTAGATTTGGATTCGCCACATGGGTGCACCAGCATTTCTACTGTGAGCACACCTAGCACGCATTGCTATTGGGTGCTACACCGCCCATGGAGTCCCATCGGGTACCTCCTTAGATCCAGATCTAAGCCCTTTCTGCACTTGGCCTTATTTTGGAATATATCTCAGGATACTGGTTGGCTGGTCACAAGCTAATGCAGGCTATGGCAGGGCACACCTGGGGCCTTCCATAGTTTGCACTAGCATGTAGATAGCAGGTCCCTATTCTGGGATATATTCCAAAATAAGGCCAAGTGCAGAAAGGCCCTTACTAAGTCCGGATTAGTTGAAGGACCCATTCCTTAGATCCGGATCGTCTTAGAGGTGGTAAGTGGGACACCCCCCCCAAAAAAGGAGCAAGTTGGATAATCTACTTTCCCCCTCCCAGTTACTACCTTCCCGTTCCTTTCCTATAATTCTTCCTGAAATGCTGAAAAAGTGTTCCAGGTTACAGGGGTTCAGAACAGCATATCTTCTTCTAGGTTCCACTCTGCAAAAAACCTGGCTGAGTGCCCCTTCTTGAAATATCACATTCTGGCCTTTTCCTGTTTGATCAGTTTGGGACTGGCATAAACATGAGTGCATTTCTTTCTTAAGACATCTGAGCCAGTTTGGTCTGGTGGTTACAGTGTTGGACTCTTATCTGGAGGTTTCCTGGTTCAAGTCTGCCCTCCTATACAATGACAGCTGGGTGACCTTGGGTCAATCACAGCTCTCTGTCTGAGCTCTCACAGCCCCACCTACCTCACCGAGTTTCTGTTGTGAGGAGAACTGAAGGTTTGTCAGCTGTTTTGAGTCCCCTTAAGGGTGAGAAAAGTGGAGTAACAAAGCCAATTCTCCTCCTCCTTTTTGTTCTCCCTTTATGAGGGTCCTACCGGGACATCATATATACATTTGGAGATAAGCTCTCAATCATTTCTGCATTGCTCGTTTCCCTTTGATTTAGGCCCACCTGGCTTGCCCTTGTTTGGGCGTTCTGCTGGTTTGTGGCCACTGCGTCTGACTGACCAGTTCCTTTCCAAACCTCATTCACTGAAACTCCTGTTTCTGTTTTTTTTTTCTTTGCTGCCTCCCCACTGACTCCCAAAAGTGCGGATGATGTTGGTCAGAGATGACCAAAGGGAGTATTTATAAGATGCTGAGTGGTATGAGGACCAGAATCCTGAGCACCCCATAAACTGTAGGCAAGGATGGCCATTGTCCAAAGGAAGATAGGAATGTGCACATTTAATGAGCTGCTACAAATTTGAGAACAGGGCAGGATAAAAATCCAAATAAATAAATCTGTCATAGAATTTCATCATTGCTACAATATTTCAAATAATTTCAGATTTTACTCCAGAGCCTTGAGCTATGCTTCAGCTTCCTTTCATTACTTCTGTTTTTGCTCCTATTTTTGCTCCTGTTTCTCCTTTTCCTCCAATTTCCTCCAGTAAAGTGATTTCTCTGGTGAAACTCCTATCCCAATCCTACTCTATTATTTATTGATTTCTAAAAAATTTCCTGTTCATTAACCCTTCTCTAACCCTCAAGATGTACTCAGATGCGTTCTTATTGGATTCCAAGGTATAGGTATGTTTGAAACTCAGGCAAGGCACCTTGTCATCCCGTCTTTGGTGTTTCTCCTGATATTCCAAAAAAGGAATTTGGGCAGAGTTAATGGAAGGTGCTGTGTATGTATTTCTTTGTTTGTACAACGCTTGCAGGAGCAGCTGTGGAGAATAGCAAAAAATTATGTTCTGTGTTCTCAGCATATGGAAGAAGAAGCAATAAAACAGTGGTTCTCAACCTTCCTAATGCCGCGACCCCTTAACGGAGTTCCTCATGTTGTGGGGACCCCCAACCATGGGGGTAGAGCAGCTTCGGAAGTGGGAGGGAAGGGAGGTGGGAGACTTGTCGCGACCCCTCTGAAAGGGTAGTTCGACCCCCAATGGGGTCCCGACCCCCAGGTTGAGAACCACTGCAATAAAGCATCTCCCATTGAATAAAACAATTCCAGAGCTAATTTTTCACCCAAAAACATCTGTATGGGTTAGGGTAGACAAGGCTAGTTTGTCGCACGCCTTTCCCAGCCACAGGACTGGAAGGGAAGTGAGAAAACGCCCCTGCATTATTGCAAGAATGCAAACCACTATTTTTCATAATAGAAACCTGCATCAAACTGCTGAGACGGTGTGGATTCTATAAAGCTCTGCGCACATACCTAGATGCTCAAGGATGAAACAAGAAATGTGTAAACAACTCGAGGGGTGTGTACAAAAATCTCCTTTTATTCAGCACAGAGACAAAAATGTCCCAAAGAAAGACATGACAGAGAGGAGGGGTGGAAATACACTGAATCCTTTCATGTCTTCTGGGATTTGAGTATAACAAAAGAGCTGTTGTATTGTATGCTTCTAGCCACGGGTGATTCTTGCCCAGCGCAAGGAAGAGTTCATCTTGCAGCAGGCACAAACTCTGAATGGCTGTTGTCAGGGTTCAAAGGCATGAAATGCAAGATCAAAAGAATAACCTGAACGTGTAGGGATGGGGTGAGAGGTGAGAGGAGCCACTCGGGTTTCATTGGGACATTGTGTGGTCTGTTTGCTCCGAGTTTCTCTCTTCATTCGAAGGCTGAGCTCAGACAGAACGAAAGGGTCGCCTCGGAGAGACAGTAGCATGTGACCCTTGTGTTCCCAAGCCTTCTCTGATTCACCTTTTCTAGCCTTGAATGTTCATGAGAGGGGGGAGAGGCAGATGCATGTGTGGAACAATCCCACACAGAGCCTTCTTCTAAGCCACTCCAGAGCTGTTTCTGTGTGTGTGTGTGTGGATTGATTTTGTTTTTCCTGTGTCTGGTCACAGCCAAAGTCTGAGTGTCATGTTGCTGGTGGTGCAGAAAATGTCCCAGAAACCTACTGGTCAGACATTATTGTAGATAATGTCTGATAATGTCTGAGTCCCACTGGAGCACAACATAGGAGAACAAGCTGCCTCAGACTTGAGGTTAGAGTGAAGACCCAGTATGGTCCATGAACCACCTAGGTCTGTATTGACTACCTTGGTTCACAGCACCTCTCCTGGGTTCCAGGCAGACCTGGGTGCTTCTCAGCCCTATCTGGGAATGCCAGAGATTGAGCCTTCTGACCTGCTGCATGCCAAGTGTGTGTTCTTCAACTGGGATCTGCTCACTGCTTCCTGGATAGTGATGTTATTTCTTTAACTACAGAGAGATTGCCGACAGGAAGACGCCTGCACTTTGAACTCTGTTTTATGCCAGGCCTTATCTTGCTCTCCTTGCAAAGTGAAAGTTATTAGTAAAATGCTGGTGTTACCGTGCTCTCTGCTCTTACATTCACACAGTGTTCCAGTAGAGGCAGAAGATTTCAAACTTTTAAATATCATTATAAAAATAAAAGGAAGGGGCTGTAGTTCAGTGATAATGCAGGTGGCCTGGAAAGCAGATAGTTGTCAGGGTGTTTTTCCACTGTCACTAAAAGTACCCATTAATGGGTACGTAATGGCATTTTTGTATCCATTAATGGGTACTTCTAGCGACAGTGGAAAAACACCGTTAGATTCTCAGTCTCCCTGGAAGCAAGCAATGGCAAACCACTTCTGTATCTCTGCCAAGAAAACTGCATGAAGTTGCCCACCCCTTGGTAGCCTCCACTTTAGGGCTGGAAGAGTTAGGGATCTGATTTTTTTTTAAAAAAAATTCACTCTGGCTTCCCTTCGTGAGTGGCTTGCTCTGTCCTGCATTCTAGGCTGCAGGAGGAAGCAAGGTGCTCACAAAGGGAAGAGAAGCCTGAGTGAGTCAAAGGACTGTTGGCAATCTTTTAGTTCTCTGTTCCTGCAAGACACAGCCTTTGTCTTGCTCTGACTAATAGTTTAGGCGCACCTCAGCAAGCGCCTTCCTCTCTGTATCACCACTGCCCTAGTCACTGAGAAGATTTTTATACTTCTCAGCGGATTGCATGACAGCTTCCTTGAGGACTAGCCCCACCTCACTTGAGCTTGAGCTTTGGGCTGCGTATGGCGGGGATCAGATGTAAGAAAAGGGGTACCTCAGAGGCATGTGGCCCTCCCTCGTGTTCCCAGTCCTTCTCTAATCCTTTTCTGGCACAAAATGTTCATGGGAGGGGGAGGGGGAGACTGATATGTGAACAGTCCCATCCTGAATTATTTTTTAACAATTTTTAGATATGTTAGAATATGTTGGGCATCCATCAATGGTGAATACATGACACACTATAATTTCATGTTGTTTGGAAGAGTTGGTGACTGGAGAAGTCAAACAGGATCCTTGGTCTTCCAGTGAATTCTAGAGTAGCATATCAAGGATCGATACAGCTACTTAGGCTGTGGATAGGGTTAGGATTAAGGTTAGAATATTTGGATATTCTGGAATAAAGCTTCGATATTCCAAAATATCCATGTTTTATTTCAGAATATCCATAGATAACCAAATAAGTAACTGAAGTCTGGATGTAGCTTCAGTTGTTCAAAGAATGTGGAAGTCATGATGTCATTCTGCTTGTATTACTGCAGTTTCTACAGAGTTGAAACTGCAGTTATCCTCCGATTTAAGAAAAAGGCTTAACTCTTGTTGTTAATTAATTCTGCCTGGAATATTAGGTGAGGAATGCCAAGATTTCTAATGCTACCCACAACAGTTACATATCGCCTTGAGAAAAACTTGGCGCTAGTGACAAAACTTGTTGGTGCCTGTTTGATATTTCAAGAAGTGTAACCAAAAGGCTGGTAAAACATTGCTGAAAGTAATAGGTCTGAGAGTTCTCCCCTTAAGCCGGGTTTAGGAAAAGCCCATGGTTTGATAGAAAACATGACAAAAGCAAAATTCAAAACATTCCTGAACTGCAGCTGCTTTTCTTATTAAACTCCTACCTCCCCCTTTTTTTTTGCCCTGAGGCTTACAGGTGATTTCCAAATATATTGTCTCATTCGTGTGGGATAGCTGAGATCATTTGTAATGTATTTGAGAGTATATTTGGTAAGATTTGCGCATTGCCTTTATGGAGCATTGGGTGTGTTGGAATCGTGCAGCACCCATATGGGCCCACACTCATCCAGACCTGCTCCCACAGTTGTGCCCCCTGCAGAGGTCTCCCTGTCTTTGTAGTGGTCTGTCCATAGTTAGTGAACACAGGGACCATTTCCTGTGTTTGAAGGCCTGCCCAGCCATCCACATCATGGGTAGGAAATAAAGGTTCCCCAGCTCCAATTTTACTAAGGCCGAGGGCAGAATGTTGGCATGTGTTTGGTGTGCTCCTATATTAAGAATGGTGTTGCTTGTGCAGTGCTATTTTGAATGCGCAGGAGCCTTTGGAAACCTGGCGCACAGGGAAAGGGCTTCGGAAGCAGGCAGTCCTGCTTCCACCCTTCCCAATATGGCGGCCCAAGGGAATCCGTCCCTTTGCCGGGCCACGTACAGAAGCGTCCTGCTTCTGCACACATCCAGGTGAAGTGAGAGATTGAAGACCTGATTTTTCAGGTCTTCAATTTAATCTGGATTTCGGCAGCAAAACCGGTTTTAAAAATTGGTCTTGCACGCCAAAATGCAGAAGCGGCCTCCACAAAGGGTCCCAGAAGAGGACTCCAATGTGGAAGCCGTTTAATGTAAGTGTCTTTAATCTTACTTACGGGGGGGGGGGGGGTAATCCGGTTTCCGCAGCTAGTGCAGAAACACCCATAGGGTCATGGAAGCATGTCCCAAGGGCCTATCCAGATGACTACCGGTGTCATGGAGACAGATTGTGTCATGGACACTAGGTAAGAGTCCTTTTGACTGCAATGAGATTGAATCAGTTTTGAATCAGTTAATACTAAAGAAAATCAAGCCTGACTATTCATTGGAAGGACAAATAGTGAAATTAAAGCTCAAACACTTTGGCCACATTTTGAGGAGATAGGACTCATTGGAAAATAACCTGATGCTGGGGAAGATTGAAGGCAAAAGAAGAAGTGGGCAGCAATGGATTGGATGGACGGACGGACGGACGGACGGATGGATAGACAGACAGACAGACAGACAGACAGATAGATCATGAAAGCAGTGAACATGAGTTTGGGCAGAAGGGCCTGGCATGCTGTGGTCCAAGGAGTCACAAATGAATTAACATGGACTGCTATGTTTTAAATTTTAGAAAACAGGTGCAAGTTAATAGTTTCAAATTGAGAACTTAATGGTCTCATATGGCCTCTTTTTTATTTAGTTAACGTTCACCACTTTGTTAAAAAAAAGTGATAAATCAGCTCTTTCACATTCACACATTCATCGCTGAGTGTGGTCCTGGACTTCTGCCTCACAGTGTTTCCCTCAGGCCACTGTTATTTCAGGTGCCAAACTAAGGATACAAACCATGACCCCTCCAGGTAATCTCACAGAGAGCCATTGTACAGAAGAATTTACAGTTGAATAATAAGAGCTTTTTATACGCTGCACACTCAAGCTTACAACCTTTCTGTTGTGTGGCCATGCAAACATTCATTCAGGGATGCTGATTGTTTCCTCTAAACCCATTTATATACAAACACTCTGTGCTATTTGGCACATCTCTTGGAGCATAAATAATCAGACGACTCATTCTCTCCCCCTTACAGTTCCTTCCTCTCTTTCCCTTGAACAATCTGAGATATCTTGGTTCTTCTGTAGTTTCTAAGGAATGGCCTTTAGTTATTTTTTATTTAGGAGAAAAGGAACTAAGGTCGTTTCCACAAGGAGCAGTCTACACCATACCATTCTAGATAACCCAGGCCCTGAAACTTCCAGGCCTCTAGCACTGCCAGGCCTCTGGGTGCCTAATGATATGGCACTTGACTTGGTATACTGGACCATGGCCCAGGCTGGCATCTAGTGTACCAGGGTAGAATACTTTGTGAACTAAGTAGTCCTTGCTTGGAGTGGACTTCAGTACCTTTTTTTGCCCCATAGTCCACTCTAAGGCCTCATCTGTTGTGGATAGATCAGTCTTCTGGGAGACATGACTTCCTGGTATTTTATTTTATTTATTTATTATTTACATTTATATCCCGCCCCATACCCAAAGGTCTCTGAGCAGGTTACAACAACGGATTAAAACAACAGATTAAAACAGAATGCACATTAAAAGATGTTAAAAATTCAGTACATATAAAACAATATACCACATGTTTAAAATGATAATGTCTGTACTGGGGGAGGGAACATTGACAGCTTAGCCAAAGGCCAGGGCAAAGAGGTGCGTCTTCACTGCCCTCCTAAATATAGATAAGGAAGGGGCCTGACGCATCTCGAGGGGGAGGCTATTCCACAGTCTGGGGGCCATCACAGAAAAGGCTCTCTCCCGGTTGCCCACCAATCTCACTGTTGAAGGCGGTGGGACAACCAGGAGGGCCTCGCCACTTGATCTTAAGGCACGGGCAGGTCGATACGGGAGAAGGCGTTCCTTTAGATATTTGGGGCCCAAGTCATTTAGGGCCTTATAAGTCAAAGTCAAAACCTTGAATAGGGCTCGGTAGTGAATTGGCAGCCAGTGCAATTCTTTTAAAACCGGTAGATTGTTCTGCAGTGAGACTGAGTTGTTCTGCAGGTCCTTCTAGGCCATTCTACTGGCCCAGTGCAGACACAGACTTTGTTTGTCCAGACCAGGGGTCCTCAAACTTTTTGAACAGGGTGCCAGTTCACTGTCCCTCAGACCACTGGAGGGCCAGAATATACTTTTTAAAAAACTATGAATAAATTCATAGCAGGACAGGGAGCAGTGGCAAAAACACCCGGCGGGCTGGATAAATGTCCTTGAAGGGCCGCATGTGGCCCGCGGGCCGTAGTTTGAGGACCCCTGGTCCAGACTTTCCCAGCCAACTCCTCCTCTTCCCATTCTAGTTGACCTTCTGCAGCTCCCTGTGCTGATCTCAGAGAGGCCCTGCCCTCCTGCTAGTATGCAGGAAAGAGCACCAAACTGCTGCCTGGCATGACTCCTTCTGCTGAGATAGGTTCAAAGGGAGCCTAGGGAGGGGTGGCACAGTCACGGTTAGTACTGCATCACCCTGTCGCCATGACAACAGCACCGTGCAGCCACATTGACACCATTACCATGGTTCAGCAATCTCCACCATAATGGCAATAATTCACATCTCACAAGCACTTAGCAAAGCGCTGGCAAGGTGAAGAAGACATCCAGTGTCCAAACTGCAGGTGCCAGACCTATCTATTTTTGCTTCCTGGGGAGGTTGTTCCTAGGAAGTGAAGATGCAAATTTGCTCTTAAGTCTCTGAAGAATGGCAGGATTGCCACTGCAAGGGGAGAGCTCTTCAAACAGGCCTGCATTTAAAGCACTGCAGCAACACTTGAAGTAATACAGTTTGTGTGGGGGTGGGTGGGTAAAATGCTCTTCCTGTGCATCAGATGCAAGATGAGGGGCCAGTTTAGTGCAGATACTGCATCTTCATGACACTTTGAAAGTACTAGAAAGATGTGGTTTAGATAAAGATGTACTGCTGCAGACAACATGTACTTGGATGTCTACCCAAAGCTGTCCACATAGAAGTTTCCATGTTGTTTTGGGTTACCAATTTATTTATTTATTTTGGTCTATCTAGGCAGCAATTTCTAAGTTAGAACTTTAACAGCAGAGCATATAGAGTACAGTGGTACCTTGACATACGAGTTTAATTCGTTCCGTAACCTCGCTCTTATGTCAAATCGCTCGTATCTCAAAGCAATTTTCCCATTAATCCATTCCAGCTCCCAAAACACCACCTCAGTTGTTTTTGTTATGTACTGTACTGTATTTACATACTCGTATCTCAAATCTTGCTCTCATCTCAAAGCAAAATATCACTCGCTCGGCGGCTTGTATCTCAAAACACTTGTATGTCAGGGCACTTGTATGTCGAGGTACCACTGTATATTAATTCCACCACCAACATCAGTCTAAATGGCAGGGAGACAGGCAGCTTTTCCTTTCGTGGGTGCAACATCCAACAGCTGGGTTTACCCTGCAAAATTATACACGATCTGGAGGCTGAAGCTTCCTTAATTGTGCGAGAATGCAAACCTATTATTGCAGACCTCAAACCATGACTGAGAGCCTGGCATTTTCCATGGCCCCACCCAATATTCTTTGTGTAGCCTTCAGTGCCATTCCAAAATTATTAGCGCAAAAGGAAATGGCTGACAGGAGGCGTTTGTTTTGAGCTTTATGTTGTTTTTCTTCTCTCCGTCTCTCATTAGTCTGCCTAGGCCCAAAAGTCAGGAAGAAGGAGGTGCTTGATTTGGCTGTGTATGAAACATCTATGCCGAAAGAAAGCTGCAGGCTTTGAACTTGTAGGGGGTGTTCCGTTGTAAGACCCACAGACATGATTAATATGGTGTATAACAGAAGTCCCACTGTTGGGTCACTTTTGTAGTAGTTTTTTTGGGCTGTTATCTGTATTCCATGTTTCTTCTGAGAGGTTGAGAAGAAGCCTGGAAATGGCATAACAGCCCAAAAACTGCTACAAATGAGATTATAACTGGCCATGAAAGCCTACAAACACCCACTGTTCGGTCTTGGGTTTCCAGTAGACCTGAAGATCCAGTGGCTTAGACAGAGACTTCACACTGGCATGAGATCCAGGCCCTAGCATGGCACAGCTGCCCCAGGGAAAGTTGTAGCCCCCAAACACAGCTAGAGTAACTGCTAAAGAGGACCAGAGGTGCCAGCAGATCCATCAAAAAAGTTTCAGACCCTCACAGCAGTGGTGAACATCTGAACATAAGAGGGCCCCTCCTAGATCGGGCCACAGCCCATCTAGTCCAGCATCCCATCTCACACAGTGGCTCAACAGTTGCTTCTGGGCATCTCAAGCAGAAAACAAAGGCAAAACCTTCACCTGTGCCATGCATTCATGTTGTGGCCACTACACATATTTACCTGGTGGCCAGGAGAAGAATCAGGCAAGGAGGCTGCCCTCATTGCTCTTCCAGAAATCTTGGAAGCTGAAAGGATGCGGAAGCATTTATTTACCCAGCACTCACATGCTCAGAGGACGGTGATTTTTGACCATGTAGATGCACTCATAGCAATTGCACTGAATTTAGCCTTCTGGATTTATACTCTGAGATTATATTTGTTTCCTTCATGCTTGCTTTTAATTTAATAAAATTATAATTTCTTATGATTCATGGAAAATTTCTAGAATTAGAGGCAGCAACTCTATGTAGCTTTGATAGGATCTCTTTGCAGTGGTCTACCTTTTTCTGAACCTGCTCTCAGAAACCTTGTCCACAAATAGAAGGAGGGAAAGCAAACACATTGGATACTTGAGAACAAAAATGTTTAGAAAATTTAACTGGTCTACTGCACTGTTCAAAATCTACTCTGCTGTGAATCCTTGTGCCTCTTTTCCTTATTCTGCCCTCCCCCCCCCAATTGTGGAGGGCAAGACTGCCCCTCCCTGCAAGTCTTGCCCTCCACAAGGTCAGTGTGTAATATTACCACCACTCCTTCCTTTCCCAACTTTGCATTTTAGGCTTCTTTTCTTGAAACAATGTTTCATTTAAAACCGGCTATTTAAAAGCAAACCCTCAGGTTTTTTGAATGAAATACTCTCATAGGATATAATACTATTGTTTCCTTTTGCTACTTCATGACAAATTTGCAAGTCCCCTCTCAGGAAGAGGTGCCCTACAGTGGCACATGCTGTCCCCACTGTGCAAAATGCTGTAAAGGCACCCTCAGAGCTCCTTCTTCTATCCCCAACGAATGGTACCAGAATTCCCAGTAAGGATGCTGACCATGATGTATACAACTGCATTAGATGGAAATGCCTGCTGGGATTGTGTGCAAGTCCTGTGTGCAGGTTCAATTAGTATTGGGAGGTGTGAGTTAGACCAATGAGTCCAGTTTCTGGCTTCGTGCAGAGATCAAAATCAAAAGACCAAGCTTGACCCAGCAAGTCAAAGCTCTTTTCTCTGTTCCCTGGAAACTTACGATATGCATTCTTTGCTAAGCTAAGCTTTGAAGTTCTGCTTCACCCTGAACTGTTAAACTGAAGGAGAGGTTTCCTTAGAAATACATGCTGGAGGCAAGTGATGTCATCTGGATTGTTCTGTCACACCCTTCAGTTTGTGGGTAAGATGGCAACAAAGCAATCTGCTAAAAAAGAGAAGGAGCAGATCTGCATATAGTTGCATACGCTCACTTAGGGAACTTTCACTTCCCTGGGATAACCTCCTGGAGTAGGGAAGATGCTGAATTTCAAGGCACTATTGTTACTCAATTAGTAAAGCCAGTTTGATCTTGTGGTTAAGGAGCCAGACTTTTATCTGGAAATACCATCATCTGCACTTTGCTGCTGGGAATGGCATGCTGTCTGCAGCTGTGATCCAAGCACCACAATGAGTCAAAGACAAGTCGAAGGCTTTCTCACTTCCATGCCAGTCCCCATGGTACCCAATGTGGATTGGGCATTGTGTAGAGGAAGCCTATCATTGTATTGCTTGTCTAAGTTGTCTGTAATAGACACCCACATCCAAAGAGCAGAACAGTATTAGTAATGGCTTTGGGGTAGCTACACACAAGTTGTACTTTGTATTTTCTGCTACCGGAAAATCACATCAAAATGTGAGATCTCATGTCCAATGTGTGGCATTTTCCTTCCAGTTCGCATTTTTTACCAAGTTTTTTTCTGCATGGAAAAGGGAGGAGGGCTGCCAGAGATTGACTAATCATTTATAATAGCAGGAGGAGGGAGTTTCAGATGGGGTGTGATAGATGCAAAGCAACTCTTTATGTATTAGACATGGTACTTTCTGTGGTATGTCAGGAAAGCAAACTCGCCGGATGTGCATTATTAATTTTTGGGCTGTTTTCTCCTGATGAAAAATTCAAGCAGATTTCCTTCTAAAGTCTTGTAAGTAGAGAGGATTCTTTTTGGTGGAAGTCTGTGAAGCAGAGCACTGTGCACAGTATCAAAAGTTTCGAGATACAATAGAAGGTTGCATAATGACCTGCAAAGCTGGCAGCTTCCATAGATGTCTTCCACATTAGGGATGTGCACGAATATTCATAACAGTCCAAATTTGTACGAATTTGGCCAAATTTGGACATTCAAATATGAATGGAATGTTTTGATACATTTGTATGAAGCTTCGTATGGGATTCGTATGCGATTCGTATGTATTCATATGGGATTGATATGGAATCCGTTTGGGACTGAACATTCACATAGAATTTGTTTCCTGCCACATTCAAAGGGGATCTGTTTGAACAAATACAACTTTTCTAGCATTCTATCCCTTGCATATCCTTGGGAGGAGGTGATGCTTAGTGCATCCTGTGTGCAATCAACAAAACGATCATACACAGTTTTTGAAAACGGGAAGGATCCTTGATTTAAGACACAATACTTTCAGCTCCACTGCAGTCATATCAGGTTCATGTCAAGCATTTCTACCACCTGTGCTCTTTCTGTGATGGGAGTGGTGACAGTAAGCCAGAACAGATGGTTTGCTCAGAAAACACTACAGACTGTCTAGTAAAATATTTCATTATGAATCTTCATGGAGAATAAGGTTTAAATATAATATTATGAAAAGTCCAGAAGCAAAGTTCCTAATCTTCTTCCTCAGTTCTTCAATAAACTCTTGGTATTAGCACTGATCAAAATTTAAACCACTTCATAAGCAGCTACCATTGCTTGCCTGCACAATGAGGCATGATGACTGTGCCTTTTAGAAGTTTTTAAAATTAGTAGTAAAACCAGAAGCAGGTAAACTTAAAATTGCAAAACTAGCAGACAAAAAAACCTTCAAAACAGTAAACGGCTATTGAAATGAAACAACTCTAGGTAAGTGTCCATCTGTGAGAGTCTTTGGAAGTCACATAAGTCCTTGTTGCCATCTTAGGTCTCACAGTAGATTCCCTTTAAAATACTGGCTGCATCTACACACATTAAAAAAAGTAACACAAGAAAAGCTTAGAGATGGTATCATATGGACACTAATGCTCCTACCCTCCTCTAATACACATCGTTAGCTAGATAATGCACTTTGGAAGTACATTTTCTGACCTTTTATGTGGATTAAGGCACTAGAATGTGGATGCCACCAACAAGAACCTGCTGGAAGGAGGGAGGATGCGAGGAAGGAGGCTCTGGGGCACTCAGGAGTAAATGAAGTAGTGGGCACATACTGTGCACCTTGTTGTAGCTCCTGAAAGATTACTGTGAGTGTGGAGCATCTGCTCGCAGAACACCATTTCCAGGACTTGCTGCAATACACAAGAAAAGTTACTAGAAGAAAAGAGAACCATGGTAGGATCCTCAACTTTATGTGGTCTCCTCACCCTATACCCACATGCTGGACATCACTTCTCCAGAATAGTATACTGTGAACTGGATTACAAATAGGTTGGTTCAGTTGAGGAGTTGGCGTGACTTGGGAACTTGAAACATCAGGACACTCAGGTCTATAAGCATCCAAATGTACGGGTGCCCAAACTTCTGGTCACTCAGATTAATAATCTTGGATATTCTGCAATATCCATACTTTATTTCAGAATATCCAGATATAGTGGAACAAGTAAGCAACACCTTCTGCCATCCTCTTTAGTGCAGAATTTTATTTTGATCATCTGTTGTGTGTGGACGAGTTACTTTTTTTAGGAATATGAACAAGTAGTTTTGCCTGAACATTTATTAAAATAGTCACAAAAGTTGTTCAGGAGCTACCACTTGAAACAATTCCTTTCTGGCCTGTGCAGTTGATGATGGTGATTTTGCTGATTGTTGCATTTCAGAAAGAGAAGAATGGACAAGCAACAAAGGATACTGACCAGGCTGTTTCTATTATCATTGCTCTATAGCTTGAGTGACGGAAGCACAAGTAAGTATATTTAAAATTTCACTTAACTGCCTGACCTTTATCCTAGAATATTACTTTGGGCCTGTTTGCACTTAGGTGATCAGGATGGCCTGGCACACTCTGGGATGGAGTAGCCACACATTGCAGCACAGCCTCTGTTCCAGAGTGGCCCAGAGCATCTCTGGCTGTCCTGATTATCTGTGGGCAGTAAAACTGCTCCACAGCTTTACCGAGAGCAGTTGCACACCATGGACGATTTCATACTTCCCTTCCACTGGATGGGAAAGAAGCTCAATCACCTAACCTTAACTAGTGCTTGTACTTGCAAGCGCTAGTCACTTACAGCCCACATGATGGGTCACTGACCGGTGATTAATCTGGGCACTGGTCCTCTTCAGGACGCCGCCATCTTGAGTGCAGCACCCTCTGCGACTGTGTGTGCATTAGCGCCATCGTTATGACGACGCTGACGCTCTACGAGTCGCGTCAGGAGGGCAGCAGAGCTGCCAACACGCTTGCGCGGCAGCCTGTTGACCTCGTCCAGCAGAGGTGTGAATGCTCCCTAGCTGGATGCAAAAGGTAAGTGATTGGGGAAGGTTGGCAAGGTTGTGGAGCACAATTTCATGCTCCACACCTAGTTCCTAATCAGGCAATTTCAGGCATGGCAGGGGGCATCTGGAGGCTGTAACAGCGTCCTTTAGGTGCAGATGTTCTTCTCCAGATGTTGCCTAATTATTAACTATGGGCCGAAGTACAAAAAGGCCCCATGTCATGATTGCCATAGCAATAGCACAGTGTGTGGCAGAAGTTGCTGTAATTGTTGCTATGTCCACACTTCAATGTCTCCCAGGTGGGTTTGAATTAATTTTGGTTTTGTGCCAATGCTCACAAGGTGAACACCAGTCACAGTTCCTGAATTTAACCTCCATGAAAAAGCCCTTTCAGTTCAAACCACTGAAGCAAAGGTAGGTGGTTTCATTTGGTGGGCTGCTTTTTCATTTTTTGCAAGAAGACCAGTGGCTACTTACAGCATGGTAGGAGTGATCTTTGGTTGTCTTCCTTAGCAACACTTCTCCATAGCCAGAGGCAGCAATAACTTCTTGTTGCTAAGCAGAAAATTTCTGTAAACAAAACACACTGGTCTTAACATGCAGTGTAGACAGAACTTAGCATTCTTGGATCTTTATATTTTTTATTCCTTAAGGCAATGTTTAAAAATCTAATTTTGGTATTGTGTAAAGATCTGATGAAAGCCACTGTAGCAAGATAAGAGACTTGCCACTGTAGTGAAGTCTGCTTCCTGTGTTCCACTGGTATTATATTCACACTGTTGGACTGTTAGGCTGCATCCACATCATAAACTTAATCCAGTTTCCCTAAACCGAAACTGGATGCAAACGCGAATTTGCCTCATCCCATTACTTTCAACTCAATCGCATTGGATCCAGATTCTGAGGATCGTACGTGGCGTACGTGACTCAAGGAGGGACTCAATTGGCTACTTTCTAAAAGCCGCTTTTCGGGGCTACCCTGCCCTCTTCTTCCTGGCGTGAATGCACCACCCATAAGGGACCCCTTCACGGAGCCTGGCTGGGTGGCTACCACTTGCCTGGATGGAGGAAAAACGGCAGCGGGCAGCCAGCAATTCTTTCCCCTCCTCTCCCCATTGCCCAGGGCACACAGCAGCAGCGGCAACTCAAGCCCCCTTGCTTTAAACATTCACACATCTCCCAGAACCTTCAGCTGCTTTCCTTTCCCTTTCTAAAGGTCAGAACTCCAAAGAGCTAGAATTGCGCAAAATTGCAACATTGTTATCAGGTGTGAAGTGGTTGGATTGCTACAGTGTAGCGGCTGCTATAAAGGGTGGATTTTTACACTGAAATCACTATCTTTGGAAGCAAGCTATTGGGGGAGGGAAACCCTAAACATGGATTCTCATCCCTTAAAACGGTACGGTCCCCACAGTAAAAAATGTAACATGTATCAAGCACACAAAACGGAGCAAGACCTGTTGTTGAAATGAGGGTTAACGTTTACAACGCTTTGGGATGATTTAACACGCGGAAAGCGTGTTAAGCCAAACTGACGTGGGGTCTGTGAGGATTGAAACCGTATTAAGCTTGTAATGGGGATGCGGCCTTAGTGTCCTTATGTGTACTGAAGCCTTAAAAGGAGGCTGTCATGTTGAGAGCAGGAAGAAATAAAGTAAGGCAATGTGTTAATGACATTCTCTTTGACCTTTTAACCTACCAGTATTGAGACGTTATAAGGTCCTTTCTACACATGACCTTATCCCAGATTGTATCCCAGAAAAGGGACTTGCCATCCATATGCTGTTGCAGACATTGGTAGGCCCTGCCTGAGATCTGCTGTAGTCCACACTAGCATGCGGAAACCATGTCCAGAATAAGGCTCAGTGCAGAAAGCATATATGAAGAACATCTTGGTCACTGGGGCATAAACTCACCTTGACCTCTGCAATATGAGTCCAAAGAAAGGGTCAGGTCTTCTCTTTGGCTTGCAGCCACATGTAGTATTACCATAGCAAACCACTGGAGCCATGGAGCTCCTTTTATGGTTGCAGGCCACCATTCTCTGGTGTCACTCCATGCAAAATCCCAGAAAAGAGCCCAAGAAACGTTTCTCCAAGGATGCAGTCTAAGAGTGGGATTTCCTGCCCTTCTTTCCAAGGATGAGTTCCCATCCAGGGTTTATACCCTTTGGCCCCATTCAAATATTGATTCCTGGATTTTTTGAGGAGCAAATAGTCAAAATTCACTTTTAAAAAACCCTAGGAAAAGCAGCTCCCGCTCCCATTTTTGCTGCTAGCCTGCTTTATTTTCCCCCAACGAGAATGCTACCGAATTATTTGGGGTGGGGAACTGTCCTTTTGGCCAATGCCTGACAGGTTTGGGTGGGATTTCACAGCTGCAAAGGTCTCCCCCCTCCCCTCACCATGCCTGCTCTGAACACAATTGCAAGAGGAGAAAGAAAGCACCAACCAGCCTCAAAAGATATAATTGTAGCAAGGAAATTCTTGCTCAGTAGCTGAAATAGTTTTTAAAACTCAAGCCTCAAGCCATACATTGTTGCAAACCTCACAGAAAGAGAAAGAGCTATCAGCCTCCATTTTGAAAGAATTTGCGATGTTGGTTCTCCTGTTTAAGTGCAACAGGAAGAACCGACAGGGAGGAAGATTCCATCTAAAAAGGAGAGTGTGAAATTGCTTTGTTCTTTTGCTTAGCTGATCCTACTGGGCAAAATGTTAGAATCTCCATTCTAACATTCATCAGGGACAGGGTTACAGGGTTTGGATCCCTACCCCATTAAGTCAGGGTATGATGCAGAAAAGAGAGGGGAGGGGTTTCCTGTAAATCCACATAAAAACCTATAAATGGGGACATGAAAAAAACCAGATTAAATGCTGATTAAATTAATACGGATTAAAAACCTTTCCTGGTCCTTGGAGCTGAAATAGGGCATGACTAGGGCATGCCCATTTGCCACCCCAGGCTCTGGGTGAGCAGTCAAGAGTCATGTCAATCATCCTGGTTAGATGTAGCCATTGGCAGCTTTCCCACACTTCTAACAGAATGTGTTTTTTCTTTTCTCTTAGCTAATCGCTGTGTGGCTTCCAGGGCCAAAAGTTGTACTGAATGCATCCGAGTGAGCAAGGATTGTTCCTTTTGCAGTGATGAGGTGAGCAGCCCTTATTTAAAAGGATTTTTATAGTACTACCCTCAGAAATGTTAGCGCCTGTGCATGGAGACCAGTTTTCTCAATGTTCTTGCTAGTCACCCACACTCTGTAGGTACTGGCAGCCTCTGTCGTTTGGCAGAAGGGTTTCCGCATATGCAAGCTCAGTTAAGACACCTTTGGGGTTGGGAACTCCCACCCTGTGGATAAGGCAGCCATTTCCTGATCCCAAGGTAGGAGATCCCTCACTGCATCAGTTTAAGGACTTGTTGCAACAGGTCACCTGTGAGAGGGGAAGGGCATCTCCACAGTGAAGATGCCGGCTGGGTCAAGATCCAAGCAAGCGGCCACTCCACCACCACTCCTTTCCTCAGACGTAAATAGTAATAAAAATAATTAAAGATTCCAGGCAAGGCAAAAGATAGAAAAGTCAGTAGAACTCTACATCATCCCTGATTTTTGGTTGTCATGTCCAGTGCAACTCAGGGCAGGTGGATCTACAATACAAGCACACCTTATCCAAAACCTATCACTAGGTAGAAAATTATTGTCTCAAGGCACAATGTGGATGTGTTTTCTAAGCATATGTGATTATCCACTTTTCTTTTGTCCAGAGTTTCAAAGAAAAACGCTGTGACTTCAAAGAAAACCTAGTGAAACATGGCTGCAGTGAAGCCAACATTGTATTTATGCAAGGAGAAATGCTAACAATATCGGTGAGTTTCAGGAAAATTGTGGGGAAATGGAATGGAAATGTCACACAACACACATACCATCTTGGAACAGCCAAAAGTTGTGCTTGATATTTGGGCAATTTGGATATTATATTTCTAAAGGACACTTGTCTGTTCAGAAGAACAATGTTATACCTAACCAAGGTTCTTTTTGCACTTACCTGTCTGTGGTTGGAATCATTGGGTATGGAACATCCAGGCCTGCTGGTTTAGACTGCAGAAAGGCGTGCTCTGGATCAGCAATGTCTGCAGAACAGTTCTAGTCCAGACCAGTCTCTTCCGTGGCCTCAGAGTACATACAGACTTCAAGATTGGACTGAGATGCTTTGGAGATTATGAGGCATGCATTTCAGTGGCATGCTTTCATGCACCATGAAGATGCATCACCCGGTACTCCCAAACATGGAATGAATGCCTTCTGCACATCTGCATGTTCTGGACTAGGATCTGTCTTGGTACTTGGGTAGATCATTTAATCAGGTCTACCAGTATTCTTGGATCAGTGTCTCTCTGATGGGGATTACATTCCATCTAATGTGGGTGAAGCATGCCTACAGGAGGTGGGGCACTGCAGATCTGCTTACTGTGTATGCTCTTATTCCAGAATTAAGGTAAATGCAGAAAGGGCCCAAGATATTTGTATAACTTCACCACTTGGCTGGGCATGTTGTATGTTTAGTGAACCTCTTCTTTGGCAGGAATATAGCATTGACAAATCCTTGAAGAGGACACAAGTCTCCCCACAGAGTATATCAATGAGGTTGAGAGCTGGTGAAGAAGCTAGTTTTAACATGGATGTGTTTGAGCCCCGTGAATCTCCTGTGGACCTCTATATCCTCATGGACTTCTCCTATTCCATGTCTGATGACTTGAACAACCTTAAACAAATGGGGCAGCAACTGGGTGAGAATTCAAATTCAATAAAGTCTTGAAAAGCTTGAAGGTGTGCTGTGATAGAAAATGGTGATATTCTTCAGCTTTAAAGCAGGATACAAAAAGCCATCAAAAGGCTGTTTCTGTGGTGGGAGGCACAGTGTTTACACAGCCCTAGCCTCCTAGTTTCAGAGACTTCAGAACTGTGAAATGGAAGTTCTGCCGCTTTGAAGATTCCGCCAGGTGAAGTTTAATGCTGGACCAGAAATGACCCTGGGAATCAGCCATTTATGTCCACAGCATTTAACTGCCATCACTCTGAACAGCAACAGTGGGGACAAATAAAGCAAAATCTGCCCTCAGAGGAAGTCTGTAGGCCCAGTGGAGAGACATGCTTGCCCAGCGAGCTCCACGAATGCCCCATATCTATTTTGTGCATGTAGTCAAAATGTATTCCAAGTAGGACAAGAAAGAGGGGTGGGAAGCCCTAGACCAACAGATAACTTACTCCCTGGCTACCATTCTTTTATTATTTTTTCATTAGCTTTGCAACATGTGATCTTTGTCCCATCATTTTTATCTGGGGCGTCTAATCATCCTCCAGTATAACATTTAAATACCTTTTTTTTAAAAAAAACCAGTTTCTAAATCTGGGCTGTCAGAAGAAATGCATAGACATGAGAAAAATGCTGCTGATTAAGGATCTTCAAAGGCAACTTCCACGTGGTCCCATAAGATTGAATCAGCTGTCTCTGTGGAATGAATAGCTTTAAGAAAGTGTGGAAGGGCGTACTAATGGCTGCTAGCTTGAGTGCCTAGGTACTGCCTCCAGATTGGAGAGACAGACAGGATGCCTCTAAAGGCCATTTGCAGGGAGTTTAGAGCAGGTGAAGATTTTGCCTTTGTCTTCTGATTGAGATTAACGTCCATCAATGGGCACTGAAGGGATAAAGTCTCTTGCTCAAAATGGCTCACTTAGCCACCACACAAGTGATAGATTGCTCCCACCTCTGTCTTTTCTGATGGCAAATGAGGACCAAGGCTGCAGAACAGAATAGAGTGTACCTGAATCTATGGACAACATCCACACATGCAAAAAATAAGAGTGGCAAAAGCACTTGGCATGGATGCACTGTCTAGGAGTGGGCAGAAAAACCCCAGAACCACGGTCAAGGGAGTGGTAAAGTCCCTTGCTCAACATGGCTCACTTAGCTGTGAGCCATGCAGTAGTTCAAGCCTCCTGCCTTCTTTTGAAGGCAAAGGTGGATAAAGATGGCAGAAAAAAGTGATGGTGACTGCCCAATAGGATGCAAATATCCAGTTGCCCATATTTACTGCACAGTATTTTTTTAAAAAAAAAGAAGGCAGGCTTTGCCTTTTTCAAAAGACACGGAAAGACTGTGGGTTGCAATCTATAGGCTGCATCCAGTGTGGCAGAAAAATACATTTTCAGAATGCCCGAAACCACTGTTTCAGCAGCACGTATTATCCTGCCTACAACCTGGGAGAGCTGTGGATTTAATGTGGACATATGTGGACATCAACCCCACCTTTCTTCCAAAGGAACTGACTACAACCTTGGGAGGGTGGTTAGGCATTATGGAAAAGTAAAGGCTTCCAAAAGATCTTCACTGACACTTTCCTCCTTTATTTTATTCAAGCAAATTTCCTGATGGAACTGACAGATGACTACACTATTGGTTTTGGGAAGTTTGTGGATAAAGTTTCAGTCCCACAAACAGACATGAGGCCTGAGAGGTAAGAATGAGGAGTCAGGAAGAAATACCAGGTAACAAACTAGTTTTCTTTCAGTAATTTAAAAATGAATATATGCAAAAGATACAAAGAAAGGAAGTTTTAATTTTATATATCCTGTGACTGCTTTCCTTCTTTAATTGGTGCTATCTTGCGTATGTAACTCGGGTATACAGTGGTACCTCGACATACAAGTGCCCTGACATACAAGTGTTT
>MTQE01002208.1:40920110-40939008 GCA_014337955.1 Aspidoscelis marmoratus
GAAAGAAAACAGCTTGTCATTTTGCTGATATATTCTCTCACTCTGAAAGTAGACTGAAGCTGGGTTAAACCTTGAGTGTGACCACAGCCATGGGGATGTATGTCTCCGTAGTAGACCGTTCTTGAATTCAAGATTATTCCTTACCTTACCTTTTGGGCGGCCTCCAGTGGCATCCTGGGCCTATTCTGGCATGCTCTGGAGGCCAAAATAGGCCTTCCAGAGCCCCAAAAGGCACTTTTGGATTTGTGCACGAAGACCCAGAAGTGCCTTAGAAGAAGGCTTTGTGGTGGCGATGAGGAGGACAGTTAAGTGGGGGTGGAGGTTCTGTTTGTTTGACTATTCTTCCACAAATATGAAGCCCCCACATTTGTGGATGTGGGATTCGGTCAAAACTGAATTTTTCCACATTCAGTACACACTGAATAGAATGTGAAAAATGGCTTTGTGTACACCCTTATTCCTTACAATAGGAGAGAGAATAATGATTTTTTTTAGTAAGACATGGCTATGAACACAGATGTATACATACTTAAATTTTTGGGAACCGATAAGTTAGATCAGATGCACAAAGCTTTTGCTATCAAAAAAAGGAAGACTTATCTATAAGGAAGATCTAGGTCAGTGATGGCCAACCTATGACACGCGTGTCACAGGTGACATGCCAAGCCCTTTTGGGTGGCACACCTGGTCACCCTGGCACCTGGGCATGTAATGCTTGCTTGTTATTGAAGTGTACGAAATACCAACTTTCAACTGAATATTAGCAAACAAAATTCAGCAACTAAATCACTAATGTAAAGAATTATTTGTTTTTGCTTTTAATAAAATACATATATCAAACATATAACTTTTTTACTAGAGCTACAAATATCAAAATTATGGATATTTCTAGATGTGACACAGCACCCGAGTTAAGCTAGGTTTTCTTGCAAATTTTGACACACCGAGCTCAAAACGTTCGTCGCCATCACTGATGTAGGTGGAAAGGTACCTGCACTTTATGGCTTCTAGTCAATTCTTGGAAGAGGCCAGGCAGATCCCTTGGTTGAGCTTCATGAATGTTGCATGAACTGCAGGGGTACTTCTGCAAACTGCCTAATCAAGGCAGGGGATCATGCACAGTTGATGCAATGTTGATTGATAGTTTTGGATATTTTTGCACTGTTTAAGAATTTAAATAAATAATTTTTTAAAAAAAGTTTTGGGTTATAGGCCATACTTAGCTGGTGCTAGCTGTAGCATTACAGCAGAAGCAGCTCAGGGCCTTTCTGCACTCACCTGTGTAAATCTGGATCTGTGAATTTGAATCAGGCTGGGGAAGGTTCTGATCTGTTCTGGACCAGACTCTGCATTGGCAGCATCAGCCATGTATGAACATTCCTGACCTCAGAGTCCCTCAGGGGCCCATTTCACCAGCTCTAGTATATCAGTATACCTCATTATTAAAGTCTGCCAGTATTCTGGATCTAAAGTGGACCAGGAGGTCATTTTGAGCCGCCTGATCCAGAATATGCTCTGTCTAGCCTTGACAGAGCATACCTGTGGCAGCTAGCATGAGCGGGACCTTTCTAGTCTACACTAGCCTGTAGACAAAAGAGGTTAGAAGACAAGCAAGATCCAGAACAGAGGTAAGCCGATTGAGTCATACTGAGCTGATTGAAAAAATACACAATCCTTAACCCAACAGAGTCTCTTGACAGGCTAATACCGTGCCTTGGGGCAAGGCAAACATACATTGTTTTGGGTAGTTGGATGTCCCAAGGTTACATTTAGGCTGCTGGGCCACTGGCAACCTACTTCATTCTTCTTTGTAGAGCCTACTGTATACCTTTGTCTTTTCCTGTGTCTCTAGGATAATATTGGCTGGCGCAATGACAGCACTCATCTCCTGGTGTTCTCCACCGAATCTGCCTTCCATTATGAAGCAGATGGTGCCAACGTCCTCGCTGGAATCTTGAGAAGGAATGATGGAAAGTGCCACCTGAACACAGAAGGCACCTACACCTTTGACACCAAGCAGGATTACCCCTCGGTGCCTACTCTGGTGAAGCTGCTGGGACAGAACAACATCATCCCCATATTTGCTGTCACCAACCACTCTTATGATTACTATGAGGTAACATTATTATAGGAAAGAAAGGGTGTCTTTTGAGAGACGTAAGGCTACGATCATACACAGCAAAAAAAAAAAAAGCATCTCTGAGGCAGCTTGGAGTGGACTTGGAGGTGGGATTGTTCACACACCAGTCTGCCCCCTCCCCCTTGTTCTGAACATTTTATGCTAGAAAAGGTGGGTAAGAGACGGCTTGAAAACACAAGAGACACACACTAAAGTCTCTGAGGTGTCCCTTTTGTCATGTCTGAACACAACCCAGGAGGGCCAACAGACAGGCATATTCTCAGCCATGGGTGTTCTGCAGGCCTGCTAAGGAAGTTAGTTTAAAGGTTTTATTACCAGGGTTCCTCCAGATGATTTTGGACTATAACTTGCATCATGCGCATCATTTCTTGTCAGCTCAATCATTGTTCAAGTGAGCCAGTTTGGTCTTGTGGTTAGAGTGCCAGATTCTTATCTGGTGGCCACTGGGTTTGATTCTGCACTCCTCCATAAAGCCAGCTGGGTGACGGGCTAGTCACAGGTCTCTTTCTGTGGCTTTCACAGTGAGTGTTGTGGAGAGAAGAACAGAAGGCTTGTCAGCCACTTTGAGTCCCCTTAAGTGGGTGAGAAACGTGGGGTATAAAAGCCAACTACTACTACTCTTCTGGGGATTATAGGAGTTGTAGTCCAACAACATTTGAAAGAATCCTGTTGTCGGGTTCCATGGTTTGGATAGGATCCACTGTAAAGAAAGAACAGGTATTAAATGCTTCTTTAAAGGAATCTGATAATACTTTTGCAGATGTTATTGCCCAGTCTTTCAGACTTTTAAGTGTAGAAGACTGTAGAGTTCCCCCTTTTTTAAGAATGTAATTTTTTTTGCCTTCAATGTATTTGAATGTTATATTACATACATTCCTTATTCTCTACATATTGCTCCTTATTTCTCTTTAACACTACCTAATTTGTATATGGTCCATCCAAAAAGTATGATTATATTTCAATGCCCAGGGAAAGAAAGCAAATTATTTCTAACTATGCCGTTCCTAATACCTTAGTGAAGTCAGGTCATTGTAATATTTTGTGTAAGAGCAGTTACATAGTGTTTTTGTAATACGAGAAGGACACCCTGTGGTTAGCTAAATAATAAAATATAGGGAGTGACTGAGGCTGTTTCATTCTTCAGTGGAGCATACTGTTTATATTCCTTGTGGAATTTGTTTTATCTGACATTTGTAGGTGGGTGGAACTATGTCACAACACAAAATTCAGAGAGGAGTTTCCTGCTTTTTCGAGAACAGCCCAGCTGGATCTGACTGAAGATCTTCTTGATCTTGCACCCTGTCAGAAAGCTGATCTGCAAGCCATAAGAGCAGCCACCTGAAGAAATATTTTATCTTTTCTGTCTTAAGTCTATTTCTGGTCACATTTTGTTGGACAGCCTTCAGTTATAGCGCTATGGGTGACTAAGGCCTGAACCCACCATGATGAACAACGTACAAATCCAGTTAACACATGTGGTTATTATTATGTTAGTAGTATGGTTTTGAACAGTCTCCAGATGGGGGAATGAAGTGGGCAGAGGGAAAGTGAACCATTTCTAGAAGATAGGTATAAACAGAAAAAGTATTTTGACCCAATATTAATAACACTTCCAGGATCAGTTGACGATATGAGTGTTCATATATGCATACACAAATATACACATCTGTATTTAAGCATATGTGTTTTTATGACAGTTATTTAAAATGTTTAATAGTTGCTTTTCAGTGAAAATCCCTAAAGTGATGTATAGAATCATCAGATGATTTTGTACTTGTCAGTATAGTGTGCCAGCTAGGCTCCTGGTATAGTTGTCCTGGTATTCCATCCAGAGCAGCATTCCCTCATAGAATCCAACCTATCAATTCAAATACAAAAAAAATGCCAATCCTACCAAAAATAGATTAAAAACACATTCCCTTTTGCCACGCAGCAGTAAAAACAACAACTTTCCATTGCTATAGCTGTTCATTCAGTTTCATCTTTAACACACCTAAGCTATGCCTGAGAGAGAATACAAAATTTAACCAAATGGCTCCAAAAAGCTATTATGGCTTGATTTCCATAGCAGCTTGTTTCTAGACATGTAGAGAAATCTATTCAACTACTGCTGTAAATAACACGTCTGCGTCTCCATTTTAGTGTGTGGATCAGTGGCTGGGACCCCCTTTGTTTAGACCAGAAAACTGTATGCTGTAAAAATGGCATCTCCAACAGCAATCATTGCTGGTAATGGGGTGTCATGATGATGGTGTGAGATGGTTTCTGCTGTCACAAGTGAAATGTGGTGGCAGAAAGCAAATTACTAGACACCTCATTGAGTAAATGGAGATGCAGCCTAAAATAGTACCAGGTGAATCTCCCTTGGGAGAATCTTCCAGAGATGAGGTGCTACCACAGAAAAAGCCCATTCGACTAAAAGAAGAACACAAGAAAGGCCTCAACTGTTGACAGTAGGCTCCAGAGTGGAATATTGGAAGAAGGTGTTGTGCCAGTTATCATGGTTCCAAAACATAAGGGCTTTAGATTCCTTTCTAACCTCTTTTCTTTATGGTTAATTAGACAAGTCTCACATGCATAGAGACATTTTGCAACTGGCTTTGGAATACCCACCCACTCAATAAACCCATGCCAATGAAGTTGATCATAAATCAGTGAGAAGTAACTCAGTAATTTAAATGAATTGTGCTCTGTGCTGATTCTTTGTCAGCAAATTCAACTACAATAGCAAGACAATAACATGAATCTGTTGCTTTTTCCCGTACCAAGTTGAGATTGTAATGTCTGTTAAATATTTACATTTTTTCCCCCTAATAGAAATTGCACACATATTTCCCGATCTCTGAAATTGGAAGGCTGCAACAAGATTCCTCTAATATTGTGGAACTGATACGCATGGCTTTTGACGTAAGAAGCAACTCACAATTTAAAATTTTTATTGTGCTGGGTGACTCAACACGTTTATCGTTCCCCAAACATACCTCAGGTGGCTTTTCAGCAAATTATTATTGGCCAGCCATATTTTATTCCAGAGGCTTTCTCTGATAATTGGTATCATAAAAATATTTGAACCTTAATTAGATAAGCATACCTCTGCAGAGGAATATTGAGGAACCTTCTAGTAGTGGACAAGGTGGCCATACCAGAGGCAAAGAAGAAGCAGGTGAGTCAAGGTATGACACTCACCTAACTCCTAGAGGAGTCTGCAAGGAGTTCTACCTAGCAACTCCAACCCCAGTTTAGAAGTACAAGGCTATTTTGTTTTGTTTGTTTCTCTGTCTATATTTCTTTCCTACCCTGTACCCAAAGGTCTCAGAGCAGGTTACAATAAAATCATTATAAAACATATAAAATAAATTAGCTAAAACAATAATCCTTCCTGAATGGGACTGCTGTTCCCTCTGCCAAATGTTCCATGGAATCATTCAGAACAATGATTTGCACATCCCTTTGACTTTACCGATTGTCCTTTTTTAAAATGAAAAATCAATATTTTCAGAAATGTGCTTCTATTTCTGGGTTTTCAGGACTGAAAAAAGCTCCTTAAACTGCAGTGAGCCATTCCAGCCCTGTGTGCAACATGATGACTTCACTACCAACCTACCACATAGTTATGAGATTTACTAGTAGAAGATGCAGTGTGCAGTATAAATTGCACCCTGAAAAATCACTGCATTTTGACAGAAATATTAATACTATAATGTACAGTGATACCCGGGGGCTTCTGCCATTTTAAAAGACCACAGTATAAACTGTTTGTTTTCTCCTGGCTTTCATTCCTAGCGTATTCGTTCCAAAATGGACATTCGCGCTTATGGCACTCCAAAAGCTATGAAGACAGAAATCACATCCTCAAAGTATGAAAGAACAGAGTCCGGTTCATTCAGTGTTGTTCGAGGTGAAGTGGTAAGTCTTTTAGAGTTTACATTCCAGCAGCATCTTTTGCTGGTCTCTTGTGAAAATCCAAGGACCTAATCAAAAATTGGGAACAGTGTGCCTCCCCTGTATTTTTTTCATAGGGCTGGGGAAAAAAGGGCTATTAATATCCTTTTTTAAAAAATGCATGATTGAATGTCAGCATTAGAACTAATAGAAATTAATTACAATAACAGCAATACTACATAGCATTAGAGTCCTTCCTAACATACTATTTGAATTTTTAAAAATTGTAGCTAGAAAACTAGGAAAAAACTCGCTGGAAAAAAGGAGGAAGACATAATTCAGGGCCTGAAAATGGTGTTTGGCTCTGAGGCTCTGGTGAATGTATGCTCAGTTTCTAATAGACCCACCTCCAGCAACTGTATGATGCATTCTGCTGTGGTGCACATAAAAGCTGCCTCTGCACATAGAAAAAATGGAATACTTCCAGTCCATGGCAGGCTGTGGGTTGGGACCATAGGACAGAGCAAATGGCCTGATAAAAAGATTGGGTGGAACAAGAAAGGGTCTGTGGGCCACCTTTCCACATGCTGGTGCAGTTTAAGGGAAGCCTCGCCCTCTCCTAATATGCTCTGTGCATACAGGATGGACAGTAGACCAGGCTAGGGTACCCAAAATGGGTCTTGGACCAGGCTACTGTTAGACCACAAGGTCAAGATCTACTGGTGTATTAGGGGTTGATATACTGGACCACAGAGGTGTGTGGGTGGCGTGCCTCCATGGTCTAGTATACCACATGGCGGCATTTCAGCAGCACTACAAGGTTTGCTGCCAAAATGCCCCTCCTTGGAAGCAGTTGGAAGCCCCCATGCCAGCTAAAAAGCTAGCTTGAGCTTCAGAGCCAACACAGGGGCTGATGTGGGACAGACTATCCAAATTTGGATGACCTTGTTCCATGCCAGGAGCAATCTATACTAGATTCGGGTGGATTGGTTATCCTGATCAGGGAGACCCATCCAGGGATAGCCAAGGTAAGTGCTGAAACAGCCTTGGAATTGTGCAGACAGTGCCAAGACCTTCAGTAATATCATTGCTCTTTCTTCCCATTCTCCAGACCTGATTTGCAGGCTGCCACTATTGCCAATAATGTGCAAGGTCAGCTGCAATTTCAGATCTAGTTCACTACAGAAAAGCTATAATTGAGTATTGCTGGGAGCCATATCCAGGAAGTAAGCAATAACCGATTATTCAGGGCAGAAGGAGCAAAGCCCTTTGGTTGCCAGATTCTCCCTGAGTTGTATAAATTTTCCAGTTTTATTTTTTACTCAGATCTGCTATTTAATCATGGAGTAGGGTGTACAAAAAAGAGTTAATGTGATGAGGCTTTATCTCCTTACCCATTTCTTTCTCGCCTGGCTGCCTCCAGACATTGGTTACTTATTCCGCTGGAATATCCAAATATAGCAGAATAAAGTAACTGATGTTTGGATGAAGCCTCAGAGAAGGAAGCCGAGTGGAAGCAACTTAACAACATCCATTCTTCGTTTTGTCTGCTGAATTTTGTACCTGGGTTTTCTGCTCACAGACTGGCCCTACTGATTTGGGATAAGTCTAATTAATGAATTATTATTTCTTTCACCCAGGGCACTTTCAATGTTCGCGTGAAAGCTCATGAGCAAGTGGGTGACCGGCATGTTTGTGATCTGCCAAAGAAAGACCGGGAGGGTAAAATTCAGATTAAGCCCTCCTCTTTCAGTAACAATGTGGCGATTGACACGTCAGTCATTTGTGATGCCTGCCCTTGCGAACAGGTATTTCCATTTTTATTTGATGGCTCTGGACATTAATTTTATGTGATACTGGAAGTACAACTCTAGACTGGCCTCTTTTATCTATTTTATTTAAAATGTTTCTATACCATTTTCCATTGTAAAATGTTTACAGAAGTAAACATTAAAAAATTGTGCTTGAAAGTTTTAACTGTAGGTGGCTCACAATTATCAAAAGGGAGGGCATTCTACAAGGCCGGTGCTACCACAGAAAAGGCCCATCTGTGGTCTTCATGATGAGATGATATTCTATATTTTCTTGAACCTGCAGCCAGACCTCTCCAGGCTCAGAGGGTGACATTATTTTAGGTTTCAATAGAGACATAATTACATAATTCTTTCACTTCTGGATTAAAATTTAGTACCATTTTCTCTCTTGTTCTTTCTAGCAACAAGAAGTGCGTTCAGCTAAATGCAACTTCAATGGGAATTTTGCTTGCGGACAGTGTGTGTGCAATCCAGGATGGTGAGTTCATCCTTATTTCTTTTTATATCTGCTTCCTCTCCACCAGAAAGCAAAGGCAGAAAGAGCTACTTAAAAGCAATAAAGTGAGGGCAGTAAAAACAGAGCTACTGGTAGACAATACATTATAAAGCTACAATTCTAGTCATAGCAAGTAAGTTAATTTTACTATAGTCAGCATCCTAGGAAGAAGAATGCTAGCCTTCAGTGAAATAAAACACCTCTTAAAAGGGAATGGGTGATTGGATCAAGGTCTGAGCTACTGAGTGGGGTGGGGCACTACCCATTTTGCTGTTATAGATAAGTCAGTGCTGCTGGAAAGTACAGCCTATCCATGCCCTTCCAAAAATAAGGTCCTTTCCATGCAAAACACTTTCCCATGATAGGAAAGGATCCATAGGCAACAATATGGTTTCAGGGAGACCTTGTCCCCTCCTAGCAGTCTGCAGACCCTTTTATTGTCTTTGGTAAAAGTAGGAAGCAAATCTGGACTCAGAGTCCATGTCATGCCCTCATCTCTGAGATCAAATACTGCCTCCCAGGGGTGCCCCAGAGGCACCTCAGAGAGACAGTGAGTGGCCTTCGTGATCCCAGCCCTTCTCTAATCCACCTTTTCTAGCACAGAATGCTCAGGAAAGGGGGGAAGGGCAAACTGGTGTGTGAACAATCCCACCTTAGAACCATCACTAAGGCTCCTTGGAGGTGCTTTTTTTTTTGCTGTGTCTGATCACAGTCTGATCCCTTTGAAGTAAATGACTATATAACAAAGCTCTGGACCAAAGGCAAGAAACCCACCCCATCCCACCCCAGCTATTCACACAGTTAAATGCCTTGTCTTGGGTCTCCTTTGAATTTTTTTCAAGGTATCCGATGGCTGCATTTCAAGATTTTTCTCACTGCCATGACTTTCTCTCATCATGGCAGGCAGGGAGACTTTTGCAACTGTTCTGCATTGTCCTCCACTGACAACGCAGCCTGTATACGACCAGGGGATACGGAGCCCTGCTCTGGCCGTGGAGAATGCCTGTGCGGCATATGCCATTGTGAGGATCTGGCCCACCGCTTTGAGGGGCCATACTGTGAATATGACAACTTGCAATGTCCACGCACTTCTGGATTTCTTTGTAATGGTGAGTGAGATCTTGCAGAGCAATAACTTGGCTTCTTGTCTTCCCTCCAGTGACTACAGCTTCTTTTTGCAAGCTCAGTTCTCTTTCTCAAATACTTCTGAACAGAACTTCACTGTTTGAGTCCTAAATGGAGCAACCTGAGGCCCTTTTGCGCTTGGCCTGCTAGTGCGCACTGGGGAAGCTTCTGGAAAGCACCATCTGTACTAGCAGGAGGCCTTTCCACACTAGATACATCTCCTGCTATCCCACAAGCCACCCCAGCATCCACTAGTGCACTAGTGCAAAAAGTCCGAAAGCTTACATTTCCTGGCCACAGGAGAGACCATTCACACCTCTTCCAGGTGCTGGGGGTCATCTGAGGTGCCATGCCAGTACACCGGCACGTCAGGTGGCCAAAAATGTGTGGATGTGCATGGCGCATCCCCGTCATGACACATGCACAGTCATGCTTGTGTCCGGACTCAAGATGGCAGCATCCAGACCCGAGAAGACAGCACCTGGACGCACGTCTCCTGATAAGTTTCTGGATGTGTGTGGGATGGGTTGGTGTGTACACCAGTGGGAGTGAAATATTACCGTCCTCCACACAGGACGGGAAGTGCAGATCAATGAACTACTGCGGCTTTCCCACACTATAGATTGCTCCCATAGTCCTAAATATTATGATGATTTGCTTTTTCTGCCACCTCAATGATCAGCTGTAGATTTTTCTTTGCCTCTCCTGGAGGACATCTTGCAGGGGCCTGAATGAAGAGAGAATGTACCTACAAAGTGTATTTTCATTGTACGCTTCCTTTATTTTGTATCTTTATATGAGCCAGTCATACCAAACCAGTGAGTAGCACAAGTGTATTTAAACTGTTCCTTTCCACTCAGTGTGCATTGCTGTGGGGATGGGAGGGGAAGAAGTCAGATTGACGATTACCTAAATACTTGCAGGGTTTATTTTTAAGTTACCAGCCAAATGCATACACACAAACTATACTATATACTTGGAGATCTAAGTGTAGTGGTAACAATGGACGTTGTTGCTTTGGCAAGTGCTCTTCAGCTAGACTAGCAGCACCTGGGGTGTGGCTTGCACAGCCCAGAACATACCCTTCGCACCTCCTCTGGGTGAAGGTTGTGTGGGGTCGGGTAGCACCGCCACAGTTGTGCGCCGCATTGCCCAGCCAGTGGCAACGGCCAACACACATGGCTATTGCTACAGTGAAGCAATTGCCACTAATATAGCAGTGATCGCATTTACCCAGCACTTCACCAAGTGCTGGATAAGTTTCAGATGGATGAAGTGTTCAAAAAGCAAATGCCCAATCCATTCAAGATCTTCACTTCCCTGGGTTGATGCCGAGCAAAAATTCTGCTGATCAAGCACTAGTCTAGCAAGCAGAATGGCAGGTTTCCAGATTGTTAAATGCATCATAATATGAGACCTAAAATTGCAATTCTCCTGTTCAAAAATATAGAAACTTTCTCGAACTTTCATGCTGCATAACTTTATCCTACAGGCTTTTATTTGTTCCCATCCGTCTGTAACTCCTTCTAGTGGAATAGTCATACTATATTTATTGTGGGATAACATCGTTGTCCTCTTATTCATCTTTTTTTAAGCATTCTAATGTTTAAGACAGAAAGGGCAAAGTCTTTGTCAAAGTCTTGGATTGTGTCAGCCATTCAAGCGCTAGGTTGCTTGAAGAAGTTCTCTTATTCTTTCCTTGTTCTGTGCAGACCGAGGTCACTGCTCTATGGGACAGTGTGTCTGTGCAGCTGGTTGGGAAGGCCCTGGCTGTGAGTGTCCCACGAGCAATGAAACCTGCATCAGCAGCAGTGGGGTAAGTTGTCCCCTTACCCCTACTTCCCCTTTATTAAATGTAAGAAAACAGAAGTGTAGGGGTGTGCATGAATATTCGAAGGTATTTGAAATTTGATCGAATTTGTCTGAATTTCGACATTTGAATTCAAATCGAATGTCTATAAATTTGCATTTAAAGATTCGAATTGAATTTTTGGATATTCGATTCAAATCACAAAAATTGCATTCGTGCACACCCCTACAGAAGTGTGCCTTTTAGTTCTAAAATCTGAAAATGAGAAGGAAACATAGGCTCTTTCAGCTCTGGCCCTTATTCCAGAACAGATGCATATTAGGCAAAAGCCCCACTTCCCTGTCACACTTTGTCCACATTAGATGAAGCATGGACTGGAGTAGGGCAACAAAAATGACACTCTGACTTGGGTTAATTGTAGATCTTAACGTTGAAGTCTAAAACTAGACTAGGTTTAGTATACAGGACCACGGAGGCACGCAGACAGCATGCCTATCCCAGTCCACAGTTTTGTCCAGTGTGGATGACGCATACTGGTGAAGGGCTAGGCCCACACTGTTCCATGATAGTGAGCAAACAGCAGTCCCCTGGACCCCTCTATGGACTGAACTACCAGTAAGTGCAGAAAAGGCCTTAGACTATTTTAACCTAAGTCCACCATTTTCACTGCCTGATTTTGCCTACCCTTGCCTACTATTAAGCTGTGGATCAGGTCTGAAGGGCAATGGAGAAGGAACAAGATTTGACTGGAAGTTTTGCTTTGATCTCCCCATCTGCACGTTGACTGACGAATCGTTGAGAGAGATCAAAGAAACCCTTTCAGTCAAAGCCTTTTGATTCCTCCATTGCCTTCCAGGGCTGATCCACATACTACCACAGCCGGTGCTTTGAAATCTCCCCGATCCTTAGGGAGTCTTCCCCTCTTCACTTTTCCTTTTTACTCTGAAAGATAAAATACAACTGAACTGAGATAAGTTTGTCATCTTGGATACGAGCTAATGCACACAAAAAGCTAAGCCCATTTGTCCCTGTCTCGTGCAGATACTTTGTAACGGACGTGGAAGGTGTGAATGTGGCCGGTGCATCTGTGAAAACCCTGATCTCCATGTTGGACTCACCTGTGAAGTCGCCTATGCTTTGGTAAGCTATTTCATGAGGAGGAGATGTAGACTGGACATGTGAGTCAGAAGCAGTGTACCTTCTTACCTTCCTGCCTTCATTTTGTTGGAGCAATTCATGTTCAGTAATTCACCAATTTATTTCTTACAAAATCTCTTTTTCTTAATAGGTAAAATGATAATTTCTGGGAATTTTATAGAAAATTGGATGGTACTATCTGGAAACTTTTTTATAAAAGGGAACCCAAATAAGCAACCTATTGACCCTGACTTAGTGCCCAGTTTGCCAATCATTTTTATTTCTGACTATAAGTCTGGATCCTTTAAAACTGTCCCACTCTGAAGCTTATGTGATTCTACTAGCATTGACATGGAAGTTCATGTTACTGCAAAAGCAGACATACATCTGCATTATTCCTTTCCTCAGCTTTGCCTAGTCATCCTATATAATATTATAGCTTTCTGTGTAGTACAAAACTATGTTTTAATACTTGTGGAAAACCTGGGAATCACAAATGTCTCGTCTACCAAGTTAAGTTGATGGTGCCATGGAGGCCAGGTAGCAGTATTGCAGGTTTAAATGCAGTGATGAAAACAACTCTGTCTTACGATAAAGCTAGCGATTCAGTTATGGAAGGCTTTATTTGGAGATAGGAGGGACCATGGCTCTCCTGAAGAGTTCCAGGTTTAATGCCCAGGAAAGAGCAAATTGTTGGCAATAAAATTTCCTGGGTGTAACCATGTAGTCACCAGGGATCACGTTCAAGTTCAACTTTTACCTTATAGGAAATCAGAGTTAACTCCAGCATGACCACTAGAGAAATTCTTGGTGATTTTCTGTAAGACTGTGCTCTCTGTTTCTCATAAAGTAATGATTAATCAAGTTTTGTGGGACCCATGCATTCTGATTTCACATGTATTCAATTGTTCTAAATCTAGTCATTGTTCATTATTTCTTCATCTTGGTCGTGGCTGATGCCATTGGGACTGGTGGAACAACAGGTAGGCTGAGTAGCAGTAGGGGGAGCTGAAGCTCAAAATAAGCAAGGCTTAGTGCTTGGAGCACCACTGGTTGAAATAAAAAAAGGTGTGGACCGATTCATGGAAATCAAGGCAGTAGGAGGCAGTATGCTTCTGAAGGCAAGCTTTTGGGAAATTGCAGGCAGAGCAAGGCCATGATCACACCTATAGTTCAAGACGTCCTCTCCTCACATTGCTTACATTTCTTTTCCTGGGCTCATCCTGGGAGCAGACTGTGCCTCCTCAGATTGGCTTCTCCAGAGTCCGCTTTTCCACAGAACTGGGTCTGTCTTGGGGATCCACCCTGTTTTCAGTTGTCCTATATGAGTGGGGAAGTGGGCTAGCCTAGAAGGGGCTAAACTGCACTGGGAGGGGTGGATCCAGCCTTCCCTCCTGCTTAATGCCTAGCTGTGGGTGGCACACATGCAATTTTTCTGCACACCTCCCACTTTATTGTACCTCTTTGCACTTCTGCTGAACTACCAGGGGGTGCCATATTTGCCAGGGAGGCAAGATGTGGGAGAAAGGTTTGATCCATGGCAGTAGTTTTTCTTTGCTTGCCAAGCAGTTTGTACTTTGCTTGTCACCATTCCTAGGATGGTCCCCTCTCTCGTCTGCCCCCCATGATTGACCTTTGTTCCTATCTCATGCTGGTGGACTCTGTCCATCGTTTTTTTAAATATAAATCTGTTTTGTGCTAGACTGATAAAGTGATAGATCGTATTTTCTGGTTTAGTCTCTAGTGCTTTTGTGGAAAACCTGGAGGGATTTTTTTTAATGGCCAAATAGCACTGTTAGAGTTGGAGCAAGAATATAAATGATACAATTCTAAGGACAATGTAGCTTCCATTTTCCTTCTGCACTGTTCAAGGGAAACAAGATGTCCTTTCAGTAAAAGGGGACTTTTACTGAGAAAGTGCTTCAGCAGCTTTAGGGCAAGCAGCAGAGTACAGCATCTTATTTTTCTATGGAAATGGCTGCAGAGGTGGTTGGGATGGGCCTCAGCTGCATCTTTTTGGGGGCACAGTCCCCTTACTCCATCAGCACAACACAACTCCAAACACACCTTGTTGCCACTGTTGATTGACAGAACTTTATCCTGTCAGAATGCAGGCAGGGTTGATGTAATCATGAGGATGGAGAACTAAACAAGATTCAGGGAGATGACATAAATGGTGTGAGCACAGCAGCTCAAACGGAGGACTGATTATCAGGAATTGGGTGTAAATAGGATTAGGACAGCTTCAGTTCCTTAACGGGACAGACTATTTCAGCAAGGTGTGATCACAGCCAAACTGTGTGCTCGTGTTCTTCTGGTTGGCTTCCTTGTGTAACTGGTTGGTCACTGTGAAAACAGGCCGCAGGGTTAGATGATCCATGGGTCCAATCCAGTGGGGGATTTCTTCAGTTCATATGTTCCTGTGAGCACTAGGGATGTGCATGAATGGTTTTTTCTATTTGAATTGAATCGAATGCAAGAAAATCTGTATTCATTCAAATAGATCCCCTTCGAATGTGGTAGGATTCCTATTTGATGCAAATGTTAGTCCTATATGAATGTTTACAAATAGCATATGAATTCCATATTAATGCATACGAACAGCATATGAATGCTATATGAATCCCATACAAATCTCACGTGAATCACATTCGTTTGATGCTTTGTATGGATCAAAACATTTGAGTCAAATTCAAATGTCGATCCTCGAATGTGCATGTCCAAATTCGTATGAATTCATACAAATTTCAAATGTTATGTGTATTCAGTGCACATCCCTAGTGGGCACTCATGTGAAAGTGAGTCCGAAAGTGCATTGTGCACTAGATTACAGCATGCATGCATAGTGGGTTTGTGGTCTGCATTTTCAGGACACTTCCTGCCTTGTCCTTGTGATTACCCCTGTTTCAACATCCTATAATGTTCTCTCTGTGGTATATAGGGCTTTCAGCATTTATGTGGAGAAGATATACGAAGCTGTGTTCAGTGCCAGGCTTGGGGCACTGGAGAGAAGAAAGGACAAAAATGTGTAGGCTGTCCATTCAGAATCCGAATGGTGGATGAACTAGTACAAGGTAAATATAGTTTTTTTAAAAAATAAAATGTTCAATGCTGTGCTCCAGAAACATCACTGGAAACCACAAAACTGACCAGGCTAGAAAGTCTGAAGGTTGGGAACTTCAGTTCCTGGCATTTGGAACCTTAATACTGCCCCTAAGTGCTCTCTGGAAGCAGAAGCCATTCCTGGAGCAGGATATACCATCCACTGTCCCAACAGGCATGAGTGTGGAAAGGGTCCTAGCTGCCAGAGCCTGTTATAAATGATTAACTGTGGTTGCTTCAAAAACTGTCATAGTCACTATTGGGCTGTTTCTTGGAAAACTAATATCTAGGGGTGTGAACAAAGCCACATTCAAATGCATACTCCCATTCCATTCTGGCACTCTCCCTTACCTTTGGGGAGGCTGCAGTGGCATCCCCGGGCCTATTTCTGCGTTCTTCAGAGGCTAAAAAACCACTTCTGGGGTTGCACACACAACTCCCAGCACATCGCGTGATCCCCAAATGGAGAGCTGCATGTGCCGAAGACCTGGAAGTGCATCTTTGGCCTCCAAAGAGCACCGAAGTAGGCCTGGGGATGCCACCACAACCTCCCCAAAAGGAAGGGAAAACACTGGAATGGAATGGGACGCCATGGTGGGGTCTCTGGGCCCATTTTGGCGCTCTTTGTATGCCGAAAAAGCACTTCCAGGTTTGCGTGCACAGCTCTCACTGTCACACGATCCCTGGATGGGGAGCTGTGCACGCAAACCCGGAAGTGCTTAGGAGGACAGTGGCAGCGGCAGTGTGATGAAAGGTATGTGGAGCCACCAAAGGCTGCTAGGAGGGGGACAGGAGGCTACGGGGGCATCCAGACTTCTCTGAAGCTTCAACTGAAGCTTTGACGAATACGGCCTGCAAATTTATTATTTGTGCACGTCCCTACTGATATCTTTGTTAAAAGCTGTGGCAGATTAAAATGGCCTTCAAGGATTTCAGAGTTGCCCCATTTTTGCTTCAGTGGCTAGGAGCCCTTGGGGCCAGAAATTATATCAGAAATTTTGGTAACATTATATCCATTTTATTTGTCCCTGCAGAACAGGATATAAATACAATTTGTACCTCCCAAGACGAGGAGGATGACTGCATTTACCGCTACACCATGAAAGAGGATCCTGACCCACAGCACAATGGCACAGTTCTTGTACAAAGGAAGAAAGGTAAGCAAGATGTTTTCTGGGGAAAAAATATAGTTGCAAAACTAAGGCAAAGCAACATTTTTTAACAGTTGACACCACCAATTCTCCAACCTTTTGCTGTTGCCAGAATAGAAAACTTTTGAAGCCCAGATTTACTGAAACAAAAGGGAAGGTTTGACCAATTCCATTTCTAGAAGTATGCCAAGTTTGAAAAACAAATTTCTGAATGTGCTAGCATGAGTTGTTCAGGATTAGCCTATCATATTTGTTCCAGCTGTTACCTGCTCTGCAAATCAGTATCTCGTTCATACTTCAGACACAAGTTTCTTCTGACCCTACCAGGGTAGGCAAGGAATCCCACTGAGAGTGGGATCACAAGGGTAAAAGGGGGAGACCTGGGCAGATCTGAGACCCAAGAACACTTTAAAAGAATGCTTACTGCATCATCAAGACTCTAATTACCCATCCCTTCCACAGCCAGGAAAGAATAGCTCTCATGGTGAGAGTCTTGTTTGGGGTGGATGGGGTAGGAAGCTACGGAAATAAATGCTAGGGGACAGCCTATCAGGGAGCCAGATTTCTGGCTGGTGGCATCCAATGAATGGCCAGCACTTCTTGCTATAATGTGGTTACCAGGCTTCAAGTAGTAGCCTGTTTATTTGTGGGCAGGTGGGTGGGCAGGCAGGTGGGGGGGGAATATACAAGGGGTGCATTTTGCAAAAGAGGCATTTAAAAAGAGTCTTACTTGCAAAGTGCCTACTTTTTTTGCTAACAAAAAGTTCTCTCATTCTTATCCTTCAATTACTTTCCTTGCCCTGCCTAGATTTCAGTTAATTTCATTCACCAGCAGCAGCAGCAGCAGCATTCTAACCACACATTTTCTGTTGCTGTTATAGAGTGCCCACCAGGAAGCTTCCTTTGGCTTATCCCCCTACTCATTTTATTGATGCTTCTCCTGGGATTACTGCTACTATTATGCTGGAAATTCTGTCCTTGTTGCAAGGTAAGATAATATGTTTTCACCCTGCAGTAGCAAAAGTAAACATTAGCAGAGTAGTTTAGTAGTGTTGGTCTGGTCTGGTCAAGATTGGACAATTGGGGAGAGCATATGCTCACATAATCGGCCTACCTGTATTGCTTTTTTGGCTGCCCTTCATGGGTTCCAGTAGAAAATCTGTGCAGTTTCCCTGATAGGTAGGTAGGTAGGTACCTTCTCAGTCCATTGATATTCCATTACATTAAAAAGAGGGCCACATTTTTTAACTTTGAGCGGAAAGAGGCATTTAAACAGTGAAAACATAATAGGATCTGTTTTGCAGTATATGTGAATCAGCAAATAGAAAGTGCTTAGTGTAGAAGTTGCCTTATTGTCACAGGGTCTCGGGTCCATGTAGTTGGGAGACACCCTGTCCTTGATGGGGTTGCAGTGCCCTGAAGGAACAGGTGCAAAACTTGGGGTTACTCCTGGACTCCGCGCTAATGCTTGAAAGCCAGGTGGAGGCCGTGGCCAGGAGTGCCTACTTCCAACTACGGCTGGTGCGTCAACTGAAGCCTTTTTTGGACAGAGACAACTTGGCCACACCCATGCTCTGGTAACCTCTAGACTGGACTACCGTAATACACTCTACAGGGGCTGCCCTTGAAGACGGTTTGGAAGTTGCAGCTAGTGCAAAATACAGCCTCCAGAGTGCTGACCGGAACAGCTAGCCAGATGCACATCACGCCAGTCTTAAAACAGTTGCATTGGCTGCTAATTCACTACCAAACCCAATTCAAGGTGACAACTCTGACTTACAAGGCCCTAAATTACTTGGGCCCCAAATAACTAAAGGAACGCCTTCTCCCATACTGACCTGCCTGTGCCTTGAGATCTGGAGGTGAGGCCCTCCTGGTTGTCCTACCACCCTCGGTAGTGAGGCAGGTGGGCACCCGGGAAAGGGCCTTTTCAGTAATGGCCCCCAGGTTATGGAATAGTCTCCCCATCAAGGTGCATCACATTTCTTCTCTGTATATATTTAGGAAGGCAGTGAATACGCATCTCTTTACCCTGGCCTTTAAGCTAATGTGACCATTTTTTCCCCCACCATAGATATTAGTATTTTAATGTTTAGTATATGTTCTTAAATACGCTGGATTTTTAAAGTCTTTGTACAGATAACATTTTCAAAAAACTTGTAACCTGCCCTGAGACCTACAGGTATATAGGGTGGGATATACAGTGCCTGACAAAAGTTCTGTCGCTTATCCATGTTGTTG
>MTQE01002208.1:40959614-40991823 GCA_014337955.1 Aspidoscelis marmoratus
AAAAAAAAAAACTGGTTTAATTGCAGGGACACAAAGCTTTTGTTGGTTTCTCTGTGTGAATAAGATGTGCTTGGGCCCCACCAAGCTTGTGTGCATGGTGAGCACCTTCTAATGTGTTCCACATTCTTACAGTTCCCATCATCCCAGATGTGCCAATAATTGATGCCGAAGGAGGAGAAGACTATGATAGCTACCTGATGTACAGCACAGATGTACTGCGTTCACCTGCTGGTAGCAAACACCCCAGCGTCTCAGATGATTCTGGTACAGTGCATTGCTGCAATTTGCAGACGTGTTTATATATATATTCTATTAAAAGTGTTAAATATTGTTCCTTAGGAATTGAGGCTAGGGAATATACAAAACTCACACAAGGCAGTAGTGTCTGCCATGCTGAAGTGCAGCCAGAACCTCTTCTACCTATGAACACCAGACTATGGGCTTCATTTGAAGTCTGTGTAGCAACGACATACTTTTTTTTTTTAATCTTATAGAAGGCAACTGTGAATCAGGCATAGTCTCCATCCTTTTCTTCAGGTGAACAGCCCTACTTGTGAAGCTCATATGGATTGTATTTTTTGGTGGAAGTGACTTGGTGGTGAGGGAAGCAAATGCTGGTACCCTTTCTAGTCAGAAATGTTCAGAAGAGAGGGAAGGGGCAAACTGCTGTGTGAACAGTCTTTACCTCGGAGCCTGGGCTAGAAAAGTGCCAGCATTGGCTTCCCTCACCACCTAGCCAGCCAGAAGTTGGCTTCAAAGCAGTGTGAGGATGATGTTATAGTCAGAACTGTTAGACTATAATAAATCTGCTTTATTTTTAAGTGAACAAAAACAGACCAAAGAACATGATCAAGCTTCAGGTGTCTTGGACACCTTCTTTTATATAGATGCATCTGTAATCTGGATTGAAGGCAGGCGTTTCCAAGGGGAGGCAGCTGAGACAGGGCAGGCACTGCTGAAAAACTGTTCCCTCCTTGTCTCCATTTTGGAGCAAAGAGGCACTGAGGAACAGCATCTTCTTTGTGTGAAACCACCTTACAAAGAAGGGGCCTCCACATTAGCAGGTGTCTCCTTAGACCCACAGATTGTTTATCATTAATTACAGACTTCTAACACATTACCTCAATTTGATTTTTAAAATGTCATCCACATATATAAAAGATGAAATGGGGGGAGGGGCAAAAGGCCTCCTGGGTTGGACAAGAAGATAATATAGATTATGACAGCATGTAGCTTGTAAAGTAGGCAGCTGTCAGCAAAATGAGGTTCTTATTATATATTGCCGTCTATGTTGGCATATAAAGTGGTTCATTGAATCCATTTTGATGGATTCAAAGGAAGGAGTGAATGTTTGATTGGAAAAATGAGCTAGCAAAAAAAAAAAGCTATCATAAACAAACAGTCTGACTAGAGAGAAGATTTTTCAAGATGATGCCCTTAAAAATCCCCTTCCAGGTCATAAACAGACAATAAAAATTACTAAAGTGATCCACAAAGGTTGTACAGGATAGGTTTGTTCTAGCAGAACAAACTCAGAAGATTAGAGGCAATGAGAAAGGAAGGCAGAATGTTAGTATGCAATATATCCTTTTTACCTCAAATATTTTTTACCTCGAATATGGGCCATTGGTAACTAGATCCAAGCCGTAGAAATACACCCTGCCTACCAAACTCTGCTCTAAATGGGATTGCAATATTACCAGTGCAATGTATATTTTGGTGGAACTTCTACATTTATTCTTCGGCTTCCAAGAAATCTCTGAGTCACCGTGCGATCCCGGACAAAGTGATTCAAGATGGTTCTTCTTGTGTCTGTACAAATGACAAATGTGCTTAATAAAGTAGCAGTAGGCCATGGGGTGCTTCTGTGAGAACAGTGGTGAAAGGACGAAAGGAGAGAAGACGTTGAAACGTCAGGTGTTTCTGTACTGGCCGCGGGAACCCCATTAAAGACACATACAGAACACATACAAAACTGACCTTCTGCACTGGAGGATGGATGAGGGATCCTTCCAGGTGGCTGCTTCTGCACACCGGCGTGCGAAATCCGGCCTTAATGGGGTCTTGCCGCCAAAAAATCAGTTCTCCGTGAAGACCTAGAAAATGAGGTCTTCAGTGTGTCCCCTTGCTTCAATCCATTTGGAAGCAGGATGCTTCTGCACATAGAGAGGCAAGGGGATGGATGTGCCGGCAGCCGCCATCTTGGGAAGGGTGGAAGCAGACCAGTCTGATTCCGGAGCCCCTCCCACTATCTGTTGTATTTCGGATGGATCCTCCGGAGGATGGATCGCCGAGAAACAGATTTTCTTAAATCTGTTTCTCAGTGGCCAGTGTGGAAACACCCTTCCTCCTTGAACTTGCTGAACTACATTTTGATGTACTGTGGTTTGGGAGATCAAGGGCAGGCTTGCAGTCAGAATCATCTCTTCATTAATAGGAGAGGAACAGTTACAGCTTCAATTACCGTAAATAACCTTTCTTGAGGTGATGGCTGTCAAATACAACTGTTTGCTCCAAAGTGACTTGGTTCCACCAAGCTTCATGAAATTACTAGAATTAGAGCAGTTATACTGTACAGGCCTATCACTCATACAGTGTCATAGACTGTCTCATACAATGAAAGAGCAATTTCATTGAACATCTTGCTATTTTAGACTGAGCACAGGACTTGTTCTCAAATCAGTATTCTCACAGGTGGCCTCCCAGGTTGTTTTTATTCAGTAAACAACAAACAGGTATTTGACGAACAGGAGTCTTCTTTGGAGATAGTCCTAAATGCTTCCCTTTGTGGCAAAACTTACAATAGGACATGGTGTCTCACCACTTCATGAATTGCTCAACCGGTAGGTAGTCTGTTGTTGTCAGTTTTGCACATCTTGGGCAAATTGCCACTGAGAACTGCAAATATAACTGCCTGATCAGGCCATGGCCCTTCGTCCAGAATCCAGTGTTTTGGGGCATTAATCTCAAGCAGAAGACAAAGGCAAAGCCTCCAGATACTCCTGACTTTTTGCAAATTGCCTTTAGAGGCATCCTGCCTGGCTCTCCTACCTGGAGGAAATTCCTGGGCATCCATTCTAGTAGCCATTTTGATGCAGCTGTCCTCCATGAATTTGTCTAATCCTTTCTTAAAACTATCCAGACTGGTTGGTATCATCACCACTTCTGGTAGTAAATTCCACAAACCAATGACCTTCTGAGTGAAAAAATACTTCCCCTTGTCTTTCTCAACTCTTCTGCACATCAGCTTTATAGAGTGTCACCTGGTTGTAGTGTAGATAAGAACACAAATTTCCTTAACTGAGTTATTTCTGCCTGAGCAGGTTGTTTTCTCATATCATTTTCCTTAGTGAACTCTATAAATTCTGTTATCCATATATTTGTGTAATGAAGAATTCACTTTTTAAAATTTCTCAGTAGAGAGAGACTGGTTCGTTGTATTATCATGACAGAAAAGCTTGAAAGCTTTGAACAACTTCTGTATTACAAACAAATGAAGAATGTATAATCAGTACAAAACTGCTTAGAGAAGTTTGTACACTGATAAAGCCAGTGAGTTCTGACCTCATTGATTCAACAGGTTTTTGGAAGGAATAAATCATATCAACATTCAAAGGCTCCTTCTGAAAATTCCTGGCTGCAAAAGGCAGTTGTTCTTAGGAAAAAACAAAGTGAGAAGTGTGAATGCGCCCCCAAACCAAAAAACATCTTATTACTGTCTCCTGTGAGTTTTCACAGGGTCAAATATTACAACCGGGAGAACAGTTCGCTGGTAATACTCATTTAATTGATTCCTGACAGGGTCCACATGGATGCTCCTGGGTGGCAACACTTTCCTTTAACCCAGAAGCTTCACACATGGGCCATTTGCTCAGTCCTGCCCCATGCTAACTTTGAGGCGTGGATGTTTGATTCGAGTTTGGCGTTTTCAAACCTCTTGTTCAATTTGAACCAGTTTGAACCTGAACCAGTTTGGCACACCTCTAGTGCTTGCCATGTAGGACAGTTGGAAGAACCAGTTCTTATTTCCGCTTCTCAGTTGTACTTAGAAATACTGAAGTTAAGAGAGAGCCTATTAAAAGGCTCTGTTTTCTATGACACCTTTCCCCAAAAAGTTTAATGTATGACCATTGTTGGGTAAAGCTAAAGGAATAATCTTATTTTATATTTTGCATGACGGGGGTTTTCCACTAGCACTAGAGTACCCATGGGTCCTTAATGGGTACTCTAGTGCTAAGTGGAAAAATACCCACAGTTAGCACCCTTACCTTTTTTTAATTTACTTTTGGATTTCATAAAATTTGTGCTTTTGTTTATTTATTTATTTTATTTTATTTATTTTAAATATTTATACCCTGCCCATATCCCAAGATCCCTGGGCGGCTTACAGTAAAAAACCATATAAAAACAAAACATTAAATACATACCCCATTGATGTATTGAGGGGTTGATAATGGGTCCTGTCCTCTCCCATAAACCAGGGCTAGGTCTAGGGTGATTCAGGAAGGGTTGCAGCAGGCAATTTGCCAGCAGCAGAGAATCTGCTATGTTGCAGCCCTTACCGCACCCTTCCGACCATGCCAACGCAGGTGCTTCACTTGTTCCAAAAGGCTCTCAGTGGAAATATGTGCAGCTGCTAGGGGAAGAGCTGGACCTTCGCCGCGTCGCCTGGAGGCTCCCAGCAGAGTTGATCCCTCGTTACTCGGACAGCAGCTGCTTTTCCTCGGACACAGAGGGTCTCCTCCGTGAGGATAACACCCCCTCTGAGGTAGTGGACAGTGATGCAGCCAGCCGCAGTTTACCAAGGACTGGGACTCCCCAGCCCCAACCAGGTGAAGGATGACTCCCTCCCTCCTTCCCTCCTTCTCTCCTTCCCTCCCTCCCTCCCTCCCTGTAAATGTCATGTCTCATCCTTCCCAAGGAACTGAAGCAAGAATTTAGAAGAACTAGATATGCACTGGTGCTGGCCTTGGTGCTGGTGTTGGCATGATGCAGTTGACCATCCATAATATGCTGTTGGTCTGCTTGTGTATTGTGCACATTGTTCAGTGGCAGGGTAGTAGCAATTCTAGATTTGGAATGAAAAACTGCAAGGAGGCTGCCATTTCTAAGTGTCTTGTAGATAACTACCATCTAAGAATCTTGCATTAGTAATAGTAGCAAGTTTCCCTGTCTTCAGTTAGATGACTAAGCAGGAAAGGCTTTCTGTAAATGAAACCAGACATAAGAACAAAAGGCTTTATTGTTCAAAACAGTAACTCTTCAAGCAAAGTAATTCTCTGCCAAACTTACTTAAAAGGAGCCTTGCTGGATCAGGCAACAACCCATCTAGTCCAGCATCCTGTCTCACCCAGTGGCCCACCAGTGCTTCTGGGCACTAATCTCAAGCAGAAGACAAACCTTCATAAGAACATAAGAAGAGCCCAGTTAGATCAGGCCACAATACATCTAGCATCCTACCTCACAGAGTGGCCCACCAATGGCATTAATCTCAAGCAGAAGAAAATGACAAAATCTTCACCTGTTCTCAACTCCCTGCAAATGGCCTTTGGAGGCATCCTACCTGCCTCTCCAGCCTGGAGGTGGTACTTGGTCATCCATTCTAGTAGCCATTGATACATCTGTTCTCCATGAAATCACTGAATCCTTTCTTAAAGCTATCCAGAGAGGTTGCTGTCACCACCTATTCCGGTAGTCAATTCCATTGACCGATGTACTCACTGTTTAATGCAGATGTGACTCCCGCATGACCTTCCAGATGTTTCCAAACACAATTCCCACCATTCCTTTCCACTGATTTTGCTAAAGGATTGTTCTACAGTGTTTGCAGCCCTCTTGTTTAATGAATTTCAGCAGTCCTTCATGAATTTGGCACCATTTAGAAAGGGCCAGTGGATTCCAGAGGCCATTATCTGACTCTCTAGTTACTATCTGGATACCATTGAAGAACTCTCAAGCAGGGCAGAAAAGTAAAACTAGTTGTCCATCATGTGTCCCTAAAATGTCAACTCATCACAGTTGAGTAGACCTGCCTTCATGAACTGATAGCAATGTTATAATGTCTCTAACCAACTAATGTTTGTGTCCTCCTTCAAGAGCCCAGAACTAAGCCGTAAACTGTTGTTTCTTTTTTACGTTGGTTTATACTGTTTTAATCACCTTTCCTTTTCAGAGGTTTCCATATCAAGGCAATTCTGTAATTAAATGAATGTAGCCAGCTTCTTTCCTAAGCATCCTTTATTATGTTTTTAACTGTCCACTTAGTCAGTCCTTACAATTATTATCCACACCTGGAAAATATGTCTGGGTACTAATGCAGCAAAAGGTTGGAGTTGTGTTTCAACTACTCACGAAAATGAAAATATTTGTCACCAATACTGTTTCCCCAAGTGTGTTGTAGCTAAAAACAGCATACCATAGGATCCTGGGGTCTTTTTGCACTATCACTTAGGCAGTATCTGGCAGGGTCTCCTTTCTGCAAGATAATGTAGAAAATAGGATACCCCACCCACCCAGCAATGGTTCACTCTGTGCACAAAGGACAGAGTATGATCAGAACAAGGAGCCTTTGGTCTGAATCAATTGTAGATCCCAATATCAAGGTCTACTGGTGACCTAGCTGGACCTAATCCAGAACACAGAAGCACACAGAAGGCATGGCTCCATGTTTGGAACTACTAGGGCAACTGTTTTGGTGGCACACCAAAGCAAACTGCTGAAGGGGGTCCCCCAGGGCATCCAAGAACTCATACTGACCATTTCCAAAGCTTGTGTGAGTTTTGAAGCTAGCACAGGGGCTGGTTTGGACCAATACAGTTATGCAAACAGTGCTGTTCTAAATCACTTTTTTTGTGGTTCAAACCAGCAGGCCCATCTGGTTTAGACTATGGAGAGGCGAGTACAGAAAGGCCCTTAGTTCAAATTTGTGAGCTTGGGATACATATCCACAGGCAGTAGTAATTTTTTAAATCTGTAACAAACCGAATCTCTTTTCAGAACACATGCTGAATGGCCGAGTGGATTTTGCATTCCCTGGTACTGGTGGAAGCTTGACACGGAATGTGACCGCAAGCTACAACCATCTGAGTCCACATATGTATCATGAGAGAAGGGTAATGGGGAGCTCATCTCAGACAAGGGAGTATGCCACAGTGGTGACCGGGCAAGGTAAGTCCTGGGCTGAATTCTCATCCTACCACTGATTAATCCATCCATGTTATGAAGCTGCTACCAGTCGTAACCAGAAGGAACAAATTGTTTTACAGTCTTCACCTCAGTATCAGCATTAATGCTGAATACTGCATATTCATGCAAACCAAAAAACAGGAAATACCTCTCTACTCCTGGTTTAATATTATGTGCATGAAGTGGTGTGCTTTCTCTTTCTCTTCATGACCCTTCTCCAGGCTGGATGTGGCCTTACCCAAATAAAAAGCATGGAGGAACCTCATCCAGGTTTCTTTTATTCACACTGTTTCTTACTCTGGGAGTTTTTTCAGTCTAATCAGTTCCTAGTGTGTTATTTCTCTCTCTCATTTGTTGGTTGTATGCATCTTTTCCTGTTATTTCACTGTTTCTGTCTAGTTATAAGTATTCATGTGCTCCTATAGCACTAGAATGAAGAAGGCAATCACTGCTGCTTCTCTTAACTATTTCTTCTGGTGCTCTTTGGTGTTCGTGCGGTGGTCTGGTGTCTTCAGTGGTGGTGCTTTCTTTTTCTCTGTTTTGCCCTATCCTGTAGACAAGCCCAGGAAGATATTCCCTCCCATACATGAAGATGCTGGGAGGATGGACCTGATGTCACAGGATGTAGGCTTCAGGAGGGCAAAGGTGAAGGGTTACCATGGCGACAGTGATGCTCGGGATTCTATAGTCATGTCTGACGGCCCCTCCTGGATTTCCAAATACTTAGGTACAGTAAATAGAATAGCATGGCTGTCTCCTTGGTTGCTTGCCTCTTGTGGAGAGGCTCATCCCTTAACCAGCTAATCTATGCATATTATGAAGTTAGGTTCTCTACCATCTTATACATAAATGTGCAAGTGTCAATTCTTTCTGCAATCTCTCTTCTTATTCCTTCACTATATATTAACTTGCATTTGCAGGCTGTATCACATCAGTTTCTACAACTCTCTTGCCCTGATTAATACTCTTGCCTCTTCGTGCAGTGTATCTAGAACCCTGCCTTCTTCATTCCATGTCTATGTATTTTGCTCCACAGGCTTTTTGAGAAGTGTTGGTCAGGGAGAACAGTGCAAAATGTTCCTCTTGAAATTCATTTATGTAGGTCAAGATGTCTGCTGTGGTTCCGGCGTTATCATTAATGTGCTTACTATTTGAAGAGTCTCAGGAATGACTCTTTCAGAAGCTGCCTCCTATATCTAAGCAAAGTATGACTTTGACAACTCTTGACAATGCAACTAGGGGCAAAACTAAAGCATCCCATGCACTCTAATCAAGTCCCACAACCCCCCCCCCAAAATTTTAAATCTCCAAAAATGTTATATGATCTGCACAGTTTGTGTGTTCAAAACATTCTGTTGAATTGAATGCTCTTTCTCTTGAAACTCTAGGCAGCTGCTTAGTTTGTGTCAGCTTTTTGTTCAGGATAGTAAGTAACCTCTCTAGTCAGACAAAAGGCCCAGCTCTTAGTTCCACTTGAGCAAAAAGGCTACTTCACACTAGCCTTGGTTCCTAAACAGGCCTCTTCTGTTGTGCTTATATTCTCCAGCTCCCAAGATCTTCCTTCCGTTTTCTCCTGTTCTTTAAGGACAATTCCTCCTCTCCCTATACACTTTCCCAGTTAAACAGCAGCATTTTTTTTCTTTTGGAGGATACAGGGAAAATAATATTACAGTTGCCTATCTGCCTGTGAAAGTAGAGGACAGGCTGAAGAATGGAAACCCATCCACAGAGCCCCCAGATGCTTCACCATAATTTTGCCAGCTGTATCTTAAGATGCAGAGAACACTGGCAGGAATTCCTTCTTATGTCCAACTACTGTAGATATAAAAGTCTTGATCTGAATCTCGCATCATAACCAAGGATCCCTCAGTAACTACCACTAAGCTTCTTTCCGCTCCTTTAAATCTCTTCTTTGGAGCAGGAAGGAGCTGAAAATGGCTGCCAGTCCTTTTGCTTACCCAGTGTTAGTTGGCTATGGTGGACATTCCATTTTCCAGTACAGATGATGTTGGGTACCATCAGGTCATGAAAGACTCCTGGATGACTGCATGGGTGGCTCCACAGGAATCTCTGTGCAGTTTTCTTGGCAGGGATAAGAAGTGGCCTACTTCTGGGGAGAAGCTGGGGATCAAACCGGCAGCCCTCCGCTTTCCAGGGTGCTAGCATTACTACTGAGCTACTGCCCATCCCATTCCTGTACAGAAGCCGCTAGCAGACCAGAATGTGTTCCAGGTCAATTAGCAAATGACAGCTTTGTCTTCTCTTTCTTCGTCTTTGGCTTTAAGAGAGAAGTAAGAACAGAACAGCAAAGTGTGGCAGTCCTTCTGCATTAGAATAGCAGTTTTCTACCTGGAGATTCCTTTCTTTGCATCTTCTTCCCCAATAGGGAGGGAATGCCTGCTGACTTAATGTTGGTGCCTTAGGCTCTGATCAAAGGGACTAGGTTCTGCTGGAACCTATTGCTGCAGCACTGTAGGAGCAGCAGCATCCTATGCCACATGCATTTTACCACTGTGCAGCATGCTTTATCACAGTACATACAACCAATTGCCCCATTGCCCTGCCAGCATAAGGCACCCCACAAATGCCCAAACTGGCATGGCACAAGTGCTGGTAGATGCTTTATCCCATACCTTGACTCACTCCTATTTGGGCCCAGCTTTACTGACTTCACACCTAAATTTTAATCCAGCTTCAGTTCACTTTCAGAGTGAGAAAACTCATCAACAAAGTATCAAGCTGTTTTCTTTTGGCATTATCTAACTCAGAAAAACCACTTTTGAAGTAAAGAAAGAGGAAAGAAAATGACTAGTCATTGCGGATGTGTTCTCTCATTCTGAAAGTAGACTGGAACTGGATTAAAGCTTAATCCAACTTGTGAATGGTGTCAATCTGGAGTGGAATTCAGATACAGAATTTGTATACAGATGCAGTATTCCATAACATTGTCTCCTGAATGTTACTTCCAACATTCTTTGGAACATTGCCCTTTCATTCTGTGTTAGTTAAGCTTAGGAAGGCAGAGCGTCTGTTCTGTGAATAAAGTTTTCCAACACCTAGAGAATAGCCATAGGTAGAGAGCCTCTGTTCTGCAAGCAGAATATCCCAGCTTCCATCCCAGCATATCCCCAGAAGAAAACAGTGACAAACCACTTATGTACTGTTGCCAAGAAAACTGCCAGGTTATGTCCGTGAAGGCCCTAGTTAGTGCCTAGGAGTTGAGCTCAACTCAACAGCTTTTTTTTTTACCTGTACTTTTGCTCCCATGCCCCAGCCTTTGTGTCTGTCATCAATGCACACCTGCACCGTTTTGTTTCTCTGTGTAGGCATGCCAGAGCAAGGTACACTGTCCAGGGTGCATTATGCCCTCCCCCATAAGTTCAGGGACCGCACTTACTCCTCAGATGTCCGGGAAGCCCTGAGTAACCTGGACGCAGTGCTTGTGGGTGAGTGAGCTTAAGCTGGCCTCTGCTTGGGTTTCTACTTTGGATCTGTGTCTCCAGGGTATTCAGACAAGCTTCAAGCTTCAGGTTTTGTTTTTGGGTTTTTAGTAGATTTTTTTAAAACAGTTTTTGGGACACATTCCCTTAGAACTTCCAGACCAATTTCCTGCAAATAAAATACAGCTTAATAAAGCCAATGCATCAACACAACAATTGCCTGGGTAGCTGAAGATGTAGTAAGTTCAACCAGTTCAAAGTAGTCCAGTTTTGCAAGATAACTAGGGCCTTTCTGCACTTAACCTCCATCCCAGGACAAAATCCCTTGTAATTCTATTCAGGACCTCATCATTCTAACTGTTAGTATAGATTAGTGAGGCTGCATCCACTGCCGGTACATTCCATCCACACATCATCCAAATGAGGGGCCCCTGATCTGGTGTACTGGCAATACTCAACATCAAGAACCACGGGAATACCAGCCGCAGCTAGTCTAGAACATGTTTTCCAGACTATCAGGGGACTCATTTTGACTTTGCAGTTTGGAACTTTCATTAACCCTAACCTAGCCCTTCAGGGGCAGTATGGGGTCTGGTCTGGACCAATGCTATCATGCAGATGGTGCTGTTCCAGACAATAGCAGTGTCATGATCTGGATCAGTGGATCTCACTGGTCTAGATCATGGCTTGGGAAGAGCAGAAAGGTCCTAAAACTCTATTACTTGTCCAGAAAATGCCTGCACAAACTAACATATTTTAAGCTAGCTTCAATAGCTATGGTAAGCAAGCTGATTGCCTCTTTATTTTATGGATGGACATTCTGTTTGTTCTCCTTGAACACATGAGGAGCCTTAACACACTTACTCAAGACAATTTTTGACCTTCAGATCAAAACCTGTGACTTTCTGTCTCTGCCTCAGATTCCAGGTTGCAGCTTGGGGTTCCTGATACTCCTACTCGTTTAGTGTTTTCTGCCTTGGGTCCTACCTCACTGAAAGTCAGCTGGCAGGAGCCCCACTGTGACAAGGAAGTGCAAGGATACAGTGTGCAGTACCAACTCCTCAATGGAGGTCAGTACCATTCTTTCTATTGTAAATATAGGACAGAATTGCATGTCACTGATTGAGCAAACGAAGCTCTTCTTACAAAATGGATCACAATTAAATGCCTTTGACATGGGATGCAGTGGAATCACCCAGCACTGCAATATGTTGGGAGGCTGGGAGGCTGCCGCTTTCTGAAGCCCACCTGGAGCAGATTGAGTCAAAGGACCAGGGAACCAATGTGCAGTGGTCCCAGACATTTCTGAGTGTTCACATAGGTGCTGACCACTATTAAGTGTATAATATGCAGTGCAACTTGCACAGGGAGGACAACATGGATAAGGAAGAGGCTTTCTTCTTGTACCGTTAGAAGCAGAGATCATTCACTGAAGATTAATTAAGAAACAATTAGGGCACAAAAAATAAGCATTTCTTCATTCTACCATGTCATTTAATTGTTGTTACCCGCCCAGAGACCTTCGGGTATGGGGCGGGATAGAAATGTAAACAAACAAATAAATAAATTGTGGAATTCATTTCTGCAAGATGTAGTATAGGCCACCAGCTTAGATGGCTTCAAATGGCTGTGCAACTACCTCTGGTACAGGACCTTGTGGGCTTCCATTTGCAATTGATTAGCCCGTGGCAGCTTCTGCACAGTCTATTTGGTTGGTGCTAGCTGTGGCCCTAGAACATGCTGTCCACAGGAGACTTTCACTTGGTGGGTTCCCCAAGCATCCTTGGGCTGTAAGCTGCTGCAGCCATTTGCAGTGCCCAGCACCTGACACCATTTTGCTGGGCTCTAGAAACAGCCCCAGAAATGGGCCATTGGCAGCAGACTTCCAAAATCTCCTGGCCTGTAGCCTTTGTTCTTCACTCTCCAAAGAAGGTTAAGATGGGACTGCAGTGAGGATGGCACCTCTTGTGTGCCACCTCACCCCATTCCGTTTGGACTACTTATGAGTATCAGTCTGCCGGTAGAAAGTGCCATTCCAAACCAAGTACTTATGGGCGCTTCTTCTCTTCCATAGGAGAAATTCAGAGAATTACTGTTCCCAATCCAAATCAGAACTCAGTGGTCGTGGACGATCTGCTGCCCAACCACTCTTATGTCTTCAAAGTGAAGGCCCAAAGTGATGAAGGATGGGGCCCAGAGAGAGAAGGAGTGATAACTATTGAGTCACAAGTGGATCCGCGAAGCCCTCTGAGTCCAGTTCCAGGTAAGGTGGCTGCCTCCTCCATCTTAGAAAGAGATTACTCATCCTCAGGAGAGGTCATATTTGACATTGATTTCCATAGTCCATGACATTTTTCCTGAAAGCAGAACTACAGTATATTTCTCCTTTGTAGGATCAATATGTTATGAGAATTCACTTCTTTTAAGAGTTTTATTGTTCTCTATTTAGGCACTTATTTGTTATAGAGTTCTCCCGCCCTTTTTACCATTTTAATGTCTTTAAGTTCTACAAACCTAGGAGAGCACAACTGCAGAGGGTTTTGGTATCCATGATTCACACGCTCTTAAATTAGTGCCAGAGTCAGCGACTTTCCTACCCTGTTTTTGCCAGTGGGGGATTGAAATGGCTGACTTTGCTCAGCCTCCCTGGAGAAACTACTCATTACCCAAGTTGCACTTCTGGAAGTTTTTCCCCCCTGCCTTTATTTGATCAGAGCTTGCAGAAAGGTTTAGGCGGATGTAATAAGTGTCTAAGGCTACGTCCCCATGAAAGCTGTTTGGCTCTGATTGGGCATGCATGGGACCAGGAGCAGGTCTGAGATCCAATCTTGCCCGTCCCCATGCCATTCCCGGTAACATGGGCTGGGTGTGGGTTGGCTGCAGATGCAGCCATCCCCATGCAAACCGCACCAAACCCAGGCACAAGGGAGCAGCGCCGTCTCCTCTCCTCCCCCCCTCTCTCATTAGAAGCCGGATTGATGTCAGCCCACCCCTATGCTGCCAGCTGCAAATGCTGCATCCCCCCCCCCCCCCTTAGTGGCACAGAAAGCCAGGACTGGGCTGGGAAGCCCAGAAAATTTTTTAAGTTTAATAAATTTTAAAATAATTTTTTAAAACCCAAAGCTGCTACGAGGTTTGGCAGCAGTTGACTGGTTGAGCAGTTTTGTGCACCTCCGCTCCACCAGGAATTGCGAGAATGCCCAGCGAGCTTAAAAAGGGAGAAAATGAAGCCATTATCATGATCGCCTTGTTGATTGGGAAACAGGGGTGAAATATTTGGGAAAAGGGACAAAATCAAGCCATTATCCTGCCTGCCTTAGTGATCGTGAAACAGGGGCAGAATATTTGCCATGGAAACAGGACAAAAATTAAGCCATTATCCTGCCTGCCTTGGTTATCACTCCTAAAAAATCTCAGTGGTTGCGATCTCCAATGGCACAGGGCAGGAACAGCAAGCATACCCCTCCTCCCAATGACGTGAGCACCAATCTCCCCCCCTAATACGCCGGGACCATCCCCATGCGCAGGCTCGGCTTGCTAGGCAATGTGTGCCGGACCCCCAAACTATGCTCAGACTTGTTTTTTGGGTACCAAATTTTGTCCTGGTCTGGCACAGTTTGAGGCAGTTTGGTCCACGGAAATCAGACCAAATCAAAAATGCATGTGGACACCCCTTGCTGAACCCAACTTTGGTACCGGCCAAACGTGCATGGGGATACGCCCTAAATATCTAACTTTTAAAAATCTGCCACTTAAATTTCTGCATGTGTCTAGTTCATTTTAATATCTTCACTGAACACCAAGCTATACTCTTATATTTATAGGTTCCCCATTTACCCTGAGCACCCCCAGTGCACCAGGACCCCTGGTGTTCACAGCCCTGAGTCCAGACTCCCTTCAGCTGAGCTGGGAGAGGCCCCGCCAACCTAATGGGTTAATCCTGGGCTACATGGTCACCTGTGAGACACTGCATGGTGGAGGTATGTGGAAGTTCTTTAAATTGCAATGATCAAATATTCCTGTGTAAACACACAGCATTTACTGAGTCACAGGAGGCACCAGGCTGCCTGCACATCTGATCTTTGTGGATACAGATGGGTCACTGAATTTAAGTATCTTGTACAAAGAAGGCAGACAGCTACCATTTATATGTATATTGCCAATAGCAAAGAAGTGAGGCTTCTCCAATAGAAGTCTGTTTGTTCTTTGAAATCAACTTTTTAATGCTCACTTTAGAGAAGCCCAGGAACATCTACGTGGAGGGGGACAATCCAGAGACGACCCTGACAGTGCCTTACTTGAGTGAAAATGTCCCATACAAGTTCAAAGTGCAAGCTAAGACCACTCAAGGCTTTGGGCCTGAAAGAGAAGGCATCATCACCATTGAATCTCAGGATGGAGGTAAGTTTTTAACAGTAAAATTGTAATATGGTAATCAGCTGTCTTATGTCTATCAAGTTGTGAAGAACAGCCTCTTTCGTTAAGACAGTAGGTAACATTCCAGTGGCCAGATGTTGTGTTAGGAAGCAATTATTCAGGGCATTGCTTCCCTGCCCTTCTTGTCTTTGTGCATTTTAAGTCATGCATGTCATCAACACCACACGTGTGTCCAGCTGTTTTGGCCTCCAAATGCAAAATCTTGCAACCAGCTCTAGGTTTCCCAGCAAAAGGGCCTTTTTGGGGGGTGGAAAAAGCATGGCTATGATGGTCTATATCCCCCCTTCCATCAAGTTGGGGCCAGTGTTGCACAAGGAATCCCACCAGGTGTTTCATGGAGAGACAGGGTCCCTCCCTCCCCTAGTGGCACTAATTCCAAAGCAGCCACATCGTTTTGCCACCTGAAGCAGAAAATTCTGCAAGGCTCTCTCTTCTGCAATGGCCGTAAAATATAGTAATGATAAAGAACATTTTGTTTTCTGTTCACAACATCCCAGTTCTGGGATTCTTCGGCAAGGACCTTCATGGACCTTACTACATAAAATGCAGCTGGGGAGAGGAAGTGGGCTTGCTTTTTGCCCCTTTTATGAAATGGGTGTGATGTTCATATTTGTCTGTAGGAAAGAAACACATCTGTCAATCATTGAAGCATAAGAATAAAAGAGAGAAGCCTTGCTGGATCAGGCCACAGGCCATCTAGTCCAGCATTCTGTCTCACACAGTGACCCATCAATTGCTCCTGGGCACTATCAAACAGAAGATGAAGGCAAAACCTTCACTTGCTCTCAGCACTCTCTAAAAATGGTCTTTAGATATATCCTGCCCATCTGTTAGGGTATTATCTTTTCTCCCACCTGAATGTCCTTAAGATGGGAAGAAAAGTGTTTGATTTGTTTGCTATTTTGCTTATGAGGGGGCCTTCCAGTGACTTCATTAAAAGCTGGCAAAGAAAAAAGTAATGCTTCCAGCTAATCAGACCCTCGGTGAAATAAGTTAATCTCTCCTTTTCTGGCTCAGCTTCTTTTTCTCAGTTTGGAACACAGCAATTCACCAGAGAGGAGGTGTTTAGTCTTCCCACAGAATATAGCACGAAAACCAGCATAACTCACTCCGCACTGGATCCTCTGTACACAGGTAGGAAAAAGCGAATACCGAAGCACAATTTGGGTTGGTTGTCAGTGTCTCCTACTAAGTTATATGATAGAAGGTACAATCACCCATTATATTGCATGACTATCTGCAGCATAATTTTCTAGTGACAGCATCAGTACTGTAGTGTGTCATATCTATCATTTAACACAGTCCCCAAAAACTTGCATTGATGTCATTTTGTGACACCACTGGCTTATAATGCAAGGCTGGGTTTCCACCCCTGCGTCCCATGGGTGACAATGGCCCTTTCCGCACTGGGCCTTAATCGGGATTATATCTCAGGATAGGGACCAGCCATCTTCATGCTGGTCCTATCTATGGTAGGCCATACCAGGGCCTACCATCGTCTGCACCAGCATGCAGATGGTCGGTCCCCATCCTGAGATATAATCTGAAATAAGGCCTAGTGCGGAAAGGGCCAATAAGTTAAACAACATGGTTTCACAGTAACCAGAGTATCATATGAGGATGGCTGTAAGTAGGTATAGTCTGGGACTGTTTTAAAGAAGCAAATCTACATATCACGAGATCCTAAGGTCCTGCAACGGCACATGACTTGCTTTCTGGAAAGAAAAGTGGCAAAACAGCAGGAACATTTGGACATTGTCTCCAGTGAATCTTTTTCTCCTGCAAATGCACTCCTCTCAGTATCAAGTCAATGGATAGTGCAATGTGTGCCTAAATTAGGTACTTTGGAAGTATTTCTTTTCAAGTATCTCTGAGGTCCCTGTGCAGCTGCTTCCCATAATCTAGACAGGATGATCAATACTCCGCAATACTATATGAGGGAAAGTTTGAAGTAAAAAGCTGCTAATTAAACAGCAGATTTTTACTTCTCGGTTTCACTATTGCTGCTCTGCTGCCACTGCCAATGAATAATCACATAGACTAATCATGTGACCAAAGGCACCCATAAAATGCAGCTTCCTATTTGGTTGGCTTCTGTGGTGGAAAGGGAAGCCATTTTGTTTTTCTTCTCAGGCGTCAAAAGGCCTCATTTCAGAATAATCAGCTTCTGCCCCAAAACAAATAGACTGTGTAGCGCCTTTTCTAGCACAGAATGTTCAGGGAAAGGGGAGGGGCAGAATGATATGTGAACACTCCCACCTTGAAACCTTCTCTAAACCCCCATAAAAATGCTTCTTCTTTTTTTTCCTTTGTCTGATCACAGCCCAAGTCTGGCTATAATTACAGACCCTTCTCACAGTGTTGTTCTTTTCAACTCCAAATGAGCGCAAACAATTCTGGCCAGTGGCAAGGAAAGATGGGAGTTGTCATTCATTCGGCATTATTCACTGAACTTCTGCCTCTCTGGGTGACTAAAACAGATTGGCTTTTTTGCAGTTCTGCTTTGATAGGTAGGCATTTGGGCAAACAGATAAAAATGCAAATTGCTAATGCGAGGCTTTTGTTCCTTCCTGTTCCAGATGGCATGCTGATGACCACCCAGCGTGTGGAAAGTGGCAGCACCCTCACCAAGCAGGTCACCAAAGAATTTGTCAGTAGTACCATGATGTCAAGCAGCAGTGGGACATTCTCCAGACAGACAGACAGGCAGTTCTACGAAGCCTGATTGAGAGAGGAAGTTTGCCTCACTTGTACATGGGAATTGAACAAGATGCGAGCTCATATAGACGACCTGTTTCAGGGTCAGCTTCCAGACTGAGGCTCTCAATACCCTACGCATTGCATCAGCACTAAAAGCATGGGATGTTGCTTTGAAATATCACTGGGTGAAAGCTGCACGTGCCACAGGATTCTGTGGAAAGAGATTTTAGCAAGGTGCTTGGCTATGGTGGCTAGTTTTGTTTTAAATCAAGCTCCCGCCCTTTTCATGTTTTGCTTTGGAATACTGTTCATTATCACTCCTGGAAAGTTCACTCCAGGGGGGTGGATTTTGTTTTTCAATTCTCATCTCTTACCAGATTTTTGGTTTACTTCTACTATTTATTTTGAACTACCCAGATGGCCTCTATCTCTTCTTAACATAACAGATAGCAGCTGCCAAAATCAAGTAGCAGGAAGAAGAAGAGATTCTGCAGGGAAGCAGCGGTGTTTTAGTTCTTAAAATCCTTGCTTGTAGCATCCTCTGCTGCTGAAGTGTAACCATTTCAGTAACTTATTAGCATAAACACAATCTTTCATTATTCAAGGTTACTTTTTAATCACTTTTCTGCATAGTTTATAAATATATACGTGCACAGTTCTATGCACTCAGAGGTACAGATGTGTGCAGATGAAGAATCCCGGATCTCACGTGATGCTCAGTTTGTTAAATTTCCAGGCACTGAATCACTGCTGCCTAAGAGTGATTTTGCCAAAAGCCCTTGAACAAAGTTATTTCATTCTGAATATGCAAACTCATCAATAACTGCTTTAGCTCAGGCATTAAAAAATCCAGCCTCTGTAGGTTGCCCTTTTAGTCTCTGAAAGCCAAAACAATGGGCACAATCAGAATAATATGGGCATCTCCCACCTTGGCACTTGCGCCTTTCAGTATAATTTCAGGGCACCTAATCAATTGCACTACAGCACCCACAATGCAATGCAACTACCAGGATCGAAACAAATCTCATTTGTAACAAAGTTGATGCTACACAGAACTCTACAGTTAGACAGGCAGTCATGATGATGAAGCAGGGATGTATAAAGTGACTTGTCACAGTGATAACTGAACTGGAAAATGGCTACAGAAGAGTATAAAAAAACAACAACCCAGGGCTATAAGCAGGTGATAATGTTGTCACAAGGAATTCAGTCCAAGGACTGACATCACCAGACCAAATGCTTGCCTTTACTTTAATCATACACTTTTTGACATTGTGTATAACCTTTTTCCTTGAGGTAAAAAGCTTTTTTTATTTGCATGTTTTTATTTATTTACGCAAATTCAAATTTTATCTCCTAGGCTTTTAGACTGCCCTTCCTTACTTACTAAGAGAGAAAGAAAAGAGAGATAATTGATTTGAGCAGACAAGTCAATTCACTCCACTGAGACTTTATCACACTGTGTGTGTTCTGTAGTATGTTTCATTTTGCACAGGAAAGCAGGTTCTTGCAGGACAGTGGTTTTCGAGCCACAGTCTAGGTCTCTCCAAAGTTTATTTAGAATTCCTTAGGGATGAAACAAATTATATAGATACGTTTCCTTAAAAGGTGGCTCATCCACCAGAACCAATCTCAGTACAATCATGTCCTTAGTAGTTCTCTGCATTACATGAATACCGTACCACACAGTTCTGAATCATCTCCCAAATTTAGCACTCAACAATTGATCTTTGATGTTTCCTGAGCAGACAAATCAAGGTGGCAAGCCTTTATGAAGAGGCAAAGTTTTACTTTCAAATTGCTACAGCTGGGATTATTTAGCTGGCTTTTTTCCTTTGGACAAACTTCACCCCAGTTTAGGCGCTTTGCTTCTGACAGACTTGTAAGCCACTAAACAAGAATCGGGCCTTTCTGAACTGAAAGGCCCATGGTCCAAAGCAGGAGGTCTGGATCAGCCAGGCCTAATGAAAGGTCTGCACAATAGTACTGGTTCAGACCAACTCCTGCCTGGGCCTTGAAGCTCATGTGAGCATTAGGGGTGGCATTTGAGAGATCTAAAGGGCTAGGAACTTTCATCCTGGAGCTACCAGTGAGTGTATTTCAGCAGCATGCTTTGGTGCACGACCAAAATGTGCCCCCTGGTAGTCCCAGTCCGCATGCCTCTATGGTCCAGACCAGGGCCTGCTGTTCTGCTTGTAGAGCTGTATAAACTGGTCTACCAGCAGTTCCAACCAGAGGAAGAATACCAGCAGGACCTCACAGATCCTCACTAACACAGAGACCGATGAGGCCTAGAAGTGAACTATGGTGGCTCTTAGACTGGACTAAGAGCTTCAGATGGGGACATAAGGATTTGAAGGTTAAGTTAAAAGCTGCTGTGGTGTTTTTGCAACTGAGATAGTTGGTTCCATTAGTTTTTGCCTGGCTGAATCAAGTCAGGAATCTCTGATTTTTCCTATTGATCATTTACAACCACAGAGTTCATTTCTAAACTGTCCTGAAGGGTTTTTTTTTTCCTTAGAGGGATGTGATAGCATTCAGCTGAGAATTTCCTGTTGCCTTAGCATTCAGCCTGAAACAAGCTACGTAGCCTCTTCCAATAACGCCATGTGCCTCCAGGAAGGTTTCGTTATCTTTTCTCTGTCAAGTAATTTACCCTCGTCATTATTCCTTTCTGATTTTCTTGATACTTTTATTCTGAAGAATTATCACAGGCCTTGATATTAACCAAAGAACTCATTAAAGATATTTGATGGGTGACATTTCAGTCACACTGTAGTTCTAACACTAGTTTTTAAAGGGAAGTTTCCATTCATGCAGTGGAAGAAGCACAGTGAAAATGACATTTTTATAACCTATTTTATCTTTGGAGGGAATGCAATATTTTGACAGCTAATGTTATTGTGATTCAGAGGGCTTTCTATTGCACCTAATAAACATTTTCTTTATTGTCCCAGTTGCTGTCTTTATTTGTAATTGGACACAACAGGACTATGATGTTTATAATCAGATGGGATTGAGGATGATGCAGTATCAATAGTCTTGGGCCCATCTAGCCACGTAGGAACTAGAGGCAGATGACAGTTCAGGGCTGCAACATACTAGAATCCATATTTTTCTGATGTACGTTGGTTACTGAGTATGGGGTAACCCCATGGGGGAAGAGGAGATGGGCACAATTGTTGTAATATTGTTACAACTGTTTCAAGACCTTTTAAGCCAAAGAGCCCACTATAGCAGCTTTATGCCTACTGTTGCTGGTCCACTAGCATGCCAGCTTTTCCTTCAAAACCACCAAGGGACCAGCCTAGGCAAGTAATCAGACCTTTAGGCTAAGAGATGTTTCTCCCCACAGATAAATATCCAACTGGTAAAGTAAGACTGACACTAAAGAGTTTAGTAACTGCCATTAAACCAAGACTGAATTAGCAAAATGACCATCACGTATAGCTTTCTACGAGTTATCCTGATAAAAGATGCAGGTATCTTCTTTTTCCATGAAAGAATGCTATCACTGAAGGTTCTATGGATACATCTACACACAGGAAAGTGGCAGCACTCAACACAACCAGAAGGCATTTTTGCCAAACGCTGCTAACTCACATCATTCCTTCAATCTGCCCGTGAGATCCAAAAAATGGTCAGCCAAAATGGCGGGCAGTGCAAATGGCATGGACCACAGTCAGTCCCCCCACCCCACCCCCTCACCCTTACTAAGGATGTCTTGCCTGTCCTGCTGCCATGATGGAGGAGGAAACTTCAGGAACATTAAAACCATCAGAAATAATTTGAGTATTTGAGTCTCTAGTTTATTAAAGATACTACTAGGAATTTGGAGGGATTAGATCTCTGGATTTTGGGGGGCAGAGAAGCTGGAAATTCAAATAATATTATTTGGATGATATTTCCACTGGGAAGGACTTTGATGGTTGCCAGACAAGTCCAGAAGTTGTAGGAAAGGATGAGCCAAAGGAATGTAAAAAGAGCAGAATGTGAAATGTTCAGTCCACATGGGGATTCTTTATTCAGGGGATGGAGAGTAATATGGTTCAAAGTAATAAAGGGGGTGTTAAATAACAGGAAGCACTTCCATTTGATTTTCTTCTTGATACAGCCTTTGGCATGTGAAGAAGAAAGCACAGGCTACAAATCTTACCTTTGAATAGCATCACTAAATTCATTGATTTGTACTGTTAAAACTTGTAATTTCCATGTCTCTGTCAGCTGCCGCCAATGACAAGGGCAGAAAAACAACGCAGTCCCCTTAATTCAGGGGAGAGACGGGTAATGTGCCACAGAAAAAACTGTTCTCAGAAACATCCCAGTTAAATCCATTGCTCTAAGCTCTTCTAGAAGCTTTAATTATAAAACATTCCAAGGAAGGAATACAAAAACGAGTTCTGAGATCAGTGAAAAAACAAGCCTTTTTCAATGGTCTAAAATTCTTCCTGCACTTTGGAAGACTGTATGAAGTAGCTTCAGACCTGTTCAAAAACTGAATAACTCTTTCCCTCGAGGCCTCCCCTAATAGAATTTCAGCCGCAGTCCAATTTTTTTAAAAAATTATTATCTATCCTTTTCCTAATCACAATTATTTCCCTTTAGGCTAGAAAGTAGGAGATGTAAAAGCGGTGAAATTCTGGCCACCAAAGTCCCACAGTCCTTCAGTCACAGCAGCAGATAATTCTTGTCCAGTAGGTAGAGACCTTTTAAGTAGACAGTGTACTTGCGCTCCGTCTGAAGGCTTTGTGAAATAGAAAGTTGGTGTCTGGCTGTATTTTTCCTAGGTGAAAAAAACAACCTGTCATGATTTGCAGAACTTTGAACAGAGAAAGAGTACTGTGCTGAATATGTTAGAATAAGAAATCCCCAAGGGAAATCTGACTTATATTAAAACTGTATGACTTCTACTATGTAATAATGATAGCTCACAATGCTGTCTATTTCACCACAGCGGGCAGAATGGCACTTAGCAACAACAGGACATCTTGTCAGTATCTGTGAGCATTTAATAATGGAACTATTGCTATGACGTAGAAATTTGCGGTCATCCAATTTAACATTTTTGTTTGTTTGAGGACAAAGCAGTATGGTCCTGTCTGTTCCATGTAGAAAAATTATCACAGTTGTTCGGTCTCACCTCAGTGCTAGAAACTGCACTGTATCTTTCATCATAAAGATACTCCATATAACATCTTCCCATTCTTGTGGACTCCCATCAGCACCTGCGAGCATGGTCAATACTAAAAGATAATAGCACTTCCATTCAGAACACTTGAAGAGCACAGCAATGGTTGCCCTTGTGCACTCAAGTTCAGCTCTGTGTTTCAACACCAGTGTTTGGCGTTCCAGCTGTGAAAGCTACTTCATTCTGTCTTGTAATAATATGAACTCGCTCTGCATCCAACTGAAATTATTTCTAACTCTTATTCTAGGCTATAAGAGTCAGAGTTCACTTAACTATCTCAACATAAATGTTACAGAATATGAACAATGGTGCTGGGATGTCACACTCAACATGTCTGCCCTTTAAAGAAAACCCTATATATTCTTACTGGTGTTGCAGAAAACATTCAACATCTCCCTCTGCACTGCCTGTATGACCGAGAGAACTGTCAAACTCTTATTTCTCCACTACTGGTACATATTCCTGATTGATCAGATGAGTTCTACTCTTAGTAGATAAGAAGCCTAATGCTACGTATAACATTTCTACGTTTGGGTTCCAATCACTAAATCATATAAACAATTACAACAGGATTGAGAGTGGTTGGGAGATATGAGGCTAGGACCTTTCATTTCTAACTATCAGGGCCCTTGGGGACTGATGCAAGGCTGTTCCATACCAACTCTTGCCATGATCCAGATCAGAGGGCCTCGCATGATCCAGACCCACTGGCCCAGATCACAGCACATAAGGGCAGTAAGTCCTTACATTCTGTAAAGAAAGTGTTGTCAAAAGATGGATTGTGACCTACTGAAAGATTTCTGGCTAATCTATGTCTTTTCAGACAAAATTTCTAATTCTAGACAGATTCCCAACAGGAACTGAACAGAACTGAAGCAGTCATGAAGGTGACAAGCAAAAAACAAGCCAAGAATACAGGTGGGATCCTGAAACAAAATTGTAATTCTATATTCAGAGGCTCCCCTTTTTGTTGTTGTTCTAAAGTACATTAGCACCACTGAGGCACTCTTTCTTGTGTGGCAGATTTAAGAATAAAATAAAAGTCACATCCTGCTGGAGATCTCTCTTTTTTTTAAAAAAAAAGTAGATTTCAAAAGTTTAAGGTCTGACCGAATGATTATGGCAACATGCTTCTATGGAAAGTTATTTCTGTAATATACCTTTATGTGCTCCAGCACCGTCTCTGCCACCCCAGATTCAAGCAAAGTAACAGTGCAACCTCCAAACCCTCCACCAGTCATTCTGCTGCCATAAACACCAGGGATCTCCAAAGCAGCAGATACCAGCTCATCCAGCTCTGGACAGCTGACTTCATAGTCATCCCTAAGAGAGAGAGAGAGGGAGAGAGAAAATGGAGTGTTTCAGTCCAGGAGGACACCTATTGGTGAAAATTAGGAATGACACATTTCACAAATTCAGGAATCGAAGAGACAAACAAGCCATGAGACTGAAAAGAGCTTATAATCTAAACATTAGCAACACTGGCAACCAACACCAGAACCAAGAAGAGGCGTGTACAGAACTAAATAAAACTACAAGCCCTTTTTGAAACAATGGAAAATGCTTTATTGACTGAATGGAGGGGGACTGTCCAACTTTCAGTGGCTCTGATTGGTCGTTCATTTGTAACAGCTACATTGACTCCCTCTGTGCTTTCTCAGTATTATTAACTCAAGTATGAAGAAGGGTGTCCATTCCCAGGCTTCAGAATGGGGTAAAGCAATTTTAGAGGTTTTATGTCCATCCACAAAGCCTCGAATTTGTCCACAGGGTATCTCTTACTAAGCATGTCTGATCGCACCCTTTGTGAGCTCTGGTGTAAGGGTCATAAGGGATTACATGCTGAATGCTAGATTAAGGGTGTTTTTCCACTGTCACTAGAAGTACCGTATTTTCCGGCATATAAGGCGACTGGGTGTATAAGACGACCCCCAATTTTTCTACTTAAAATGGAGATTTTGCAAAACTGGGGCGCAGCCTAAACCGAGCCTCGGACTTGGGGAGAGATGGCAGCCTTACCTGCTAATCCCATGAATGTGGCTTGTAGTTCTCCTTCTGGCCTGACAGAGGGAAAAACCTTGCTCTGATAAAGATCTGTGGCTGCAATGCAGCTTTGGAGTCTGCCTCTCTAGCGTGATTCGTCTATGATTCTGTAGGGGAGGGGGTGTTCCACCGAGCGAAATATGAAGAATCCTGCCATTTTCTCTTCAAAAGCCTCTCTGCTTTCAACCCCTCCCCTACTGGACCATAGACGAATCTCGCGCTAGAGGGGCAGACTCTTCTAAAGCAGAGAAGAGAAAATGAGGGCAGGATTCTTCATATTTCACTTCATTTAGCAAGGTTTTTTCCTTGTGTCAGCGCCAGAAGGAAAGCTACAAGCCACATGATTGGGATTAGCAGGTAAGGCTGCTGTCTCTCCCCAAGTCCAAGGCTCGGTTTAGGCTGCACCCCAGTTCTGTGCTGGCAGCTGTGGCCAGCAGGACCCGGGTGAGAGTATTACTGATGTATAAGACGACCCCCAACTTTTCAGAAGATTTTTTGGGGTTAAAAAGTAGTCTTATACGCAGGAAAATACAGTACTCATTAAGTACCCATTAATGCACCCATTAATGGGTACTTAATGGGTATTTCTAGTGACAGTGGAAAAACACCCTAGGTTGTGGACAAAGAAAATATAAAAACAGACAAAAGTGCGACTGTTACCTTACCGCAAGGAATTGTGACTCTCCACCATCAGTTGTCCAAATTTCTTATAGTCCCTGGACTCCAGGGCCTTGGCAGCTCTGTTAGTGCGATCAATCTCTCCAATGACATGTCTGGCTCTCTTGTACACCTCCCCACTCAGCAAGGACTTAGAAGCTGAAAGAAAGATTGAGAGAAGCAGCATTTAAGGTTCAGGAATTATCACTGAGCCACAGCCCCATACATCAGCCCCATCCCACATCCTTCTGAACAAGCCACTACAAATGTTTTAAGAATATTTTAATGCATTACTTTTACTACTACTACTAACAACAACACAACGCCTATTGCGGCAACAATAAGACCTCTTAAATAAACAAATAAGAAAATAAAATAAAATCCAGTCTTCATGCTGGTGGCTGATTCTAGTCCTCTATCTCTGTGCATAACAAACCCTTGCCACAAAATGCCATGTATAAAAGTAGCTATAAAGATACAAAAATACATTTTTGTATGTTTTGCAAGACTTCACCTTCAAACAAGCACCATGATGGATGGGATGAGCAACTCTTTCCACTGTCTTTTCTAAGAAACAGGTATTATAATCCAAGGAATTTTGAAAGCACATTACCTTTGCTCCACCCTATTTTCAAAACAGAACTCACCCTCCAAGTCAGCCATATTAGCTTCTCTCAGGCTTGCCTTGCCAAGCAACTTTGCTGCCTCCTCACACTGGCGTCGCCGTGTAGGATACTCGCTACCTGTCAAGGCGTGTCGGACATTAGAGTTGGTGATCAGAACAACTAAATTTGGGTCAGTCAGAGGTACCAGGTGAGTCTCCAGTGACCTAGAATCAAAGGACACAAGGAAATCCTGTAAATTGACTTGAAAGACATGGTAATCTTAAAATTAACATCTTCACTGTACATTTTAATGTTGTACATGTGTTCCATTTTAGCAGTTTTTAATATCCTAGGATGGCAATTTGCCAAGGCTCTGGTCTCTGGAATCATGCGATGAGCAGTGCCATCACCATGATTGCTCCCAAGGGCCTTCTGAATATTTGTGAAGCCTATAAAGCACCTCAGTATTCCATGAAGTTATGGTTAATGAACAGGAAGGTCAATGGCTAGAGCATAGGTGTCATAAAGTCCACTGTGAGTCTGACCAAATATAGATTAGAGTTCATTATCACACCTACTTATTTCTCCGCTACCACTGCATCCCTGCGTAGACATTCAGCAGAGGGGGTTGGGGGTGGGTTTCAGGGGTGAGTGACCTCTTATGAGTTGTCGTGGCACATGGGAAGGCCTTCTCTGTGGTGACCCCAGGCTTTGGAACAGTGTTCCCACTGAGGTGTACTGGGTGACAACATTATATAGTTTTCAGCCCCTGGTTAAAGCCTCTTTAACCAAGCTTTGATGTTTAAGCTGCTTCTATATGTTGTCCTACACTTTGGGGACATACAGGGTGGCGATGTTTTACTTATTTTTATCTTTGTTTTGATTTACTCCAAGCGAAAGACAAGATAAGAATTAAACATTTTTCTTCTAGAAGAAGAAATTTCAATTTTCTGTGTAAAATAAGCAAACCAGGAAGCATTTAATTTTCATTATACAACCCAAATGTGCAGCCCAGAACTATGGATCATTTGTTGTTGTTCATGGAAAATTTAGATCTGAAAGTACAAGAAAGGACAGGCCATAACTCATCCCAGTTGCAGTATGCAGGTCACTAACTTAAGACCACTACAGCCCCTTCCCTGCAAATGCAATGTTCAGGTACTTCAGGGGAATGTTCAGTCTCTCATGACAAATAGGGACGTACAGAAAGACAATGTTGCCAAGACACTGGCTACTACAATGTTCTGACCTGCAGTCTATGAGCAAGGCATGGCCTTCCTTCCCCATCACAGAGATGAACTGGTCCATGATACCACAAGGCATCATTGCAAAGGTGTGTTCTGCTTTCTGGCATACTAATGCTTTAGCTACTTGATCTCCATTATCTGTGTCAAGGAAAAGAGAGACAGGGACAGTGAAATTAGTACTTCTGTGCTTTAGATAGAGAACAGAATCCTTGCTTTATATTATCCTCCTCTGCTTTAGTCTCCAGAACTTGACAAAGAATAAGGGTGCGAATGGAAGTTATACTGGGTTCATCTATTTTGTTATTCTGATCACATCAGTAACACCAGACAGATGTTTAGAAAACAGGAACTGCTAGTCCTCCTAGCTCAATGCTATCCAGGTGTTGTTTGTTTTTAATAATTAATTTATCATGTGTTACAAGAACTAAGTCTAGTTTTGAAAATGAATACGATGCTCTATCTCACACACTGAAGGGAAGAAGCAGCAAACATTTATAGAGTGTTACTTCGCCTAAGTACAGACGACCTCTTGAGTCTGAAGAGCCTACAGCAACTGGATTCGTGTGCTCTTATGGACAACTCAAACTGGAATAACTACCACATTTTTGCACTGCTGGATCAAGTCAGTCACTAAAAGACAACTTCATTTATTTTGTTTGTTTGTTTCAATAGTACTGTGCCCCATTACTATCCTCATCTTGGGTGTTTTTCCACTGTCACTAGAAGTACCCATTAAGTACCCATTAACGGGTACATAATGGCATTTTTGTACCCATTAATGGGTACTTAATGGGTACTTCTAGTGACAGTGGAAAAACACCCCTTGTTGACACAGTTGTGGCCAGACTGGAACATTTATTCACACTTTGTGGGACTGTGCATCTTTACATCAGTTCTGGTCAACGTTGCAAAGAATTGTCTAAAATATTTGGTACCCTGGTTATGCTCACTCGACAGTTAGCTCTACATATACAGAAACAAGACACTCCTAGTTTCACTGTTTGCTGGTCTTTCTTTAGGCTGTGAAAAAAGGTTGGAAGTACTGTTCTAAATTTGCAATCTCTTGTTGGTTTGATAAAGCCTGGGAACTTGCAGTTAACAGAAATGTCACCTATCAATGTAGAGTAATGAGTGGCTACTTACCCAAACTCTCCTTCCTTGATATTTGGTCCTTCTTGCTGTCCTACCTTCCTCCATTAGTACCTTAAGTACCTACAGTGTCTGCTCTCACTTTGTGGTTAACATGATCTTAGAACTCCTTTAATGATACCTCTATTACTGTTCTTACTGTTGTGATGTTTACTGCTTTATATATCTAGTGTTCCCAAATGCGAAATATCACAGTTTATTTTCTAATATGCTTAAGTGGAAACTTCAATGGAGAAACAGGCAACATTTGGGGGAGAAAAGTTGTATGGGATAATACTTTCATCTTAATAATTGCTATTCTTCCTCAAAAATTTAGATTTTCATTTACAGAGACCATCTCTAATTTTAATCAATGATTTCTTATAAGAAATTGTGGTCTTAAGACCTTTCTGCAATTACATGTAACTCTGATTAAAAGACCCTGTAGTCCATTTCTGGGTCTCGCCTGGGGCCCTCAGTCTGCATGTGATGGAGTATAATCCTGGGGCCTATTCGCACTGGGCTTTATTCTGGAATATATCCTGAAACAGGAGCTTGCTCTCTACATGCTAGTGCAGGCTACAGCAGGCCCCAAGTGAGGCCTACCAGAGTCTGTATTAGCATGTGGGTCACGCATCCCTATCTTAAGATATACTCCAGAAAAGGGCCAAGTGCGAACAGGCCCCTGATCGGGGAGGCCTGTTTAATTGGGTCTAACAGTGGAGCAGCAGACCCTGGTCCAGAACATATGCAGAAGGCATGCCTTCAGTGTTCAAGACTAGCAGGGGACAAATGCCCTTGGCACAAATGCATTCCACCAGAGGCTCCAAGGCTAGGAACCTTTGTTCCGAACCCTCAGAATGCTTGGAGTCTGGCCTTGAAGCCTGCATGAGCTCTGAGGGGGGCTGGGGACAGTGGCTGGTCCAGATGGTGCCATTGTGCAGATGGTGCTGTTCCAGACCACCCCTTTCCACGGTCTGAACCAGTAGGCTTGTCAGTTCCAGGCACACTGGTTCAGGCCACAGACCGGAAAGTGCAGAAAAAGCCTTGGTTTCTTTAAGTAGGAAAATTCTCAGGCATTTGTTTTATTCTTGAATTTTTTATTCATATCATTTTTGAGCTCATAGAAAGTACTTTGGATGGGGGGGGGTCCAATTCTCTAGGATTAATTTTAAATCCCAAAATTTTATCAAAGATTTTAAAAAAGTATTCATAGTTGCTGGAAGTGAGGACCCAGGGTTAGATGTAAATAATATAATGTGGTTTGTAAGTAAACTAACCAATATTTCTGTACTGTCTACATTATAGCCACTAACTTGTGGGTTATTCTATATGGCATATGTAAGTGGATCCAAAGCAAGAAAGCAAGACCACCCTGCTATCCAGATGTGTTTGACTAAAACTACTCTTCATCAGCCCCAGACACCACAGCTCTTCACTTATACTTCTTTCTTTCTTTCTTTTTCTTTCTTTCTTTCTTTTTCTTTCTTACCACACTTTCCATAAAATATTTAAGGTAGTTTATAGCTTAGCACAAAAGAAAACAAGGACATTAAACTATAAAACTCCAGGAGAATATAAAGAAAAAGAAGAAGAGTTGGTTTTTCTACCCCACTTTTCTCACCCATTTAAGGGGACTCAAAACGGCTGACAAAACTTTTCTATTCTTCTCCCCACAACAGAACACCCTGTGAGGTAGGTGGGGCTGTGAGAGCTCAGAAGAGAGCTGTGACTAGCCCAAGGTCACCCAGATGGCTTTGGCAGGAGTGCGGAATCAAACCTGGTATTCCCAGATAAGAGTCCGGCTCCCTAACCACTAGGCCAAACTGGCTCTAAAATCAAATAAAATCAAAATCCAATAAAGTACACATAAAAAAACTACAAATATATCATAATGGTAATAAAATCTAAAATGCTTGAGAAGTAGCAAGGCAAAGCAGGCTTGACAGGTGCAGCACAACATCTTAGCAAGGTGATGGTCTCATTTTGACTGGGGCAAAGAGAAATCCCTATCTCTATGGCCAAAGGATAATTTGGAGCCAGTGTTTCTTTCAAGGGAACTGATGACTCACTGTTCCAGTCCTGTAAGAAGCATGTCTGATACAGCAGCAGCCAAGGCAGAGAGCAAGGTGGCAGGTGATAAGAAACCTAGCATAGCATCCAGCAAGGTGATGGCCTCATTTGGGCTCTGGCCTTCTGCATGCTAAATCGCATTCTGCCATTAAGATACGGTCCCTCCCAAGTGATGTGGCTAATTAGTGAGAGAACTCTGGAACTACTGGGTAACAAAGCCTTCAGAATCATATCTACAGACTAATATCTGGTCTTACCTGGGCAGAGCTGCTGAAGGAACGTGTAGGTTGCCACTTCCAGGGAGGCTGAACTTGAGAGACCGCCACCTAGTGGTACACTGCTGGCTATTACAGCATTAAAACCAGGGAGAGGGCCAGCTTACAGAAGGCAGAAACACAGTAGGAAGAAAGCAAAGAAGAAAGATTTACCAGAGGTGTGAATAAAATACTATGCCCATCTGGTACCGCCCCAATCCATGCTTCTAACTTACATGTTAAAATGACACTTGCAAAATGTACAAAGGACTTCCGAACACATAGCAATTTCTTTATCCAGACACACAGCCAGAATTGCTCCTCATTAGTACAGCAGGAATTGTTTTGTATCCTAGCTGTTTTGAGATGCTAAAGTCAAACCATATATCATGTTGGTCTAGTTTTTACAGGGAAGTTTCCTAATGGTGGTGCTGGTCTTATATTTACAACTATGCTACAAAATCCTTTTTTTTTTTTGAACTGCATACAATAAATGCACCTGCCACTGCTTGTCAAGGTGACCTACCTGAACCACTGTCTTCTTACTGCTGGCAATCTTGTGTCTTTGAAAACAGGAAATACCCAATAGAGCCACTTCCTGTGTTCAGCAACCCCCAACTGGGCAACACTGTACCAGGCAATGAAAGTTTCCTGACTGCGATGTTTGTGCGGCCAGAAGCAGTGGCAGTCATGTGGTCAACACATGGCTGCTCTGAAGACTACTACAAGCACAGCACCTTTCTTAATGTAATTTCCAATAGCACCCTAGTCAGAGTGCTGCTGGGAATCCCCAGTCCAGACTTTGCCACTGCAAACTAAAGTTAATTATTTGTTGTGAATGTCTAGTAGGTAGAGATCACAATTCCTAACCTAGCAATACATTCAAGGCAGACTTTGTTTCGTTTGGTTTAGCCACATTCTTGGCAGCTGCCAGTCTTGCTAGCTTTTAAGAAAGGATTCAATTCGTGTATCAATGGCTAATAGAGAGTGGATACCTAGGTATTACCTCCGGGTTGGAGAGACAGGCAGGAGGCCTCTAAAGGCCATTTGCAGGGAGCTGAGAGCAGGGGAAGGTTTTGCCTTCCTCTTCTGCTTGAGATTAATGCCCAGAAGCAATTTGTAAGCTACTGTCACAGACAGGATGCTGTTCTAGATAGGCTGGGGCCTGATCCAGCAGAGCTCCCCTTATGTTCTTAATCTAGGGGTGTTTTTCCACTAGCACCAAGTACCCACTGAAGCACCCATTAAGGAC
>MTQE01002208.1:40992412-41006498 GCA_014337955.1 Aspidoscelis marmoratus
AGAGCAATGCTTTTGTCAAAGGCTCCGGAGAATCTTCAAAGTTTGCAGCAAATTGCTCTGGAGATTCTCCAGAGCTGCTCCGGAGAATCATCGAAGAATCTCCGGAGCGTCTACGGAGATTGTACCCCCTGCCCCCCAAAGCACCTGGGGTGACAGGCAGGTCCCACGTGGGTAGATCCAGATTCGCCAAATGGGTGCTCCAGCATTTCCACTGCGAGCAAGCTAGCACCCATTGCTATTGGGTCCTAGACCACCCATGGAAATGCATTGGGTACTTTCCTCAATCTGGATCTACTAGATCCAGATTAAGGGAAGCAGCCATTCCTTAGATCCAGATCATCTTAGATCTGGATTAAGCGAGGTCAGTGGAAAAACACCCTAGAGATTGTACATTGTTTCTCCCATTCAGCAGGGAGAAATAAATAATAAGCATTTTCAAAATATATCACTAATTACAGTCAACTGCAATTAGAGTTAACTTTGTTTTCTATCAACAAATAAAGTCGCAATAGTCCTTCTTCCTCCCATACTTGCAAAAGGATGTTATAGCTCATTAGTATACCTTGATCTTACCCTTATAATGCTGGATAACCCCTTTAACATAGTTAGCCCAGTGAGGTTCTCCTGGCTTCAGGGCACCATCTTCTGTTGGAACTGGAAACTCTACTATTTTAGGGTCTTCAACTCCCTCTGCAGTGGTGACAACAGAGATTATTCCATCTTGCCTTGGGCTCCCAACCATTACAGTTCTCATTTCCAAAGCCTAAAGAAAGAGGAATGCCAGAGAGGAACTAAAGTTATGTAAGATGGCGTTCAATAGTTTTTCCCACCACGAGTTGATCAGCGCAGGAGAGTAGAGAAGGAAGCATACAGAATGTGAAGGGGCATATAGAAGGCCCCTTCCTTCACTTCCTTCTAGTTTGGATTGTATTCCTCTTCTAGGGCCGTTTTTGTACTTACTTGTTCTTGATCCAGATCAGTAGGTCTTGTTTAACCGGACAACACTGATCTGGTCCGAGGGTGGCAAACTCTCATGACCCCACACACTCACAATCACTACGAGCAAAGGTCCCTAAACTCGGCTTCAGGTGGTGTTATTCAGCAGCAGGCCATGACATGCCACTGAATTAGCACCACCACCCCCATACACCTGAAAGCTAGGAACATTTGCTCCTGGCTATTGGGTAGGAGTTGCTATTCAGGGGCACACCATAGAATACTGCCAAAACACACAGACACCAAGCCTAGGAACTTTTGCTTTTAGATATGAGTGTGTGTGAAGGAGTGTTTTTTGGTGGTGTGTTATGGCATGCCACTGAGTAACAGCCCCCCAGTATTTCCAGATTATGGAAGCATGTCATCTGCATACCTCCATGATCCAGATCAAGGCCCTTAGTCCAGATGTAAACCCAGTTTAATAGGTTCACAATCTATCTGTACTAGATGTCCCTTAATCTAGATCTGGCTCCATCTTTTGCAGACAGAGACAGACCAATGGGGGCAGGTGGGTTTAGACCAGGAAGCTCAGAATCCAGACCAAAGGCCCTTTGATCTGAAGCTAGAGGTAAATACACAAAGGGCCTAAGTCTCTTTTGTCCGTAGGCTGGTATGGACTTAGAAGGAAGTCCTCCCTACTAGCTGCCATTGGTATGTTCCATCTGCAAAAGATGGAGCCTATTCTAGATCAGGAGGCCCACAATGGTCTACTGGTCATGCCTGAAAGCCTCCTGGTTGTCTGAAATGAAACAATTCTGCAAGAAACAGTGGGCCAAAATTCCTCCACAGTGATGTGAAGGACTGATGTCCACTTATCAGACGCACTTCCTTGCCCTGGCCTTTGGCTAAACAAGAAAATGTCTTTTCCTCCATGCATTCAGGCACTGTTGTGGTTTTAATATGTTCATTTTATATGTTTACTGGTTTTTAATGTTGTAACCAGTCCTGAGACCTTTGGGTATAGGGCGGGATAAAAATTCAAATAAATAAAATAAAATTGGTTGCAGCTGTTGCTGCCAAAAGTGGCACAACTACACGTTAGGTTTAGGAGGGCAATTACTTTTTCAGAGGAGTGACCTAGGTTTTGGATAATTCCCCCTCCCCCTAAACTGATATTAAGCTTTAGATCTTGTTGTTTTTTGCTAGCTGTTGGATTTATGTTTACAGCCCTGTACTAGTAAACTTAACACTATATTGTTGCAACTTTGCTGACCATTTTCTGTTCAATAGTTGAGTTGAAGGAGGATTTTTATGTTGGAGGGCTACACTCCAAAAGATAGCCAACGTGGCAAAGTGGTTCAGTTCAGGCTCTAATTTGGAACAGCAAGAATTAAAACACTATCTGCCATGGTCACTACCTGTGATTCTACCCTACAAGATCATTGTGCAAATCACCTTTTGGCTTAAGAAACAGCCTCCCCTCCCCTTCTGGCACTTTTATTGTTGTTTTAGCCAGCTCATTTTAACTGTGTTGTACATAAGTTTCATTGTGAGCAGGGGAGGGGCAGACTGTTGTGTGAACAATACCTTCTCCAAGCACATTAGAGATGCTTCTTTTTTTCTTTTCTTTTTTGCTGCATCTGATCACAGCCTCCCTAAACCGCAAATCTTTAATCTTAAATCTTTTGTCTTGATCAGCTATGAGGTTAAAGTAAAAGTAGATTTTATTTTTTTTAACATCTGCTCATCTAGGATTTCGCACAAACTTCTGAAATAGACGGAGCTGTTCTCAGACTGGGTTGTGTATGAGAGCTCTTGAGTCCCCTTAAATGGGTGAGAAAAGCAGGGTAGAAAAGCCAACTCTTTTTCTTCTTCTGAGGATGGAGGCATGGCACCCTGAAAACGAAATTCAACAGAAAGCCTTTTACTTGAGTAAAATACCTGCAAGCCTAGGTGCCCATGAACAATATATAACTGTGACAAGGACATTACAAAGTAGGTAACAAAATACATTCCAAAAGAAACAAAGTGCAAATGGAAAAGAAAACAAGTGCAAATTTATTTCAATCATAAAGAGAAGCACCTTGGAGGGGGGGAGATGAAAATAAAAAAAGGCAGATCATACCAGAACATTTGGGACCCTCTAGATTAGCAAAAGGAGGTATTCTAGAAGTTAGCAAGAAGAACAGCTGAACATCAGGGTTGTGGGTTTTTTACTGATTTATTTATTTTACCACATCTTACCATAGGCAGCACGAACCCCTGGTTGTAATCGGTGTGCTCTCCGATTAAGTTCACCCTTCCGGGTGCCGATACTCCGATCTTAGGATCCCCTCCAAACGTCTCTTCGTACTTTCTCCGGGCGGTCTCCAGCAGCGACTGCAGATCGAATCCCATGATCCGGATTGTCACACGACTGCAAATCGTTCGGCCTAAATTCCAAGAGCCTCCCGGGGCAAAAGACAGAGGAGGGGGAGTCGACTCGTTCTTCACCCCTAGAGAGGGAAGGAGGAGGGCACGCGTGTTGAAATACCGTTCCACACTGTATACAACATACCGCTTTCGCTTCACTTCCTTCTCCCCAACGCGCGTGTTTCCCTCCCACTAGCTTCTTGCTATTATTGCTTCCTGTAGTATTGGGAAGATGGGAACCAGGATCCGCCCATGCAGGTTCACAACTCTCCTCTAGAGGGCGGTAGGCCTTTGCAATTTAAGGCTGCTGCGATTAAAAAGAAGAAAATGCTTCTCTGAGGCACCTCCGACTAAGGCGCCTTAGAGGTGGGACTGTTCACACAGAGTCTGCCCGTCTCCTGAACAGACAGATTAAAGAAGGCTTGGGAACGTGAGAAGCAGAAGAAGAGTTGGCTTTTCTATCCCGCTTTTCTCACCCATTTAAGGGGACTCAAAGTGGCTGACAAGGCTTTCTGTTCTCCCACAATAGAACACCCTGTGAGGTGGGTGAGGTCAGAAGAGAGCTGTGACTCGCCCAAGGTCACCCAGCTGGCTTGATGGAGGAGAACAGAATCAAACTTGGTATTCCCAGATCAGACTCCCGCTCCTTAACCACTAGACCAAACTGGCCCACACTCCGCAAGGGCCACACACTGTCTCACTGAGGCCCTGGTCATGCTAGTAGTTTTTGACAACTTCAGGTTGTCTTCAGGTCGTGCTACTCACATTATTTTTATTTAATTTGTTTTCCAAGCCAGCCTACTCCAGTTAGACTGTTCTAACTAGAGTCCTAATTTTACAGGATTCAGCCTTTCCTGGCTTTCCAGGCCATCCTCACTTCCTCAGTTCTGAGCAGGAGGACAAGCTAAAGGAGGTTGAGCTGTGCTGTGGTGGGCACGGTCCAGTCTTTACTTTCAGGAAATGTGCATATGCGGAGTTCATGAGGCACCTCTCCCTTTCTCAGCATTTTTCTTCAAATGTATTACTATTTTATTTAAACATTAATCACATGGAGGAGAAAAGCACAAAAAAGGAAGGGAGGCATGGAAGTGAGGGAGCAGACTTTAAAAAGAACTGCAAACACACACCCTCACCTCCCTTGAGTGACACAACAGCATCCAGTAAAAAAGGAGATAGATTTTTTTGTGAAGCATTTCCTATTTTAAGAAAGAAAGAAAGAAAGAAAGAAAGAAAGAAAGAAAGAAAGAAAGAAAGAAAGAAAGAAAGAAAGAAAGAAAGGAGATAGATTTGATGCAGCAAAAGGGGTGGAGAATCAAGAGTTCTGTAGAGGAGGCCCAGGTTGACTGCAGAGAAAGATGTGACCAAAGCGGCCCAAAGTGAGGACAGCCTGAGGAGGACCTATAACGATCTTGGTGGGACCAGGACTGGTATGACCTCAATTCGAATTAATGAATAGGATGTCCTGTCTTACACTTGTATGACCAGGACCCGAGGCCCCCTTTTTTTCCCTATCTTCTTAAGAACATAAGAGGATTAGGCCACAGCCCATCTAGTCCAGCATCCTGTCTCACACACTGGCCCCTCACAAATTGCTTCTGGGCATCTCACGCAGAAGACAAAGACAAAACCTCACTTGCTCTCAGTTCCCTCAATTCTCAAATTGATTAGATTTATCTGAGTTCCCTTATACCTATGCCAGTCCTGGGCTTCTCATACGAGCTAATTAGTACCAAAAATGCAAGTGTGCAAAGATAGAATCTAAAATATTCCGAAAGATAACAAGGTGTACTAAGCAGCTTCTTGATCCAGATGGCCGTGCAGACAATGTGTTCTTAGCAGCTCCTTGACCTGGATTAACAAGTGCAGAAAGGCCTTAGCCTCTGCTCTGCTACATTTTGTGCTCCAAGGTCACACTTGTCTTTTATTCTAGTTATTTTTTGATGTTCTACTTTAGTGTTCCAATGCCCTATGATGAAATTGAAGTCCTTTTTTGTTCTAGATGTTGTAAGTCTTCATAGAACTGGCCAGCTTCATCCTCTTCAGCATCAGTAACTGGGGCACAGACTTGCATTATTGTGATGTTGAACGGTTTGCCTTGGATTTGAACTGAGATTTTTTTTTTCCATTTTGAAATAGAACACCCATTTATTGACTATGAGTGATACTCCATTCCTTATGCCTGATTCTTGCCCATCATAGTACGTAGATATATTCATAATCTGAACTAAATTCTCTCATCCCCAAGATGTCAATGTCTAATCTTGCTACCTCCTGTTTGACCAAGTCCAGCTTACTTTGGTCCATAGATCTTACAGTTCCTATGCAATATTGTTATTTTCAACATTGGAATTTCCTTTCACTGCCAGAAATACCCACAGCTGAGCATCGTTTCAGCTTTGGTTCAACCTCTTCATTCATTCTTGCTTGCAGCTCCCCTGTATGCTTCCCCAGTAACTCATTGGATATCTTTCAGTCTGAGGGGCTCAGGATCTGGTGTCATCACTTTTAGTCTTCTGATACTGTCCATAGGGTTTTCTGTTCGCCATTTCCTCCTCCAGTGGATCACCTTTAGTCAGAACTATTCACTATGACCTGTCTACGCATAGCACAGCTTATACCTTAATTGACCCATGCAAGCCCCTTTGCCACAATAAGGCAGTGATCCATGAAGGAGAAATGTAGACTTAAGTGTTGACATTTCCATCTGTTATTTTTAAGGGAGTAAAGCCGAGTCATCACCTAGAAAATGTGGGTAAAAAAAAGCATCACTCGGGTAAAGTTATCTCCTTTCGCAGGAGCAGGCTGTTTCGTATGACTCACAACTTAATAACATAAGAGGAGCCCTGCTGGATCAGGCCACAGTCCATCTGATCCAACATCCTGTCTCACACAGTGGCCCAACAATTGCTTCTGGGTATCTCAAGCTGCCAACTGAACCTTATTATGAATGATATCTCAGGGACCAGCCATCTGCATGCTGATACACACTATGGCAGGTCATGCTGGGGCCTAGAACATAAAAGAAGCCCTGCTAGATCAGGCCACAGCCCATCTAGTCCAGCATCCTATCTCTCACAGTGGACCACCAATTGTTTCTGGGTGTTTCAAGCAGAAGACAGGGGCAAAACTTTCAACTGGTTTCAGTTCCCTGAAAATGCCTGTCTCCCCAGCCTGAAGGAGGTACATAGTAGCCATTGATACACCTGTCATTCAGGAAGTTAAACATTATCTAGACTAACTACTGTTACCACCTCTTCTGGCAGCAAATTCCATAAACCGATGACCCTCTGGGTGAAGAAATGCTTCTCCTTGTCTGATCTGATTCTCCTACTCATCAGCTTCCAAGGGTGTTTTTCCACTTAGCACTAGAGTACCCATTAAGGACCCATTATACCCGCCATAGAGTGCCCCCTAGTTCTAGGCTGTGGTCACACTTAAGGTTTCATCCAGCTTCAGTTCAATTTCAGAGTGAAAGAATATATCAGGAAAGTGACAAGCTGTTTTCTTTCAGTGTTAAATAATTCCAAAAAATTCACCTTTGGGATAGATAATGCAGAAAGAACATTACTGGTCACTTTGCTGATGTGTTTTCTCTCTCTGAAGGTGGACTGAAGCTGGATTAAACCTTAGGCATGACCTAGTGTTGTGTGACAGAGAAAAGAGAGTCTGCACCAGCATGTGGATGACACTTCCTTATCCTGAGATATAATCTGAAATAAGGCCCAGTACGGAATGGGCCAAAGTTTCTGCTTGCTGATGGTGTTCCAAGGGAACTAGCAGATTTTATTTGATCTATAACCACTTGATTGGTCTTCCTTGCAGTATTTGTTATTTTTATTTACTGCCAGTATATCCATAATTCTAAGCTCAGGTATCCAGCTTCAACTGTACAGTATCCCCAAGAAAGCCATTACTTTAAGGATTCTGATTTACTTACTTACTTTTACAGTCTGTCCCACCCTATAACAAAAGTCTCAATTATAACAGGTGAAAGCAATGTGAATAGGTTCAAAGCAGGATTACTGCTATTAAAATCATCCATAAACAGTAGTTTAATATATATAATCACAGTACACAGGAAGATAGACTAATCAGTCAAAGGTTTGAATAAAGAGGTATATCTTCACCAAATGTCTAAATATGTACAGTGAAAGTGCCTGATCTACTATATCTCATATAAAAGCTTGTTCCGCAACCTGAAGGCTTGTCCCACCCCTTAAGTTGTTTGGGTCGTGGCACAGCCAAGAGGGCCACTGTGGTAGATTGTAGGATGCAGGCTGGTCTATGTGGGATGTGGCAACACTTTAGATATTTTGGGTACACCCTGTTTAGGGCCTTATAGGGTGTTTTTCCACTTAGCACTCAAGGACCCATTATGGGTCCTTAAAGGGTACTCTAGTGCTAAGTGGAAAAACACCCCTGGACACACACACACACACAATGTAACGATACATGAGGCCTATTCGCACTTGGCTGTATTTTGGAATATATCTCAGGAGGACAGGGTGTTCTTGTCCACATGCTAATGGAGGCTCTGGCAGGTTTCATCTGGGGCATCCTATAGTCTGCATTAGCATGTGGACAGCAGACGCTTATTCCAAGATATATTCCAGAATAAAGCCAAGTGCGAATAGACCCATGATTCTCTCCATTGCATCTGAATCTGTTAGGAGCGAAGCAGCCAGAACATCGAACCCACCCCGTTGCTGCTGCTCTTCCTCCGGTTCTGAATCCGAAGAACTTGTTGCAGAGTAAAAGTATGAACATTCCAAAACTTGCGGGAGAGTCTATGTGCTAGAGGGGGAGCACAAATACTTCGTAGATTAACATTACTCCGGAGAATCTCGTCGTTAAACTAATAAGGCCCAGAGATTCGGAGTGCGTTTATTTCTGTCCCCGTGTCAGCGGCCCGACGAGCCATTAAGGTTTTACTTCCTCCGGTTACTCGGGTTCCTCGATCGGGAATCCCCCCCCCTCTCTCGCTGGGAAAATGGTACCTCCCAGAATGCCGCCTTGTGTTTGCGGAAGGGACGACTCGCCGCCTGGCTGGCTGTTGGTTTCAACGGGATGGAGGAGGCGCCGGGGCTGGTGGTTGCATAGAAGTGGCGGCGGCTGGCGGTCGCTTGCGGCGGTGGGGAGGGGGAAGCTAGCAGCATGAGTGCGAAGGAGCCGCTCTTGGGAACTCTGAAAGGTGAGGAGGCTGGAAATGGGGGGCCAGGAGGGAGGATCATGCAGGATGTGGTCCCTGCTGGCTGAAATCAAGCACATGTCTTGCCTTTCCCATCCTAGGCTAGTGGTGCACCTGGGATCGGGTTCACCTGGTTGCCATGGAGAATAAAATTGCGCTAGGGGGATGCCAGGCGGAAAGGACCACGCAGATTGAATGGCACTTAATGCCCAATCTGTGTGTCCACAGCCTCAGCTGATGCGCAAGAGAGCTTGGGTTAGGTCCTCGCTGGGTTATTTTAGGTGGGATTTCCTGCCCGCTCCTCCACAGCTGGAAGCTAGTTGTGAGCTTGGTCGTTGTAGATGGAAAACGAGTTGTTTTACTTGAGGGGAGGAAAGTAAGGGGGAAAATCAGAATTGAACTAAGAAAAAGTACAGGCTAGTAGGGGGATGAAGGTGGCATTTGTCTGGCACCGAAATCGAAGTGGCACTAAAACATGTGTGACCTCAGGAATAGATACAGGCTCTTTTAGTATGAGATTGAGGAAGTGGAATCAATTCGGTCGCCATAGATGCTTAGATCAGTTGATACCATGGCCCACTAATTTACCCAGCGTGCTTTGATACTCCAACAACATCTAAGGTTGATCCTCACTTTTTGTGTTTAATTCTCACATTACCGGGTTCTCAGATGCCTCTTTGGTGTCCTTTTCTTCTCTGCCAAGTGTGTAAGGAAATATTCTTAAGAGCTCTAAAATGCCACCTGAAGGTCTGATCAGCTTTGGCGAAAGAGCAAAAGGCAAAATGAGAAAAAGTAACTAAGAGAAAAACTATATCACTTCCTTATTTCCGTGTTTGCTCTAGCAATCAAGTGACACCTTTCCTTGAGGCAACTCCCTGGGGAAAGGGGACAGCCATAAGGCACTTTTATATTGTGGAGGGCACATTGCAGTGGGCATATTCCTATGTATGTTTACTCCAGATAAGGGTTCGTAGGTTTTCAGACTACCTTTACGCAAAAACAAACTTGAGCTTTTGAATAGAATATTTGAGAACTTCTTTTATGAAGGATAAAAAACATTGTTGCAAGCCAAAGGACAAAAGTATCTAATACCATGTTTCCTAGATGTTGGATTACCATGGCTATGATATATGGGAGTAATGGGTGTTGGAGTCGAGCATAATCCATTGGACACCACAAAGTGTTTTCTTGAGAGGGAGATGGAATAGAAAGGATATTGACTATCTGAAATCTCTCAGATTTGCAATTTTGCTTTCTAGGAATATCTCTTTTTAAAAAAGAAAAAGAAAAAAGGCAACAGATCATTGCCTCCAAAAGCAATTCACGTTCTTCCTAAAATAGTATAACTTGGAACAAAAACCAAAATGATGATTTGCTAGATTCCACTTCTATGAAGAAGCTCACCTAAGAAAAGATATTTCAGTAAATCGTGAGAATAATGCTGTGTTCAGACATAGCAAAAGGGGTACCTCAGAGAGACAGTGTGTGCCCCTCGTGTTCCCAGCCCTTCACTAATCCACCCTTTCTAGCATAAAATGTTCAGACTCGTGTGTGAACAATCCCACCTTGAAGCCTTCTCTAAGACACCTCAGTGGAGCCTCAGAGATGCTGCTTTTTCTGTGTCTGATCACAGCCAGAATCATAGCAGGAATACAAAGGGGTCTTCTCCACCTTTGATGGTTCTGCATTTTTCTGCTTCAGCTGCCAACCAGTTTGCCCACATTAGCATCCTATTTCTTTTTCCCACCTGAATGTTTTCAGTGTCTTCACTGACATCTGTTTATGACAGGCATTTCCACCCTTGTGGCCTTGAGCCATGAGCACCCTGGTCCCCACCAAAGTAGTCTACTGGTTTAAGTCTTTATTGGTCCTTCAAGGGTGTCTGTGCCCAAGTTGATGTGGCTTTCCTTCTCTCATGTGTGCCCTTCCCAGGTCAACTAAGAGGGGATTATTGTTTATCAAGTGATCTATGTGATCATGAGGGAGCCTGTTAAAATTGCACCCTCATCCAGATGTGCTGCATAGGGAGGTTTGGAATTCTGTGTATACAGTGCCAGCTTTAGGGCAGAGTGTATGAACAGTGTTTCCACTCAAGGTGCAGAACACAGGGGGTACAGGGTGACCCTTTCCTGGCCATTGGCCTGCTGCCATGCCATGCCATGCGGCCTCAGCAGCTCAAGAAGCAGAGAGGTGAGTATGTGGCTTGCTGGGCTCAGCTCTTGCAGGCTGTGCCCATGTCCCACCGTAGAGGATCAGGTGTCACCTCCTTGCTCCAGTCACTTAACCTTCTAGAGCTTCCCCTATTTGCATCTTCCCATTACTATGCCTATTTTGTTTATATACAGATAGATATTCTGTTGCCAGGGCATAGTCTTCATGAGCTCTCCGAATTTGCTTGGTGGGTCATCCTGAATAGGCAGGTACCCATGGATTGGAATGGAAAGACATTTTCCTGTTGGTAGCAGCTAACACAAGGAAGTGATGTGAAATGGCAATTGGTACCTCACCTTTGATTATGTTGAAGAGAAAGGATACTTCTGAAGGCCATTTGCAGGAAGCTGAGAGCAAGTGAAGTTATTGCCTTTGTCTTCTGCTTGAAATGACCAGAAGCAATTGGTGGGGCACTATGTGAGACAGGATGCTGGACTAGATGGGCTGTAGTCTGATCCAGCAGGCTTTGAGTCATAGCAGCTTGCCATGTGGTTCAGTTCAGTGAAAGACAAAGTGGCAAACACTACATCAATTGTAAATCTATCAATACCAAAGATGCCCTCCTGATCTCCTTGAGAGTGGTGTGAGCTATATAAAGCACAAGAAAAGTAGATCTAGATATCTTATTTTACAGAAAGAGTAAAATTAGAACTACAGGAAGAGTATACAACTATTTTTTTTAAAGAACTCTGTTGGAAAGAAGGAGCTCATTCAAATTGTCACATATTCTGTAGTTTTTTAAAAACTAAAATATTGGATAATTTTATCTGCGTGTTTTTTCTACAAATTTTAATTATAAAAACATTACACTGTTATCCAGTATGCTAGAAACATGGGGCATGACCATCAAGATGAACAATCAATATTTCTAGAACCTAATCACAGTTGGGTGGCTTTGTCTGATTTATTTTTACAGTTTAAAATATTTCTTTATCAGCTTCCTGATTCAGGAAAACCAGAAGTGGTTTATAGAATATAATTTTTTTAAAAACTGATGGGCATAACCTGCTGGGATGTTTTTCAGTGGAAGCTTTATTGAAATGAATGGGTACTGCCACTTGTTTTGAAGGTTCTGTTTTGAGAAGTGAGTACTATATAATGAACAACAAACAATCTAACAATGGGTGTTTTTCCACTGTCACTAGAAGTACCCATTAAGTACCCATTAGTGGGTACAAAAATGCCATTTCGTACCCATTAATGGGTACTTAATGGGTACTTTTAGTGACAGTGGAAAAACAACCAATGTAGTCTTTTGCATCTTTGCTGATAATGGAAACTGAGTCCCACTGATTTTAATGAACTCTGCAAGAAGGCATGTATAAAGCTGCAGCCTTTAGCAGTCTAGAAGTTTTTAATAAATCTGTTTATCACAGGTTCTTTCATTGTTCTTGTTAATGCAAATTGTGTCTAAGTCAGGACACAAAGAGTTAAAGATGCCTTGGAGCTCAGTTCAGCCCATAGTGACTGCAGCAACACATTCTTTGGGTCTGTTCCCACTTCCCTCATTGGAATGGTATAACAGTACCATCCCAGTGAGGTGAAGATGAAGCACAGAGTGAGCCTTTCGCACTTCAAATGCTAATAAAGTCCCAAACTAGATCACCAGCACTTCATGTGCAGATGGCTAGGGCAGGGCTGGCCAGATTGCCATGGCAACAGTCGCAGCAACATCCAGTATGCACCTGGACATTGCCATGGCTATCAAGACATGACACGCAACTGCACAGCTGCAGCTGTGCCACCACACCCACTCACAGCATTGCACCCAGAAGAGGGTGTGAACATTTCTGTCCAGGAGCTCCTCAACTGCTCTCAATCAAGCTGCGGACAATGTTTTAATTGTCCACAGCTAGTGAGGACCAGAGCAGGCTTGGTGAGCCCCAAGAAGGCAACAGCAGTGATGGATGAGCCTCATCAGTTAAGAGTAAACGGGCACTTAGTCTTCCTGCTTTCTTCTAGGGAGATACCAGGCATTGAAGCGGAGCCTTTCTCAAGGCAAAACAAAGGCTTTGTCACTAGACTGTGGTCACTGTCAAGGAAATGCAACATGGGACATGCAGTGATAGAAATAAAATATGTATGTGAGAGTCAGAATGACAAAGCATGAACAATTAAGAAAACACACAGGTGTAAAAGATAATGTAATTTAGAAGTCTTGAGTTGGGTTGGACTTAAGTATGGGTTGAACAAAGTGAGCCAATCAAAAGTGAATGTACACGCCCACTGGGTGGAAACTGACTAGTGGGTGGAAACTAACAATTGCTATAATAATTGTAAGATTTGCTGATGTGTTTGGGGTGGAGTAGTGGGTAGAGTTTGTGGAGTAAATTGGAGTAAATATAGTGATAGTATTTGTATATAGTAAAATAAAGTAGATCATTCACTTAAGACTACTGAGTTGTGGTGGTGTCTTGGGTGAAGAAACAGCAGTTTCCTGATGGTGTTTGGAGACGTCTGAAGAAGAAGAAGAGTGAGAAGGCTTGGAGAGTTTGTCAGGGTTCTCAGCCTATTCTCAGAAAACTCTTCTGCTTAGAAGAAAGCAATAACCACTGACCAAAACTGGTCGGCTCCGCTGCATAACAAGGTGGTGAGTTAAAGCCTGAGGTGAATAGCTACAACTCCCATCATCCCCTCTATGTGAACCATAGGGTGCACATGAAAATGCATGCCATGGGAAGGCATGATCTGGCCTACCCCCTCATGCAGAAACCGTTGCTATTAATGATCTAACAACTGGGGCTCATTTTAGTGGTCTCCCACACCAGGCCAGACTAGATACATGTTTCTCCACCACTGGGCAGACAGCTAAGTCTGTGACTGGTGGCATGGAATAATGTCCCCAGCCTACAGCTACATCCCCTAGCTTCCGAACTAGATGACAGGCTGGAAGTGATGTGGACATCTCCCCACATGCTCTGTGCCAGCCACCATGATCTCAGCCTGGGATGCTTTTCCTGGAGCAGGATCGATCTCTGTAACATGCACCTGTGAACAAAAGCAGAAGCTCCCACAGTCTGTGGATTTGCCTTGGCCAGAGAAACTATCACTTTATGGTTCTTAGCATCATAGATTCGCAATTGGGTGGATGCCCCAGGACTAAATCCGTCTTCAGAGGAAAACTGTATCTCTTTCCCTCCAACTGGTGAGTCCAAAGAGAGGTGGGAATTTTGAGTTTTCTGTGACTTCCAGATTTGCTGTCTTGCCACTTTGAGAGAAAGGATGAAGGAACTGGTCAGACACCATGATCTTAAAATTTTCTTTCCTGTTTCTATGGTGTGTTCTGCTTGCGTAGACTTACAGGATGCTTGGCTCTGATATGATTAAATCTTTTTTTTT
>MTQE01002208.1:41040418-41056387 GCA_014337955.1 Aspidoscelis marmoratus
ATGGATAAGCGACAGAACTTTTGTCAGGCACTGTAGTATGGAATAAGAGAGGATCTATAGGCCTTCCTTCCACATGCTGATGTGGCTTAACAGAGGCCTCTGCCACAGAGATGTAGAATCTGCCATTTTGGCACAAACTGCTTGCTCAGTGCCAGCAGAGGCCTCTGCCATAACTAGTGTGCTTCATCCCCACAGGATGGAGTTCAGACTGGGCTAGAGCATCGGCATCCTAGCCCAGTCTATTGGTAAACCTCTTTTTTGAGGTCTGCCATTTTACTGGCGAGTGGTGCACCAGACCATGGAGACATCCAGATGGCACACCTTGGTGGTCCAGTATACCACAGATAACTCATTTCAGTGTTGCAGCAAGGCGTTCCTGTCCTTCTGGCTCCAAAACAACTTTGGAACCAGCATGGAGGTGGCAGGAAACAGGCTGTCCCAATTTGGATGCCCTTTTCCACACCAAGAATAACAATGGTAAGTACGGAAGCAGCCTAGAAATAATCATGTGTAGTGTCAAGTGTTTATAGACTTCAGCAAAGAATCAAATCCAAAAGGAAAAGATGATATTTTCAAAATCACAGGCTAGGCACACCAAACTGTAGCCTTCTTCAAAATCCTGTTCTTATTGTTCTTAGATATGTTGAGTTAGGTACTCTTTTGAGTGGGGGACAAAAAGTCTGAATCTTCCATTTTTTTCCCCTTAAAAGTAAGGGGAAAAAATATCTTCTCTGCTGTTGCCACCCAGACCACCAAACTTCCTCACACTTTTTCTCTTTTACCAATATGCATTTTCACCTACGTAAATTGGAGGGATTTTCAGGAAGTGTTTGCATCTCACAAAATCCTAGCACAGAGCTTATGACGGGATGCAATCGAAATGGCTGATGAATAAATTACGAGCCGAGTCCATTAAGGAGATGCAGGACAGATGGTTTATTATTCTCTTTTTCTCCCTCCTGCATGTGCAGAAGGGTGACAGAAACTGTTGTCCCCCCACAAAGTGTGGAGAAACTAATTGGGTGGATCGCCCAGCTGTGTTTATGGTTACTGCCTGAAACCAATATTTATATTATTACTTGTGTGTGAGCCTTGGCGTTTAAATAAGTATGTAGGATGTTGAGGTTGCCACCACCTTCGTGGAAATAGACAACGCTCCTGCCTCTGCAATTTGGCACCAGGCCTAGCTTGTCTGTCTGCATGGCAACGACCCAACTACTGTGAATATCAGAAAGTGCCATAGGCTGCCTCAGGACAGCAAGAGGCAACGGGGGATGTAAAAAAATATCCTGCCATCGCTTCTTGCTGCCCCTTGCCAGACATGAGGAGCAGTCCCAGCCTCGCTTTCTTGCATGGCACAGCCCATTTTGTTATCATCTCATGTGTGGAGCAAACCCTTTTGTTGTTGTTTTTCCTCATCCTTGGCTGGCTCCAAGTGAGATAATAAGCTGGCAGATGCTAAAATTAAGATTCACTATTGTGAGAAACCTGGCATCATTCCCAGATTTCCCATAATAGCAATATCATGGATTATTGGTGGACTAACCTGGGATTGTATTTGGAATGCTGTAGGTATGTATGGCATTCCCAATATAGTCCCAGGAAAACCTCAATTTTTAACCTGCATCTAAAGCAGCGGTTCTCAACCTTTCTAATGTTGTGACCCCTTAATGCAGTTCCTCATGTTGTGGAGACCCCCAACTACAGGGGCAGAGCAGCTGGGAGGTGGGAGGGAAGGGCGACAGGAGACTCGTCGCAACCCCTCTGAAAGGGTAATTCGACCCCCAAAGGGGTCCCAACCCCCATGTTGAGAACCACTGATCTAAAGGCACCTGTACTGAGCTTTTCTAGCCACCTGAATCTACCTGGGGATGTCAACAGAATATCTCATCCCAGTGTGCTCTTTGTTGTTTGGGACTGTGCCTCACTCACAAGAGATACAAATTTGCATTAAAGTTGAATATGCTTTGATCATTTGCATTTATACCCTCTTTTGAGTGTGGCATGGTATCAAAAATAAATTCTGTATGATGGACAGGATGCATTAAGTTTCAGGGGTAGGGGAAGAGCTCCTATTAGAAGCTTCTTTTTCATTCTGCCACACCATACTTTCATGATTTGCTATCAGACTTTGTCTGTTGAATCAGACATATGTTATCAGATGCTTTTATGCAATGCATCTTAGGCTGGCCAAATGAGAGCAGAGGATCAGAGAAGTATATCGGACAAGATTTGTGTGTCCTGGACTGGATAAATCTATAGATATCTGTCTACCTATCATCTGATCATCTCTCTGTTCTTCTCTTTATCCAAAGGTCTCAAGACAGGCCATAATAAAATCTCTGTTAAAACAGATAAAATGAGTTAATTAAAATTCAGTATTAAATGTATAAAGAAGAAGAAAAGGTGGCTTTTCTACCCCACTTTTCTCACCCATTTAAGGGGACTCAAAGTGGTTGACAAAGCTTTCTGTTCTTCTCCCCACAACAGACACCCTGTGAGGTAGATGGGGCTGTGAGAGCTCAGAAAGGAGCTATGACTAGCCCAAGGTCACCCAGCTGGCTTGATGGAAGAGTGCAGAATCAAACCCAGTGTTCCCAGCTCCCTAACCACTAATCCAAACTGGCTCACAGCAACAACTGTAGCTAACAGCTATGATAAAAAATACCATCCAAATAGCTTCTGTGCCTAACCCCTTCCCCAGATTTATTTATTTGCATTTTTATCTCGCCCTATGCCTGAAGGTCTCAGGCCAGGTGACAACAATAAAATAAAATCACAACATGAACTCACTAAAAACAATAAACAGTGCCTTGAAGTGGGGAATAAACAGTGCCTTGAAGCTACTTTCTTAACCAAAGGCCAGTGTAAATAGGTGTCTTCTCAGATATCCTGAACATGTAAAGAGAAGGTGCCTGTTGCACCTCACGGGGGACCCTGTTCCATAGACTAGGGGCTACTACTGAAAAGGCTCTGTCCTCTACTCCTTAGCTGCTGAAGATGGTGGTATAATCAGGAGGTACCTCCCCTGATAATTTTAAGGCATGGACAGGTCAATATGGGAGTCCTTTAGATATTTGGGGGCCAAGGCATTTTGGACTTTTTAAGTTATCTATATTATTTATGTGTATATGTTACACTGTAGCAGTAATCTATTTAATGTGAATGCTTGGCCTAAGCTTTTTACAGGAACGGTCAAGCAAGGTAGGAGTTGCCGCAGCTTACTCACCACCTCCTTTTAAAAAATTAGGGAATGTCGACATCCAGGGAAATGCCTTTGGACACCTTTTACAATGACTGCTTTTTATGCAGTCAACAGCTTCTGTGGAGATTATTATTCCTCTTCTCTGCTGTGACCATCTGGACTTGGTGCCGCTACAGCAGCTGGCAGGAGGGAAGGTTCTGTGCCCAACTTTGCTGCCACTGTAGTGGCTGCCAGACAGGGGTTGGGATCATTTCCCACCTCAGCTGTCAGTTTTGATCGAAAGAGGGGCTGCAACAAGTCACCTGCTGCCCCTCCCTTCTATTACCACAAAGTCATGGGACATGTGAGCTTCACAAGTGTGGGGAAACTAGTGGGAGTGTGTCCAAAATTTCAGCTGTGTTGTTTGACTTCTTTAAGCCCTCTGTGGGGCACTTTAGGAAGGGGATGGGCAGAAGAGTTAGAACCAAAAAGCCGTATTTTTTCACCCAGAGGCTGATCAGTTGACGGAATTGACTACATGAAGAGATGGTGACAGCAACCAGCCTGGATAGTTTTAAGAAAAGGTTGGACAAACTCATGGAGGACAGGTGTCTCAATGGCTATTAGATCGGATGCCCAGGCACTGCTTCCAGGTTGGCAAGGCAGGATTGCCTCTCAAGGCCATTTGCAAGGAGTTGAGTGCAGATGGGGGCTTCGCTCTCGTCTTCTACTTGAGGGTGTTTAGAAGCAAATGGGCATCCTGTCCTTACGGATAAATTAAAGAGGATGCCACCAACCAGCACCTACCTGAACAGGCTTAAAACTTTCAGTAGTCCTTGATTGGGCCATAACTGATAGCCATCTGTTGATTGAAAAGGGCCATCCAAATATAGGAAACCATCCAAGGGTATCCTCCATTTGTGTTTAGACAAAATCTATTAAGATGGCCCCTAAATCAGAGGGGATAAAGCAATTGCCTGCCACTCTGAAGATCTTTCTGTCACCAGAAACTGGCAGAAATTTTAATGTATAGCATTATTGCTGTATTGCTGTCAGGCTTTTTTCAACCATGATCTTCCAGCTGCTTGAGGAGCATAGCTATGTTTGTCTTCAAGATCAGGCCGTCGGGCACTGCCCTTCTAAAAAAGGGGTGACTTAAATGCATACTTGCCTTTCGCTCTGCTGATGGGTTTCCCTGTTGGCTGCCAACCAGCAACCACTTAGAGAATAAGGTTTTCTGTGCCCATGTTCTCCCAGTGGTAGACAGACTGAACTGCTGAACCTGTCTAAGCAACCAAGTGCATTATTCACCAGATGGGATGTATGTAAGATCTTATTTTGCTGCAGCTTGGGTTAGAAATTAGTATACTTGTTATTTTACTTATGGGCTTCATTGCTATTGTAAGCAAGCCGTGAGATTCTTCTCAAGAAAGGCATAAACATCTTTTTTTTAAAAAAAATACTATCATTGGATATGTTGATTTTTTTTAAAGTGGGGCAGATGGATCCCAAGTCTTTAGATAAAATTATAATATGGATAAAGCCAACTACAGTATATACTGGCAGGGCTTTCTTTTCCATTTCAGTCTTTACAACTTAGGCAAGTTAGCTTATACCTTACTCTACTTGGTTACACCAAGAAAGTCAGAAACGGTAACATATACATCTAATTTTAAATATGTCAAAACAATAGTATCGGCAGTTTTATAATTATAGCTTTGTACAGCTGTCAGAGTAATTACTTCTATCCATAGGCACACTTGACTGCAAAGCAGAAACTTTTGAAGGTTTGATAATGTAGCATACTTGCAATGTGTATTAACTGTGTTACAGATATTATAACAGTTATTTGTATATTTATGGCCCTTTTTGCACTATAGAGCAGTAGTGATCTGAATCCACTGGGCTGGATCACAGGGAGATGAGGGCTGGATCAGAACTAATCGAGGTCAAGGTTTGCAGCTGTCCTCCCAACCCGATAGCTAGGACTGAAAGTTCCTAGCCTTAAGGGGCTTGTGGGGTGCTAACAGCTTCCGGTAATTCGGGATTGTGGCGGTATGCCATCTGCATGTTCTTGTGATCTGGAATACAGCCATCGGTCCCGTTTGTAAACCTGATATATCATAGATATATACAATAGATCCGGATCAAAGACCTTTTGCTCTAGATCTCACTCTGTCTTGTGCAGATGAAGCTGACCTAATGAGGGCAGGGCCTCCTTGATCATGATCAGAGACTTTTTGATCCCGATCTAGTGGCTGGTGCAGAAAATAAGCAAGGCCTCCTAGCGGTGAATAATAATCAGGAACATAAAACAATGAGGAACACACATTTAAATGGAACATATAAACACAAAATACCCAAGTAGAGGACTGAAAGAAGAAGAAAAACTAAGAACCAAAAGCCTGATCAGAAATAAATTCTTTAAGGACGCTCCAAAAGACAACCAAAATGTACCTGGGGGAAGACTGTTCCAGAGCCTGATGGCCACCACCAAGAAGGCTCTGTCCAGTGGTAGCTCCATTAGTTTCATGGGACAAATGGACCACTTGGAGACCCTCACCAGAACATCTTAACTGATAGGCAGGACTGTATGAAAGGAAGCACTCTGGATATTTGGGACCCAAGTTGTTTAGGGTCTTAAAAGGCAATATTGCAACTTTGAATTGGGTCCTTTAGCAGATTAAGAACTAGTAGGTCTTTAAGGTCTTGAGTGATCTGGGCATGGCCAGACACCTTAGTTAGGAGTGTAGCTGCAATATTTTGGACCTGCTCTAATTTCCATACCACCTTCAATGGTAGACACATAGAGAGTCTACGTGTAATCTAGGACCTGTTTGCACTTTCCTGACTGGTATGGTATAATGCCATACCAGTCAGGCAAAGACCCAGTGCACTGGCAGCCATCTATACTTTTCACTGCTGGATAAGCCTGTACTGGGCCTGCAGTATTTGAAGTGTGGATGGCCAGGACTGGCTGGATTGCCATGGCAACATCTGCAGCAAGATCCAGCATGCACCCATGCATTGCCGTGGCGTTCTGGATGCGGCACACAACTGCACAGCCAGTCATGCTACCACACCCACTTGTAGCACCAAACCACCTGCTTTCCAGGAAACAGCTAGCCTTTCCCAGTCAAGCTATAGACTTCTTTTTAGAGGTTGAAGCTAGAAAACTCCAAGACAGTGGCAGCAACATGAAGAGGCATTTGCCCAAAAAGCCAGCCACTGTTCACTAAGAGATAAGTGCAAACAGCCCTCTAGTTTTGAGATCACAGTGACCAGAGAAGCTCAATCCAGAGGGACTGGCTGCCTGATTAATCTAATTTAGGCATAAGCACTTTTTGATTCTGCAGCTACCTGAATCCCACGCTAAAGATGTGAATGCAGTAATACACCCAAACTCCATTCTTAATCTTTTTGTGTGGTGTGGGTGTGTTGGTTTACAACCCCGCCAAGCCAAAGTGGTTGGATTAACTCCCTTAATTGGAGAGCCTAGGACACACTGAGACCTCAGTCTTGTCTGGATTTAGTTTAAACCAGAAGTACCTCATCTAGCCCATCATTGCCCCCAGAAAACTGCCCAGGACCTGAACAGCCTCACCTGACATAGATGCAAATAAAATACAGTTGTTAACCATTTCAATGTTTTCTCAGGAGGTTTTACTGGATATCAAAGAAAGAGAAGTCATTGTCCAACAGAAAGCTTCATCAAAGGTTAGAATACTTTTACTAGATATGCATCCTTGGCTGTTTTTGTGTTTTATTAAAAATATGTAATGTTTATTGTGCTTAACTACCTTACACGATGTTTAAAACATCCATAATGCTAAAAATCTGTCTATAAAGGGAGTCTTATAATCTATCTCAGTGTTGTTTTGGTACATGCAACTGGCAGAATTATAAAATCATCTGCTGATTGGCCAGTGCCTTATCAAATCACTCTTGTTGTCAGGTACTCTTTCGTTACTCGTATGCAGACATTTCCTGTGTGGGACGGCGTCTGAACAACAGCAATCTCTTTGCCTTTTGCAGTGTGTAAGTTAAAACACACATAGCACGAGAAGACACTACAGCAGGATTGTACATATACCTGCTTCTGAATTAAGTTGTTAGGCTAGACTGAAGCCGGCAATCTTAGTTGCATTTAAACAACTCAGCCTTAATTCTGTCAAGTTTACAAACTGGCTTTTTAAAAAGAGCTTTCAGCCCATATGGATGGCCTTGAGTCATATCTGTTTTGTGAAGCACTCTGAAGGCGTCCCCTAGGCCCCAGGTAGCATGGAATTCTTAGTACAGGCCACACTGGCACATGATACCAATAGCTCATTCCAAGGGCTGCCCACCCTCGGAATGGACACTTGCTAAGGTTGAAAAGAAAAGATCCTGCCCTTCAGTCTCTGGCAATGATCCACTTCTGGAAGCACTTCTCAGAGTGCTGCTGAAAGCCTCCCCTCGAGTATATTCCAACCTATGTGTGCATGTGTGAGAGGTATCTGCACACCTTCTGTAGTTTAGAATACAGGTGCTTTCCCAGGATATCAGACAATTTTGCCACCGTATCCACTGCTTCATCCAATCCAGGCAAAGTTTGGAAAGGGAGGCATTGCCTGCTACAGTCCACTCTAATGTGTGGTTGGCAGATCCATAATACCCAGTGTGTTGAGGGCCTAATAGAGTACTTGGCATTGCCTGGGAGACAGCCTACCCTTGACTATTTTGCCTGTGTGGAACTCAAAAAACATTGGTTTGGGTATTTCAGCTGTCACATCTTCTTTAACGTCATCATTCCGTACTTTATCACACAGCGCTTCAGCTCTGCCTGATTCTTCAGAAAACACCTTTGACTGTTTTGTGTTTGAATCGAATTCTGAAGAAGAAAGTGAGGAAATCATCAGAAGAATCGGTAAGGATTATTGCTTTTGTGTATAAGCTGCAGTAGGAAACAAGGCAGCTAGCTGTAGATGAAATATGGCTCTGGGTACAGATTCTGCTAGAAACTTTATTCTACAGTTATCAAATCACTTTCCATTTTTGCTTTGTAGATTATGTTCAGTAAAGGTTGTAAGCATTTAATACAGAATCAGAAGCCCCCATTAACATGTTTGAATAGCTTTACTATATTCCATTATACTAAAATGTTGCTAGACAGAATTCCTTTCAGCATCCTTCAGCCACATCCAAAATATCAAGTCGGTAGAGGTCAACCTATTTTTCATTTTTGTATTTACATCCTACTGTTTGCCCTTAAGTATGAGAATATCCAAGTTACAGCAAATTCAAAGGAATAGCAGATGTTCTGTACATATAACATCAATCACTGTCACAGATACAGAGTTAGAGCATCAGTGTTGCTAAGTTAAAACTACAGGGAACTTTATATTTTAAATGTGCTTTAATGAGTACTTCTTTTGTAGCTGCTGGGTTCAAAAACACAGAGTGGTTCGTCTGATAGAGATTCATGATACTCGCTGCTGGCTGGCTGCCAGTGACCTACTTTCAGAGTCCCACTGGCCGGTGAAGGCCTAATTTCAGTCAGTGAAATCCTGGCAGACCTATCCTTGGGATTTAAAAGTCACCTGAAATGGATTACAGCGCTACCCTGGAAATAGTAGTTCAGACACTACTATGGCTCATTCATGTACTGACTGGTTGGAAGTTTGAAATAAAATCAAGCTGAAGCTTTCAATTAACTATGTGTATTAATTGGGACCACTTAGTACCAGTGGGCAAAAGAAAACTTAATAAAATAGCTATTTTCAGATGGCATTCCCGATTTTCTGCTTGTATTAAGGAGCTCGTCCCAGCACAGGGGAAAAAAACACTTGGGTATATCTTTGCTTGCTCCCATTTGAATAAGAATTGTTACTAGCAACTATGCTTGCAAAACAGTGATGTACTACTACCCTAGCCTTATTTCCAATACTTTAAATAAAAACGATATTAGAATAAAGGACTAACTACTTAAGGAAGCCTATATTTAGAAGTCAGCAAAGAATTAAGGTTAGAATTTTAAAAATGTATTCAGCACCTCAAAAAACCAGGGTTCTTATTGTATGTCACGTTGGTACACTATACTCCTACTCTAGGTTACATAATTACTGCAATCGTAATTGCTGCACTTAAGTTGTAAACACAACAATGAGCAAACTTGGCCTATTTGAGCAGGGATAGTATAAGAAAAGGTAGTAATGCTACTTTCCCCACAACAATGACAAGACTCCTTCTTGAATGTAAAACATTTAATTTAAAAATGTTGACACTACAATATATAAAATAGCTATTATAAATGCACATAGTGTATTCTATAGCTGCCAGGTTTACGTTTTTAGGAAACTGTAAGTTACACTGTGGTTAAGACTTATAGTTTTACCCTTCTGAAAGTCCACATTCTATCACAGTGATGTATGGTCAGACTTAACAGCCCCAATTGTTAAACACTTGGATCAAGTTATAACCAGTTTTATTGCAAAAAGACCCTGTACACATTTATATCAATTCTAGTACCTTACAATTTCAGCTACCCAACAAGTCATTAACATACAGAAACATGCATGAAAAAGCAAGAAAGATCACCCAACCCTTCTGCATATTAGCAACTTGTCACTGCTGAGCAACAATGCTCACCTGACTGAGATTTGTGATCAGCCACTTTTAGCATTCATCCTGAGTGAAAGATGGAATGACTTAAGTACAAATGTAACATATTATAAACAATTTCATACAAAAAAGTCACAAATTGAAACCAAAGTATTTTACAGAATTTACTACAAAACACCATAAAAACTGCCTCCTCCTAAGCCCTCTCCCCCCGTATCCTACGAGCCAGTTGGATGTCTTTGGGCATGATGGTGACTCTCTTGGCATGGATAGCACACAGGTTTGTGTCTTCAAAGAGACCCACCAGATAGGCTTCACTTGCTTCCTATTATGGGAACAAAAACAAAGAATTAATCATACAAAATGGACAGTGCTGCTTCATTTGCATTTCCTGGTTGATAATTCTTGGGGAAAAAATCATACCTGCAACGCCCCAATGGCTGCGCTCTGAAACCTCAAGTCTGTCTTAAAGTCTTGGGCAATCTCCCTCACCAGTCTCTGGAACGGAAGCTTACGAATCAGAAGCTCTGTGGATTTTTGGTAACGACGGATCTCACGCAGTGCCACAGTCCCAGGCCTAAGGAATTATGAACAGATGCTCCATTAAAGCCTAATACTAATTTCAGAGGCCAAGAGGCCCATTGCTCAATCTAGAATGCTTGCTATGGGATTCATAAGCACAACCGCTTGTCAGGTTCTCCTCCCACAAGCCATTCTAAGCTGCTAAAAGCACAAAGACCTTTCTACGCCTGAAGCCAGATCTGTTACAGCAGTGCCTCCATTCCCACAGATGAATCCACCCGATCTATCAAGGTTTCGGTTCCTGGGGAAGGTCAACATCCCGCCTCCTGTCCTCCCCCCCCCAAATTACCTGTAGCGGTGAGGTTTCTTCACTCCGCCAGTAGAGGGGGCGCTTTTCCGAGCAGCTTTGGTAGCCAGCTGTTTACGTGGAGCTTTGCCACCGGTGGATTTACGGGCTGTCTGCTTGGTACGAGCCATTTCCTCTCAGTTCCTAAAAAAAGCAGCAGCGAGTATGAAGAAAGGGCAGAGGCGCTTCCCGCCCACTCCCGGGGGGCAGCCTCTAATTACGTCCCAGCGGCAGGCTTTTCCGCGCCGGTGAGTCTACAGAGCCCGTCCGTGGCTCGAGCGAGCGAGACTCCGGGGGAGGCGGCGACGGGCTGAGCAGATGTCAGGCCTGCACGTGGGCGAGGCGCCAAGCCCGATCGTGGCGGCGCCTGGGCGGGCGAGGAGTCACGCCGCCTCCCGCCCACTCGCAGCGGGAGACCCGGAGCCACGATCCGTCCCCCTCCCGCCCCCTCTCCCTACCCCCGCCCCCACCCCCGGGATCAGCTGCGACCAGGATCCTTCTCCTCCCCCCCCCCATGGAAGTGATCGGAACAAAGCGGCCCTCACCCTCCCCTCCGGGATGCCCCAGCCGGGGCAGCGAACTCCGCTACGGCTCCCTCGTCCACACGACCCGCTTCGTCTTCCCACCCCCCGCACTGAGACTCACCGCTTTCGGGGAAAGAACCCTTAAAAATACACTTCCGCTCCGACGAGACGCTCTACGCAGCCTGCTCCTCACCGACGAGCGCGTAACTGTCCCCTCCCGGGCGCGGGGACATCGCATTTATAGAGGGAGGATGCCCGGAACGTCGTGACCTCACAATACGGACACGCAACGCAACAAGCGATTGGCCGTTTCCTCCACCGGCGCCGTGACGCCAACTGACACAAAGGCAGGTTCCCCGGATCTCGGCCGCGATTGGATAGAAGCTCGACAGCCTATTGGTTGTTAAAGTTGCATGCCTATTGGCTGCCGTGGACGACAGCTAACCAATCGGGATTGGAGATGATTTTGCAGTTCTGATTGGACGACGGAAAACATAGTTTGGATCCTACTTTTTGTCACAAAGCTCTACAATAGAAAGTCAATGGGAAAGAAAAGCAGCCCGTTCCAGCATCCCAGATTCAATGGAGACGACAAGTAGGACAAGTAGTGGAAAACAGAACCGTACAGCTGCTAGGGCGAAAATGTAAACTCAGGTAGGAAGGTTCTCGCTGCCTCTGAAAACAACCAGCTTGTGCAAAGACACACAGTGTTACAGTGAAACGCTACTTTGTTTCATTTTATTTACAAACAATGTGCCACGAACCACCGTTTAAAATATTTTTTAATGTATTCCAGGTAACAATTATTGAAATAGCCCATGTCCAAGTTACCAACTTTTCTCTCGTCAAATCAGAACATAATGCTTCTTAGAAACTTAAAATGCAAATATCTTAATAAAAAAATTCTTGACCATTAGCTGTTTTGCATGATCAAGTAATCACATGGACAAGCAAGACACATGACATTTCATGCCTATAAGACAAGTCTCTGACAAACAGACAAACAAGCATGATCGGGGGGACTTTAGCTGATTTTATTTTTATCATACAGAATTTTAGCATGCTTCAGGATGAGATCCTCATGTTGTAGTTTAATGAGAAGCAATAACTACTGAATATCATGTACAATAAACAGGTTTCATACCTTATTCACATACTTAATTTCAACAAAAACCAAGATCATTAGTTTCAATAAAACATTAATAAATTATCTAAATTTATGTACTTGCTAAAGGAAGGGCAATCGGGTTAATTAAAACTTCCAGCACTTTTAAGTATTGGATACAAATTTATAATATTCATGATGTTTACAAAGTAATAGAAGCAAGGATACTAAGTTGTAAGGCCTGTAATTCAAGGCTACAATTAATCCAGCAAAGTAATCTGCTTTGAGCACTTCTGTTGAACTGAGGGTAGACCATGTTTTCTATGTGCTTTATTCTAGGTTTTTTTAAGGGGTGTTTTTCCGCTGTCACTAGAAGTACCCATTAATGGGTACTACATACCCATTAATGGGTACTTTTAGTGACAGTGGAAAAACACCCAATAACATCTTTATACAGGCTAGAAAGAAAGCTGCACGTATTGCAGGCCCTACTATCTATCAACCTACAAAAATTTCATTACATTAATAAAATCTATGTCATAGAAATTAAAGACAGATAAATACACTTTCCAACAGATATAAATAGCTTTAAGCAAATGTCATTGATTAAAGCAATGTATTGTACATAGAAAATAGATTAACTTTATTCAGGCTGCAATCTTACATTGAACTTATTTTTCTAGACTTAAGCCCTGTAAGTAGTGGACTGCAAGACAGCAAAGGGATGAATCGCCATTTGGGAGATTCAGGAAAATTAAACAAGGCTTCCAATCAGAGACACATCTCTCCCCTGATGCCCTGATTCTTGGGTAATCACTGCCTCTACATCTGGTATTACGTCCGTGGGAAACTTGTACAGGTAGTGCTATAGAATTGGGCAAAGCTTTCACTAAAGATGCCCACATCCACCATATATATGTGCAGAAGCGTCCATTTTTACAGAACCCAGTGTTTGCGCAAGCTAGTATACATTTACTAGGCTCCTAGAAAAAGAAAGCACCAGTAACATGTACTGTAATTCTGGTGTCTGGTAGGAGAAGGATGATGGCAAATGTGTTATTCCTTATCCCTGCTTTCTCCTCCCCTAGAAATTTCAGAATATCTGGAGAATACAAGTAAGGACCCAGTAAATATTACTATCCTATACAAGCACTGAGCTTCCTGACATCAAAGCAGAGCTATTTCTAATGTTCCAAAACAGTCTTTTTTGTACAGTGCTCCATAAGAAATTCTGATTATAAATTTTAGTCATTAATTACACAGACACATCTTAGCTCACCCACCTTCTCTGTCATAATATACTTGCTTTAGTGAGTTAATCTTGTGTTTACAAATGATTTGAGTCCAACCCTGGCTGGCTACATGGATGCCTTCATGGGCACCCATATGCAGTTGACAAAGATACACAATCAGTTTGCCACTGTCTACTTTTGGGAAGAGTATGAGAATTGAAACTGTGTCCCCGATTTCTAGGCAGTTTGCTCTGCCACTGACCTACAGCCCTTCTCAACTAATCTACAGAGAGGCAACTGGACAAGTAAATAAAGCAGATGAATGTTTCTTCCTAATGCCAGATAATAATGCAGTCAACACTATAGTAAACCATCACAATACCTGTAGATAAGTTTAAAGGAATTAAATGGATGAAATGAGTCCTACAGAATCTATGCCTTACAAATAAAAACAAAGAGTAATGGAGAGGTGGAGACTTCTGCTCGTTTCCAGCACTGAATCCAAATAATATTTTTTTTGCTTCTGCTCCTTCAGCCAATTGGAAGAATCTTTACAAAGAACAGAACGTGCACTGTGAGAGGAGATACATTCAGTTCCCTCAGGTGTACAAAGCAGAAGATTCTTGGTTCCTAACCCCATAATACAACTTTCCTTAACTGCTGGAACAAAGAGATTTCTCTCTCTTTTCAGAAGGGAAACATTCTTGTGTTCCAGATGTTGCACTCTAAATACCATCATTCATGACAACTGGCTATTTTGAGTAGGGCACTGTAGGACCCATCCCCCTTGCAGGATATAAGATTTAAGTTGTATGTGGGAGCACCATCCCTTCTGAGTAAAAAAACTTTTTTTCCCATTTCTTATATTAATTCCTAGAAATTAATGGTTATATGAAGACAAATTATCCTAACTGACTAGCAGTAATGTATTCAATACATGAGCAAATGTTTGGTATGAGAAATACTACTTCCATCCTTTTAAGACACTATTGGTCATATACTGTATCATCACACTGCAGTTCTGTACTTACTTTGAATTCTCATAGAGAGCTTTCATTTCAAGCAAGAACTCACAGGAACCTGACATTTAAAAATACAAGCTTGATGTTACTGAATGGCTCAATATATGTTTTGACCCATTCCATCTTGCAAATGCACTGCTAAGCACTGAATTATAAAACTTAATAGTGGCAAGTGTAAATAATATTCTTCTAGATAATATGGTAATTATATTAATAGCAATAATCTTTTTATTAGCAAGAGCAATAACATATTGCACAGTTATAATTATTCTGTACATAGATGTCATATTTATGATGAGATTGTATTTAATGATGTGTCTTACATAAATTCATTTTAAAAGCATTATGATATGAAAAGTAAATATTTCAGGGTGCCAAATCACTGTTTAAAAGAGTTGAAGCTGTCAGCAGGAATTACATATTTGTCTTTTTATTAATATATTTCACCCCAAAGTCTGGTCTTCCGTGCCCAAGATTGGCTGCTGACGCTTACTTCGAAGAAAACATGGTTAAAAGCGGCTAAATCACACTGCATGTGGCAAAAGATTTGCTTAAATTTCTCGCGGCTGATCCGCAGCTGACTTGCTGCTTCTACCCTCTCGATGGTAACTCCTTGAGAAATTCCGTGAACTACAATTCCTATCAAGCCTCACGCCGTTACACTATCCGGGACAGCGAGCGCCTCGCGCCTCTGGAACTTGTAGTTTCACGGTCCGGAAGACTAGTAGAAGGATATGGGGACTTTCCGCCATCACCGGGACTACAAGCCCCAGCATGCCTCGGGTAACCCGGGGCGGTAATGGCGGCGGCAGCGCCTGCGCATTGCGGTCTCCGTGCGGACCGCGCAGAGTGAATAATAAAGCTCTCCTCCTCGGTGATAGCGGGCGGCGGAGGAGGGAGCGGAAGGCAGGAGCATGTCGAAGGGCCCGGTAACGGCCGGGCCTCCTTCAACCGGGCCGGTGGCGCCCGCCAGCGCGCTCCAGGCGCAGCCCGAGAAGCCGCAGCACTACACGTACGTAGCGAGAACACCCGCAGCCGCCACTTACGACTACTGCCGCCGCGCCGCTGCCGCTGCCGCTGCGACAGCCGCCCGCCGCCGCCGCCGCCGCACCCCTCTCTGCCTGCCCGCCCGCCCGCGCGCCACACACGCCTGACGTCAGCGGGCAGCGTGCGGCACGCGCGCACGGAAACCAACCGCCCGCCCGCCCGCGCGCGCGGGGGGGGGAGGGGGGAGCCGGCTAAAACCGGTCGTGGCCGGCCTGGGCCGGTGGAATTTCGCCTGAGTGGGAGGGGGCGGGGCAGGCAGGCGCTGACATCCCGTCGCCTTCGCGCGCGGAAAAAAACCCACCCCAAGAAAACAAACAAATAAACAAGCAACCGCCGGCCCCATATAACTCTAGAGAGGGAGAGACGGGGAATGGCGCATGGGGGGGG
>MTQE01002208.1:41056580-41097316 GCA_014337955.1 Aspidoscelis marmoratus
GGGGGGGGAGCGCCTCGAGGCCCCCTTCGCCCCCGCCTCGGGTTTAGGGGCAGGAGAGGAGGGAGCCTCTTTTGTCCCCTTTCCCCACTGTAGGCCCCTCTGGCGGTCCTGTACTTGCCGGCCTCCCTCTCTCTCTCTCCCCCTCCGATTGCCTCTTCCCTCTTTCTCTCTCAACGGCTGTGGCGACTCGCTCGTTGCCTCATGTGAAGCCAAAGTACTTTGGCAGCCACAGAGGGAGCTTATGCTTGTTTGTTTTCATTCTTAAACTCGAGCTTGTGGTAAAAGGTTCTCAGGGCGTCCATTATCTTCCTTAACAGCAGCTCCCTCTGGAATAAGAGGATGATTATCCTAGAGAGTAACGAATCCTTGAGCTGCTCCTCGCGGGGTTCTCGTGGTGACTTTCCCCGTTTAGCCTCCCTCGTTGAGGAGGCCCGTCTGGAGAGGCGGTGGATGCTCTTCTCCAGGACGTCCTATTAAAATGTGATGAAATGTGTGTTTTGGTTTTTGAAAGGAGCCTGCCCCCCCCCGCAGAAAGATCGTGAAGAGTAAATGAAATATATCCCCCCCCAAAAAAAAACCCACAAAAGATTAAAATGGAAGGTAGAGTTTTATCAAAGCGCGGGATGCTAATTTTGGTCAAAAGAAAGGGTTTGTTTTGAATGGTGATAGAAGTCTTTTATGTTACATGGCATTGGTGTGAGGGAAGCATTATTTGAGCTCCATTCAGAAATCCTGGTAAATGTTATGACCTAATTCTTTTGGCAGCTCGCCAAGCTAACGCGAGTACGGTATTTGGATATTTCTGAAAATGCTGCACCGTGGTAACAGTGCCAACCTGTAGCGTGAATGCTATGAGTTCAGGTAATCCCAGGATATTGTCCTGGGGTTCAGGTAATCACAGGATGTTGCGTAGTCTGGGATGCCGTGCAACACTCTTAAATGCTAGAGTGGGCTTGACATGATTTGGTTAGAGTTAAGAAACTGCCTCTTTTATAAACCTTAAAAGTACTTTGTAGTAAAGCCCATTGAACTAAATAAGACATTTATATGCAAATTTATAAGGGATTGTATTGTTAAGGATGTGTGATTTATCAGTGTGGTGAGCTGTCTCAAGCCCAGGACAAGCTGGGTGCACATTTAGGTATGTGTGTAATACTTCAGAGTTAGTAATATAATTACAGGCAATAACAGTTATTTCTTAGTTGGTTTGTGAGTAGGAAAATAGAGTTCCCTAATTTGTAGATTAGAATCTGTAATTGTGTTCAGTGTATCTGATCCATGGCACAACAAGTGGTATTTTGTTTTTTGGTATAACTGTTAGAGTGACAGCTGTGCTTGTTACTTTGGACAGTTATCTCAGCAATACTATGTCACCAAAAAATTGCAAATAATGGGATAAATTATATGAATAATGACAGCTAAGAAACAGTTGTGTAGGCCAGTAATTCTTAACTCCAGCTGGTTCACAACAGTGACATTCATCCCTGTTACATTTCAAATTTGTGTTCTCAACTGTTTTCAAAGTCAGCAAATCCTTGTAAAAATTAGCATATTCAAGTTTTTCAGGCAGAATTTACGGGGTCATATTTCAAGAATCTCATCAGTTTGATCTTATACACGTTCATTGCTATTTCTTATACTCCGTGCGACTTTCCTTGAAGTATATATTCATAGGTCTCTAGTCTTAGTATAGTAATGGTTAATGTTGATTTGATTTGCCTTTTTACAAAGGAGATAATATGAAGCTGGGTTTCTGGATGTCTGGTTAGTTGAAGCTGATGCAATCTTTCCTTGATTCTTACCTCTGAAAAAGTTTCTGAAGTGTTCTGAATGTGTTGAACTTCACATTTTCAGTACTTCATAAAATTACTTCAGTGTATATCCTTACTTCTCAGACTTGAGGAGGGATATCCCTCATAGGGAGATATGGAAAGGATTGCTACGGGGGCGTGTGAGAGGTCATGAGAAGAAAGCTTAATTTTTGAAATAGTTTTCAAGTGAAGAATTCATTACATAAGCTAAATGATAACTAGCTAGTACATATATAATACATTTTACCAAACAAAAGGGTCATCAGTGAGCAATAATACAAGTGTAGATTTATTTAAGTCAGAAAATAAGAGAATAAAAGTCTGAAGAAACATAGAACATCATGCCAAAGGTTTGGGAATCACTGGTGTATATTACATGCCTGGGGGTGGTTGTGTCCACATTAATAAAGTATCAAGATTCCATCAAAATTTAATTAAATATTTGTACGCCATTTTTCCCTTTATTTTTTAAAAATGAAAACTCTGAGAGGGTAATTATCAATGTGTATTCCTTTTTAGACATTTTATTCCCCCCCCCAAAAAAATGTTGCTTTAAAATCCTGCTTTCTTAATCAAAGGATACAAAACAAATGCTGGCCATATTGTATTAATTATGTTGAAATGTCATTAGCATGACTATATCTAATTTCATATTTTAATGAAGCACAGCTGATACAAATATTTGACTAGAAACACACTGTAAATATGCTAATCTACTTTTGGAGTCTAAGTATACCTTTAACTTTCTAAGAGGCATACACATAAATATTTAACCCTTTCAGAGAGTACAGTACTTTAAACTTGGGAATGAGATGCATGATTATCTTCAGTTTTCAAAATTCTGCAAAGCAAGACAGTGTCAGAAGCTGGCCTGTTTTGAAAAAGAGAGATTCCTGTTCTCTAATTCCATTTCCTCGTACTATTTAAGTTTTTGGGTATGAAAATGGTTCAGAAAATGTTGAGAATACCAGAAGTACAATACAATTGTGAAATTTCAGGCAACAGTTCCTTTTTACATGCCAATTAAAGATGAAATCAAGCGATTCTGGCAGTGTGGAGTAAATATTCCTAAAGTATGTTGTGTTCAGTCATTGGGCAGGTTGAAACTATAGTGTTGGTAAACCACAGTTTATATGTCACAGCAAACTGTGGTTAAAACAGTGATGGTCTGCAGCACGGAAGAGGTACTTTTTTATAGCTTGATCTTGGAGGCTGATACGCAGTGGACTGCGCCTCTTTCTGCACTTAGCAACTGATCCAGATCACAGGGAGGCAAGGGACGGATCAGCACCATCTGCGCGTTGCTGAATGACAACTCCCGGTACTTTCCCTTTATCTTGGGTCTACAATTGTTCCAGATTAAGGACCTCTTAATCTAGGGCCCTTTCTGCACTGGGCCTTATTCTGGATCATATCCCAGAATAGGGACATGTCATCTCCGTGCCTATGGATACTACACCAGGCTCCAGGTGGGGCCTGCTATAGTCTGCACCAGCTTGTGGATGGCATGTCCCTATTCCAAGATATAATCCAGAATAAGATTTAGTGAAGAAAGGGCCCAGATCAGGTTCCATCTTCTACAGACAGAGTCTGCATAACCGGAGCAGGGCTGCCTTGGTCCACAATAATGTGTGGATTGGGGTTGGGATTAAGAGGTTAGTGCAAAAAGGGGGTGAAGGTAGTGCTGTATGATTGTCTATTGTTCAGTAATATTACCAAGTTCCTACTGGATATAAGAAGCTAGAAAATGTTATAATGAAGCCTGCTGAGGGGGAAACCCAATACAATTTGTATGTGAAAAATCTCAACAAATACTTTAGAGCACCCAGGTTCTGCCTTTTTTTGTCCACTACACTAGGCATACTTAAATGCAGTAATATCATGAGTTTCAGTGAAGTCATAAATGATTTAACTCAAACAGTTCTGAATCAATGAGTGATGCAGAAATCTATCAGTGGATTAAGCTACTATCTCTCCCATTGCTTGGGTGCTCAGTCAAAGTGAAAGATTGCATAGAAGATGGTAGAAGAAGGCTATAAGCAGGAGAAAAATGCTTTAAAAAGTGACTTTTTCATAAAATTTCTTAGAAAATTCTTATAAAGGATTTGAAGATGAAAGGCAGCTGCTGTATTAATATGTGTGTCTTGTTTCTTAGAGAAATGGTCATGTGAAAAATTTAGCTGAGTGGGCAGATGCAAGGCAATCTGTTCTAGGAAATTTCACCAGCATCAAGTCAGTCTTTATTGGGATTTCACATACACATTCAGTCTGATTTTCACATCACTGGGCTTCTTATTCTGATCTGAATGGCTTGACATGTGGAGCTCCATATATACTTTTCTGACCTGCTCACATGGATTTGCTTTTCTAGCATAGCTGGTGCTATATGGTCCCTGTATTTAACAGCTAAAAATGTCTGGAGAAACTTGTTTATATTAGTGGATGGTTACTGGTGGTTTTGGGAAGCTATGTGAAAGTTTTACTGACTTCCTTGTAATTACTTTCAAATTAACATCTTTGGACATAGTTTTATGCAAGGTTCTTTTGCAACACTCTGTTATGAATCTGTTACACTAAGGATACAATATTCTGGAATAGCTCCAGGTGGCAAGCTTTATTTTAAGAAACAATTGTTCATCTACTTCCCTTTCATGGGGATAAGATGGTGCTAGAAACCTTTTACAGAATTTTGCCTTTATCTTGGGATATTTATTCTGTGTTCTTTTAGCAGTAGGTATTGGAACATGCTTATTTTGAGCTACTATTTTATGATTGAACTAAGTTTAGCAAGTCTTATTCAAAGTCCACAACGCTGAGGGAGATTTTTGATTTGAGAGTCAAGAAATTATAGACTAGGAAAAACATAGCAAATCGGATACTACATAAAGATGAGGTCTATATATTTATGCAGGTTGATCTTGTTTCTTGTCTGGAGATTTTAGAAGCACTTGAGATTGAATATTTTCAGTATATCCAACATTTCTTTAATTCTCTCCCAAATTCTTGTTTTTCCCAAAATTAATAGTTATTTAGGTTGATACTTTGGAAACTTAATGAATGACCAAGTAAGAACTTACAGTTTCATGTACCTCTAGAATCAAAGTTGTTACAGTATCTGGCATTTCTTCTTTCTTATGTGAAAATGGGTGCTTTTCTTTTACTGATTGTGTATAGACTAGTGCCTTGATTTGGATACCTACAAAGGGAATTTTTTATATACTCTAGATTCTAGTTTAATGCCATGAACAATAAGTATATTGCGTAGAGTAGTCTGGAACATCAAAATACAGAAGAAAGACTCCTTTGTCAATGTTTATACCAACAGCTTCTTTAGCAGCTATTTGTCAAGCCACAATTTAGGTCAATACTGCAAGGCACAGGCCTGAAACAGTCCTCAAGATTTTCTTGTTTGCTTAAATTGTGGGAGAACTTTTTTTTAAGTGGCCTTTTCCCAGGGCCTTTTCACACTATGTAGATGGGCTATTTGGGTCGGTTCCGGCATGGAGTATACACACGCTGCAGAGCCACTTCTGTTCCAGAACAGCCCCCAGCATACCCGAGCGACTCCATCTTTGATAGTTGTGGAGCAGTAAAAACTGTTCTGCAGTTGTACTAGGTATGCCGAAAGCTGCATGGGAGCAGGTTGGGGCTGCTGCGCAGTCATCTCCCGTACCACCAAATTGATATAGCAATGACTAATTGTTGCAGTGAGCTGGATGCTGCCAGACAGCAGGGTTTGCACTTACCCCGTTACAGGTTAAGTCCAGGTTTGGGATGGGGCCAGCATTTGTGATGCAAATGCCAACCTTTGTCCCTTACCTTAACATCCCTGGGATATTGTCCCATAGAAAGGAAGAGTGAAAAGACTCCCAGTGCAATTCAAACTTAATCCATTAGAAAGCTGCACTGGAATCAGGGGAAACCCTTCACGTTCATGAGTGTTCTGTTCCAAGAAACCGTTGTAACTGCAAATTTTTCAACAAAACTGGTCTTATATCAAACTGGATGAGTGAGATGGCTCAGTTTCCTCATTAACAAATGGGAAAACTACAAATAAAGGGGCTGCCCTCCTTTTATAGTTCAAGGCAAGGAGATATCTAAGATATTCTGCTGTACTACTGTTCTCCTGTTGTAGCTGTTCCCTTACCCCGTTACTTCTTAGCTTGCAGGCCTACTTGCATCCTTCCTTCTCATTGGCACTGTTATTACTCATTGCATCACTAGAAGAGGAAAATAGTAAGGTGAAAATGCCTACCAGTAATAGAAAAGGGCATGAGGCCAAAGTAACTTGTTTGTAGCTGATGAGGAAGCTTTTCCACATGCTGTGATTGTATTTTTGTCTAAAGGTTCAGGGGTTCTCTATTGCACTAAAATGGCTGACTAAATATTATGTGTTTTACTATATGCCTCCTTTTCCCTGCTCTTATATTGCTCAAACAAAACAAAACAAGCCACTAAGAGTTTCTGTCACAAAAATAGTCCTCCATTCTACCACAAGTGCATGTGCAAAGGACCCTGTCATTGTCATGTCACAGGAATCTCCTGTAATGCCATACTTGCTTATGAAAGAACAATTTGCTGAAACTACCAGCTCTTTAAGGACAAGTACCGTATTTTCCGGTGTATAAGACAACTGGGCATATAAGACGACCCCCAACTTTCCAGTTAAAGTATAGAGTTTGGGATATACTCGCCATATAAGAAGACGACACCCGACTTTTGAGAAGATTTTCCTGGGTTAAACAGTAGTCTTATACGCCAGAAAATACAGTAGCTCTTATTTTGAACTATGATCTTTTTTCTCCCCATTCTCCCTCACATAGTTCAGTAAAGAAATAGGACTAATGTAGCTAAAGCCCCTTTTCGGACATGAAGAGGTACTTATTCTCCTCTTGTTTGCTACTTGTGCTCTGCCAGGAATGGCATCAGTGCTCTCTTTCAGGAACTGCAGTTAGTAGTAGGAGTACTGTTAAGTTTCAGATCTCTTACATAGAGGTTTTCTTAGCTGAGTTGGGGCATTTGATTCCTTTCATTAACTGTAGTTTATTAAGATGTTTGCAGAATCTTTTTCAGAATGGTTGCCAGGTACAATCAAGTTAACTTCAAAGAAACCCAATGAATACAACAGGTAATATATATCCTAACTAGGGATGTACACAAATTGTTTTTTTGTCATTCAATTCGTAATGAATCAAAAGTTAGAAAATTCATATTTGTTCGAATAGATCCACTTCAAACGTGGTAGGATTCTATTCGATACAAATGTATTCGTACGAATTTGTACGAATATCCAATATGAACAGATACATATCCGATATGAACAGATATGTATCTGATACGTATCCGATTGGTATCCCGTTTAATGAACATCTGAACTATTTGTATAATTTTTCTGAAACATTCATATTCGTACAAATGTTGTAACATTTGATTTGTGTACAAATGTCTGAATTCATACGAATAATGAATATTATGAATATTCATGCACATCCCTAATCCTAACAGATAAATAAAAATCTGAAGAGCAAAGTATTAAATCCATAAATCAGCAAAGTAGGGAAGAGTCTTGTTTTATAAGTAATCTCTTAAAATGTCTGGGGGTGGAATCAGAAAAATTAAACTGGTGTCTCCAAGGTAGTCAACATGAATAGGCAGTGGTCTGGCTGTATTGGAGATTGTAGTTTAGTCAGATCACAGTAGTGTGAAAACCCCTTTCCCCCTCGTCATTGCCACCTTACGTGATGGCAGAGGAACTTAAAGGACAGTCTTTAGAAAAGAAATTAAGCATTGTTGTATTTGGGAGCAGCAAGTACTTTAGGGTGTCTTGAGTCTAAGATGTATCTTAAGAGTTCAAGCCAAGCTGTAATAGCCTCAGACATGAATTAGTAGCCTGTAAGAATGTTTTGGCCCAAATTGCATAGCACTGTGGTTGACTTCCAGTAGTACTTGATGAAACTTCCTCAGCGGTTCAGTGAATTCCAGAAGGACTTTTAGGAACCCAAGAAGACAGTGCATAAAGAGACAATGTTAAGAGCAAGGTTATTAAAACAGTGCTGTGAATGTTGACTCAAGCATGCCGCACTGTGTGCATAAGACAGTAGCCTTAACAGTAAGTGTTTAACTGAGACTGATAAATTCCATTTGTTGCATGTGTGTAAACATGTCTGTTAAAGTGGTGGTAACAGCTATGAGCCAAGATGGCTTCAAGGAAGGGTTAGACAAATTTATGAATGACATATGTATTAATGGCTACTAGATTGGATGCCTAAGTACATCTTTCAGGTGGGGGTGGAGGGCAAGCAGGATATTTCTAAGGCCATTTGCTGGGATTGGAGAGTAGGAGGAAGTTTGCCCTTGTCTCTGCCTGAGATGCTCATGGATATTGGTGGGCCATTGTGTGCGACAGGATGCTGGACTTGATGGGCTGTGGTCTGATCCAGCAGGGCTCCTATTATGTTCTTATGTTTTTGAATGGTTGCCTTGTTTGTAGACAAGGGCTCTTTTTGGCTAGCTATAAGCGGGGAAAGACAGAAATATTTATTGAAAATGTACTGGTACAATGTTCATAGATCTTGTCCATGTATCTGTGCCTTCTTCTTACAAGAAATACAATAGTCATCAAGTACTAATATGGCATAAGAATGACTCTGTGTTAAAGAGATGCTTGCCAGGGTGATAGATTCACTCTGAAAACCCAGACTATTCAAATAGGTTTAGAAGAAGAGTTGGCTTTTCTACCCCACTTTTCTCACTCAAAGCGGCTGACAATCCTTCTGTTCTTCTCCCTAGAACAGAACACCCTTTGAGGTAGGTGGGGCTATGGGAGCTCAGAAGAGAGCTGTGACTTGCCCAAGATCACCCAGATGGCTTTGTGGAGGAGAGCAAAATCAAACCCAAAATTCCCAGATAAGAGTATGACTCCTTAACTGCTAGACCAAACTGACTCTAGCATAAGTCCTAAGTACCTGAAGATTGTAGAAGACTGGGACTGCTTGGAATGGGATCAGACTTGCCTCCTTTCTCTCTCCTGTATTCGTTTTAAAAAAACAACAACTTAAAGTCAGTGTAGTATGCATTTCTATCCATTTTGAATCATTTCAGTCTCAACATTCCTCCATAACAGCATGCTTTTTAAAAGGTCCCTGCATTCCTTGCTGTGCTTCTTGAGGATTTATTGTATTTTGTTTTGTAGGTTATAAGTTTTTAAAGAGTCAAAAATCACATCAAATGTTGCTTAAACATCTACAGTGTTCTGTTCTAATGAAGATCCAGAGTCATCTAGAGTTCCTATGAGTGTAGAAATGAAGATGAAGGAACTGTCAGTTCCATAGTAGAGCTCTGTCTCCATGGTTAGGCAAGGAATATTAGGCTTGGTGTTGGTGTTAAGCTATTGGAATATTGGAATTTGACTGTGTAGACACTAAATGATACCCTGCCTAGCAAGGGAGAAAAAAACAAGCTTTTCTTTCAGGAATTCTCCAACTAACCAGACGTGTGGGTTGACTGTGGTTTCTCAGCAGTGAATAAATGCTATGCTGTTCTTCATTGTTTTCCAGGTTGTTGTAGGTACACTGGCATTGTAAATATAGTTTGGGGCTAAGACTTTCTGAGGTCTAAGTCGTATTATATTTACTGGTTTATTTCAATTTATATTGGCCTTAAGAACTTTGTGGCCTTTACAGCTATGAGAGTTCTTTCAAAATACTTATCCTTATATAAATGTGTCAAACTTGTTTAGGCATATGCCTATTTCTACAGATTCAGACTCAGTAGATCCTGAGCAGTGCTTTGTTACTTTAAAATATCTGTTCGCTTTACAGCGAATTTTTGGACAAATTTAACTGATGGCTGAGAATCCCCCAAACAAGTACACCTGCTTTCTTCAGTTTAATAACTAATACTGCAGTTTTAACCTAACTTGTCATTAGGCTGTAAGAAATATGAATGACAAATACAAAATATTAATGGAGGGCAAAAATGTGGCTTCAGAAGGATACTTTCCATAATTTATAAGCAGGTTTGCAGACTAGTTCATGATCTTACTGCATACAAACTCAGAGGAAAGCAGCTGTTTACCAACAGTCTTTGCTTCCCACAGTAAGAACACTTACATCCCCCTGTCCACCTCTTTAATGTACGAATACCCTCAGGTTGTGTAATTAGTTTTGCTCTATACCTTATACAGCGTGCAATTTCTCAATCAATTTTCCAGTAACTGCTCACTGCCATCACACAGATCCTAGTCAGTTTGAGACAGGCTCAAACTGAGTACTAGTCAGGGAAGACTGAGTACTTTATCATCTGTTATGTGTGGTGTCTCTATCTTCTTTAGATAGTTAATGCAACCTGACATATTTCGTTGGTAAAAAAATAAGGGTTGCGTATTCAAACAAGATGCAAACAAGACTCACTGTTTTTAACAGTAAATTAAAATAGTGTGTGGTTTCTAATCTGCATCTCTTTCTAATCTTTAAGTTGTACAAGCTTAATGGTTACAGAGTTTTACAAATTTAATGGTTCAAGTTGCTTACAGCATTTCTAAATTCACATCGCCCAGACAGTTCTCTAGAATAGCCTAGCTTTTCCCAACTGTCTAGTTGAGACTCCAGACTTTTGCTGGAAAGATGTCCCTAATCCCATTACCATTTTTACCCGTTCATCAGTTCATTTCTAGGACTGTACTACGTTTGTTCTGATGTTATAGTCCTGTCTTACAACATAATAATCTTCTTTAGTCAGATGGGCAGCTTCTGCGCAGTCCATTAGCATCATGATAGCTGCTGCCAAGGAACATGGCATCTAGATGATAAACCATTCCCTGGGCATGCCCCCCATGGAACATCTGAACAGCTTGGAGAGTTCCTGTTGCCAAGATCATGCCGTAGAGTTCTCCAACAGAAGACAACTTTAAGGTGGTCTCCTGAGCTTTCCCAGGCTCTGGGCTGCTCAGATAGCTGAAGTGGCCCAGACAATGCATGGAGCACAGTGCCATTTCACTGAGCTTCTGAAGCAGCATGGGAAATCATCTGTTTATGGTGTGCCACCAAAATTCTCAAGGCCTGTGACTTTGGAGGCTGGGATACGTTTGTTCCCTGGCCTCTAAAGTAGGCCAGGATGAGGCGCCAGCATAAGGGCTAACCGCTGCCATGCACTCCCATGCCTCACTCTGGGCTAAGATCAGCCACTGAGTTGCACACCAAGTTACAGGGGAATCCTCTAACCACTTTATCTATTCTTTGAACATTTTCTAATTCCATAGTATGTTGTTTGATGTTGCATTTGCACCATTCCTTTATACAAGGACATTATAATATTGGCAACTTTATTTTCAGTACCATTTCCTGTTACCCTTAGTATAACAATGGCTATTTTAGAGACATTGTGCACTGTACTCATACTTAGATTAATTTGTCTACAGTGACACAAAGATATTTTTCTTGCTGCTTCACAGCTAGGTTGGATCTGTAGGTGCGTTTTTTGGTGTGCAAAAAATGTTTTGGAGCTCTTCGTGGTCCCTTTTTGTTTTTACTGCAGTGGACAATTTGGTGTCATCTGCAAACCTGGCCATTTGCTCACTTCTGATTCTTCATCATTTATATGTATGTTAAAAAGCAATGGTCCCAGGACAGAACTTTGCGGAGAGCTTCACTTGTTACAGCTCTCCACTGTGAGAAATACTCATTTGTTTTGCTTTTAGTTTCTTAACTTGGTCCTTATCTATAAGACAACCTGGCATTTTATCATCTGCAATTAAGCTTATTAAAAATCTTGGTGCGGGACTTTATGAAGAGCTTTTTGAAAATTCAGCTAAGCAGAGTCTACTGAATCACCTTTATGCACAATCCTCATGGTTATTGATGCTCTCAAAAAGCTATAAAAATTGCCCAGGATTTCCTGTTCCAGAAATCACATTGGCTTTCCTTGAGAACACCTTTTTGTTTCTAAATATTTGGTAATTATATCTTTATGAATGGTTTCCATGCGCTTTCCTTGGTCAGATGTTAAACTGGCAGGTCTATAACTTCTTGGGTCTCCTTTTGAGCCCCTTTAAAAACAGGAGTCATATTGGCCACATTCATTCAGGCTAGGTGATTTATTTAATTCTCTGATAAGACTTGCCTTGTCTTTTCTTGCCATAGCTGTTTGTCTTAGTTCATCAGACTCAGCTCCTGAGACAGTGAAATCAGACTTGGAGATCTGGCCCAAATTCTCTGCCTTGAAGACAGATGCAAACAACTTGTTCTCTCTCTTTGAAACAGATGTAGAAAAATTTGAAGGGGAAAGAAGTAGCCAAGAAAGGATAGAGATAAAGCAGGAAGGCTTCACTCATGCTCTCACCCTTTGCTCCATTGAAATAAGCTAGTAGCAAGTTTATTTTCAACAATTTCTCACCGTTTCATTGTAATCTATTGATAAATAACCACAATCACTGGAACTTGTACCTCAGAGTGCATAGGATTATGTTCTGAAATTTAAATGAACCAGAAGCTTTTGACAAGTTCAAAGGCAATTGACTGAAAATAACAGTACAGTATTTATTTACATATTTATTTACAGCTCCTTGTTATTTGCAGCTTTAATAATGCTGTGCTTATTTGCAACTTATTTGAAAATACAATACTTATTTGAAAGTGTACAGAGTTTTATTAACCATGACCTGTGTTTTCATGAATTTCCATGTCCCTGTACATTTTAAGCATTCTATTATTTTTTATGCCACTAGCCTGTACAGCCTTTCCAGATTCCTTTGCATTTCTAAAAAAACCTTTTCATCTACCCAAATCCTAACATCTGTATTATCCAAGCAGCTTCTGCATTTCTTTCCTACCTCTCTACCTCATCCAAGCAATGTTTATAGGGGACTGAGGGAGAAATTTTGCCAACTAGTTCCCCTAACTCCCATTTCCTCATAGGCTTGGTAACTTAAAATCCATGAATTTGCTATTCATAAGTTATGTTTGGAAGGAATTTAACACTCACAGCTATCAGAAATTGAAAATATTGCCAAAACCGTGGACAGTTATTCTTTTAAGGTTTTGGACAGTATGTTTAGTACTGCCTGAAGATAGCCTGTCATTTTGTGGTAGAAAACATGGTTTCCATACAAAAATAATTTGCTTCAACTTCTAGCATCTCTAGGTTGTGCTAAAAAAGACTCCAATAGCAATCATCCATATACCATAATCACTTGTGATTTATTTTTTATTTATACATTAGAAACAGTGCATGCAAATCACAAATAGTGTTCACAGGTTATGTGTTGACTCTTTAAGGCTTGATGTGTATCAAGCTTCATCCTGTCATTATTTGGATAATCCAGAGTAAAACGTCTAGATACCTTTTATTCCAGATTATCCATGCTTTATTCCAGATTATCCAAGCAGTGCAGCATAAGGAAGTGCTGTCTAGTTGAAGGTTTGGTTACTGTTAAAACTACCATTGCGATTTTGACCTGTGAATGTGTGTACTATTTTGGTATTGCCTAATTATTTAAATATTATTTGGTTATATTTTAAGACTTGTGAATGTTTTTTGTTGGCAGCATGCCCTTGAGAGAGAGGATTTAACTATACATTGTTGGATTTGATAATAAAAGATTATTAATTTTACAATTAATGCAGTTTTACAGTTTTACCTTGAAATGTGATTTATCTTTTTTTTTGTAGCTGTTTGTTGAGGAGTGTCCAGTGTGTGTTAATTATTGGCAATCTGTATGTGTTATTTGTGTCTCTTTATGTGTGATTTACCTTATTGGCTAATAACATATGACCCTGAGGTAGTTAATTTTCCAGTACAGTAGATGAAAGTTTGTTCAAATGCTATTTAGCCAAAATGCTGACTCTGCAAACATTACCAACTGTAAGCACCAAAGAACTAGGCAACAGTGGCATTTGCTTTTCACTGAGATAGCAGATTATCAAACATTCACTAACAGATGGTTAGGCAGCGTTAATTATGAAAAATATTTGAGCCAAGGGTTATTTGCATATAGCATACTTGAATTCCTTGTCCAGTTGAAAAGCCACTTGAAATGAGGGATTCATTCACACTACTGGATATTTCAGGTAAGGCTGTCAGTTCAGAAACAGTTAATATAGAGAGTAAAAGCTTCCTATCCCTGGGCTATAAACACCATTTCATTCAACATGTGTGTGAGAATATTGTAGTTTATATGAGGCAAGCTTGTTTGTTTTGTAAGAACATTTGTATTGCTCAAAACTTCTGTTACATGATCGATCTGTTTATTTCTTCTGATCTTAGTACCCTAGAAATAAATATCATTTTCGCCTTAGTATCCTAGAAATAAATGCCATTAGCCCTACCGCAATACTTTAAAAAATGTTTTTCCACGTTTATGAACCTTAAAATATTCCCTGGATAAGCTGTTGTAGAATAATTAGTGTCGCTTCTTTCTGTTGATCTGTGCTCCTAAGACAAGTGGTTTAACCTATTAGGTTTATGTAAAAGATACTACCTGGATTATGTGTATTGTTGTCATATAAGTAGAGTGGGGTAGGCTAAGTGAACTTCATTATTCCGTCTTTATTGTCCGAAATGTCGGGTGTGTGTGTGTTAGTGCTTGAATTTAACTGAGATTAATGTGGGGGCTTTTACAACTTGAAACTATTTTAATTGCCTGGGGAAAATACAAGTGTGAAAGAAAAATTGCCTAGTTTTTCTGTAAATTGAATTTCTGTGTATTGTTATACTTCTTAAAAATAGCTGCTTTTGACTGATTCTGCACAAATGTAACTCAATTACTCTATTGCTCTTTTTTCTTTGGTTAGAGGTTTGGTATTTTTGAAAGGAAGGAAACCAGAACGATTTAGCGAAAGGCCGTACTATTAAAAATGAATGCAGTAGTTTACATGAATATTAGAAGATGGACCTGAAATTTGACAATGAATATTTAAGGGAAACACATACATACACACAAACATATAGCACACAGGATGATTTTAGAATTGTTTTTGAAAAAAATGTGTCTAATATGGCAAAAAACATGGTACTGCGAGTTGGTTCACACCAGAAATACTGAAATTTACTGAATATTCCACGTTCTTTTTCTTGAAGGGAAAATACACTTGGTTTTCTGAGGACTTCCATTGGAACCAGAATAGCTTTCTGCTGAGGCTTAAATCTCAAAAGCATCAGGACAACTGAAGCCCCATTAATTGTGTAATGGCGTTCAGTTCAGGAGATTGCATTAGGGATTTGTTTTATTTGCAAGATACATTTGCAGAAATTAGGAAACAAGTAAAAATCTGGAGGCAAGATGCAACAGTCAGGACTCTTACATCTGCTGCTAAGAATTTCTGCAGTTTCTCTCATCCAAGCATTGAAAACATTTTTGGAAATCCTTCTCTATACATGGCAGTTAAAAAAAATTCAAGAATCCATTCCAGGACCCAGCTTAAGTATAAAACTATAAAGTGCCTACAGGAATTCAGTACATGCCATGTAAGAGAAGCCCAACACAAGATCATTTTATGGATTTATTCAACAAGTTTTTTAACTTATAAGAATTTCAAGATTTTGAAACTTGCCAAAGAACAGTTCATAAGTTTGTTTCTTATGCACTTCTCAGAGAAGACCAAGACCATCAAGTGCCTTACTCAGTTGTCCCAGGCTCTGTGGTGCCTGAAGCCTCCACAGAAGTAGGGAGACCTCATGCTAAGGTCCAGGGAATTCACCTTTCCATGAATTGTGGCTGCTGCCATTATCTTTCTCTCTGTGCTTGGGGCCACATTACACTTAACAGAACATCACTAGGCAGTCACAGAGAGCCTAATGTATCTATGTAATATTACACTCGTGTGCAGTGCGATCCTACCCATGGGGAGAAGGATAATGCCAACACCTGTGTTTTGTGGAAAAGCAGGTTCCCCACATTCATAGGAATTTAAGTTCATGCTGGAGGTGACCTGATAATTTTATTTTGCTAATCTGTTGCAAAAGTTTTTTCCAGGATGTTAGTCCAGATGAAAAGGGGGGGGGATCTGATTCCTGCCCCCATGTTTGCAAAACGAACAAGTTGTGTTCAGATCTGAATTACTTATAATCTTATTTTAACAATCATACTAAAATTAATATTTCTTTCACTATGAAAGTCATTTTGGTCAGACAGAATCCTGCTTCTTTTCTTCTTCTCTTTTAAGAAAAGAAACCAAAACTGAAACTTGAAGTGGTTAATCTTTATTGACTCTAGGTCCCTGTTGACTCTTCACCAACCTTACAGGGTCTGTATGCCAGGAATGGGTGCATAGCTATCCGTCACCATCCCCCTGGCATATCAGCTAATGTGTTTTCTTAAATGTGTAGTCTTGATCATTCTAGGCAGCATTGAGACAAATACTTTTAGGGTGTTTTTCTACTGCACTCCTTTAATCCAAATCTAAGAAGATCCAGATCTATGGATTCTCTGGGTTTCTCTGCGGAGGCTTTGCTAATCTCCGAAGGCAACTTCAGAGGGATTTCGGAGGTGCCTTCAGAGGTACTCTGAAGTCCTGACTTTGGCGTACCTCCCCATGGTTGCCTCCCCCCCCGAGCCTCCTCTAGACCCCATTGTCAGATTATAGTGGAAACAGGCTCCCTACAATCTGGATTTTCAGGCTGAAGACCCCATTGTAGACCCCTTTAATGGGGTTTACACAAAATCTGATTATAGGTCCTGAAGGAGCCATTATGATCCGGATTTCCCTAGCTGTGGTGGAAACAAATGTGTCCCTAATGGGATCTGTGGTGGAAATGGAGTCATCCGGCTCTCAGCCAAATGGATGCTGAAATAGGTACTTAGTGACAGTGGGAAAACACCCTTATTCTAAACTTTACATTTTTAAAAAAAGTTTAAATATTAAGTGGTAATTACTACAGATGATATATGTACATGGTAGAAATTGGGAAGGTGATACTCAAAAGTTTGCTAACATTGAATTAAGGAACGCGGTTGTCTTTTCCTGTTTATTAAATGGCCACACTCATGAATACAAAGTTGATGGCTTACATTCCTGTTAGTGTGCTGAACTGTACATATTATGGCTGCTTACAATACAGTCCTAAATATGCTTATTCAGGAGTAAGCTATTGTGTGTTCAATGGGATATTATGACATGGTAATGACTGGAATTGAGACTTCTTGCTAATACGTTATTTGGTATTGTTTGTATCAGCTCCTCACCATGCTATTTTCCCATGAAGGAGAAACAATGCCAAACCTTGGAAGTGAGAAATCAGCAGAACTGCCATCCCTCCTATTTGTGCATTGTTTACAATATACAGCTTCCCTCCTATAACATTACTGTGCTATAGCAAAATTGGACTATTGAGGTAATTTCTAGCTGTAACCACCAGGTGTCACTACAGCGGTAGAGATATCTGGTACAATTTTTCTAACACAGGTGTCTGAGAAGGAAACCTCTGTGTTAAATGAGGTATGGCAAATTATACAGTTAGATCTATTCATGGTATGACATAGAATGTGAAGATTATTGCTTCATGCTGTTTGTAGGCAATTAAAAGTTCACTGTGAAGATACTATTATATGGTATACATTATGTTCTTAATAGTTTAGATCCCTAAAAGACATTTTATTTATGATTCTGTTTTACCAGGTCTTGTAAAACCAATGAAGCATCCTAAGATTTTCATATTTGTGAGAGGCGGTAGCACTTTTGTACAAATACAATGCTGTTTTTTAATAGACTGTGCATGAATGTTAACAATGTATAACAAATAATACCTTCCAAAGTCAGAAGATTTATGTTGCACTGGCCATGATTTAAGCAAATGCCCTTACATAGCAATTCCCAGATAGAAATTTACTAAGTCATTGTTAAATATTTATACTTGTGAATAATTTACTTTGGTAATTGGCCAAGTTTAAAGATAAAATGCTTTTAAATTTTGAATTAGACTAGTGAACTACAATCTGCTGTGTTTGAGCATTTTGGGCATCCTTCCTATTCTTAGGGGTAACAAACATTTTTTTTTCTCTGTTTAAACTTAAAATTGAAACTGTTGGCTAACGCTGAAAGGATTCCAGATCATGCAACAAGCAGTGCAACACAATAGTCACCAGAAATAGCTAAAAGTGGAGAGTGTATTGAATGTGTACAGCAAAACTATATTTGTAAATTGTCTTATGGGCTTTTTTAACATGATATTTATTTTTCTTTAACAATATTTGTATAATGTTTTTCAACAAGAATGGTTCTTAGGGAAGTTCGCAGTATGAAATTAATAGATAGATCTTATTGTATAAACCCTCTGTGATAGGTCCAAAATACTAAACTGTCAGTGGTATCATATAGAACCTTATCTTGACCTTGGCCACAAAGCTAATAATGGTAGGAGTTAGTCCTTTTGAGCACAGATATTTAAGAGTTCCCCTCATTCAGATCTAGCTACCATGCCAGAAGATGCTGAATTAAGATCCATAATCTCTGAATATTTAGCTGTGCCGACTCAGCATCTCATGAAGGCTGAGATCCCACCTGTATGCATATTCTCCTCAATTTTAGATATGTTTTGCTAGAGTCTTCAATTCTTTGAAGTGCACAGTAAGACGTTCCTAAAGATCTGCTTCCCTTTAATCTCTACCTGCTTCCTGGATGACTTTAGCCTCCAGGCTTAGAGAATAGTTCTTTTGTTAGCAGTTGTGGTAGTGCTTTTGTTGTGTGTAAGCCCCTGTTTGGGTAGCTGTTGCATTAAAAATCAGTGTGAATGACTTGTGCCAGGTAGCAACATCAGAAAGCAACCTTTGCTTAGGTATATCGACCCATGAATCCTTGGCTACTCTTCGCTCACCCCACCCCTCCATCCTGTCCCCATTGCTTTGGCAGTTAAGGGACATGGATCTCTTTACAAGCCAAGAAACTCTCACTAGAGGATTGACATGCTCTACTTGGATCAGAATAGGAGATCAGAGAAGGAGAGCGGCAACAAGGCAAAGGAGCTGGAGGAACACCCCTACAAGAAAAGGCTGAAACAGCTGGGGCTTTTAAAGTCTAGGAATGTAATCCTGGTAAATAATAAGGGACAACTGTATTGAATTAGAACTTTAAGGCTGTGATTTTATGAGCCAAAATATCTCGAGCCTAACTCTCATTCCGTGATAGATGGATAGTTGTGCTGATAAGCGAATACCCTTTTCTGAATTTATGATTTGAAAACTTAGGATCCAGGATACTTTAATTTCTGGGGGAAATCTACATACTTTTGTACTCTAGGACAATGAAATGTCTGTGTCTGTCTGTAGAATAGTATCCTGCCCAGAATAAAAAGTCTGAAATGGTAGTGAACTGGACATTGTGCAAAAAAAAAAAAGTTGGCTCTTTGTCCTGCGTCTCTTTGCAGAGCTGCTCTTCTTCGCTTTATGTGAAAGGCTCACTAATGTAGTAAGTTAGAAAGCAATATCTTAGGGAAAAGTGTATTTTTCAGTTACATAATTGGCTGTGATAATATCTTAGTGGTCTGTCTTAACTCCGAAATAATTTTGGTTGCTGACAAACAAGCTTATGATTTTGCAGAAATCAACAAGTACCAGATATCCTACAGGTTTTTTTGAAACTTTTTTTAGTTATTTCCAGAAATCAGCACCAGACAAGTCATATAAAGGATCAATAGAATCTTCGATATCTTTGATTGCAGGAGGTAGAGCAGCCTTGCTGTTATAATCACTTGAGCAACTGGAGAGAATGCTTTTGTCCTGCAAGTGAAATAAAAAGCTTTCTATAGTCAAAATAAAATGATCTACTTTATGTGAAGTGTGTGGTTGAAAACACTTCCCGTTTCTTTTTCCGGAGGCACCAGTGTGCATGTGCAAGATTGAAAGGGAGAGAGAAGAACTGGAATTCAAATTGGAGATCAAAATATTAAGAATTGAAAATAAAAATATTAATGTCAGCATATATGCTTGGTGAATGTATAATAGCAAAAGAGTGCAAGTAAAAGTCAGTTTTATTCTTTTGAGGTTCCAAATGGACAAAAATAATATGCTGGAGAACTAAGGTGGAAGATAATCCTAAAGGAGGAGACAATCATAAGTTTAAACAAAATGATGTTGTTATTTCATTGACAACAAAGAACAGAATGATAGAAAGAATACTATATATTCTGGCGTAGAAGACTACTTTTTAACCCAGGAAAATCTTCTCAAAAGTCGGGGGTCGTCTTCTTATACGGCAAGTATATCCCAAACTCTATATTTTAACTGGAAAGTTGGGGGTCGTCTTATGCACCCAGTCGTCTTGTACGCCAGAATATACGGTAGTTTTACCTGTAGTAATACACAGCTGTAGAACCTGATAGGGATGTGCACAAATATTCGTAATATTAGTTATTCATACTAATTTGTACAAATTCAGACATTCATACATTAACATTCGTAGGAATAGTTCAGTCATTAGTATGAATAGCTTAGACATTCATTAAACTGGGGAGGTGGGGAAGTGTCTGCGCCAGTCACATGTGCAATGGACCCAGATTGCATTCAGCATGGATTCAGGTCAGATTTGACACTTTCAGAGCAGATATGTTATGGGATATGAATTGGATACATATGTATGTCAGATATATATATATCAGATATGCATCGGATATTTATACGAATTGTAAAAATACATTTGTATTGAATAGAATCCTACTACATTTGAAGGGAATCTATTTGAATGAATACGGATTTTCTAACATTGGATTTGTCATGAATCGAATGTCAAAAAACCATTCGTGCACATCCCTAGAACCTGAGCAACAACAAAGAAGAAGAAAAAGGTGGATGCTTTTAAATTGTAGAACTGGATGCTGTTACTGACCATACAGTGCAGTTTAAAATAACATATCGATTAGTCTGGAATCATTCTGACTCCTTCCTTAAAGCATTGGTGATTAAGTAGAGGCTCTCATCTTTAGGCATAGGATGCAAACAAGTAAGTCTGGAAAAAATATTTTGGTTGGTAAAGTTGGGGGAAGCGGAAGAAATGGAAGACAATAGACAAAAAAGGTGACTATCCTTGGTAGAACAGAGAGGCCTTACCAAAGACAAGACAAAATATCAAGCATCTATCTATGTAGTAATCTAATCATTGCATTTTAACAGTGAAAACAGAATCAGGGTCAAAATATGATGGAATTATCTTAGCCAAGTAACCATCCATCTCTTTGTCTAGTCAGTATATGTGCAATTTTGCAGTTTATGTGAGCTTGTCTCTTGACCCCTTTTCACTTTTTCTGAGCCTTACACATTTTATTGTCATTGTTGAGATCAAGATCATCTAACACTGTCAACCCGATACTGCAGTACTTCCAGGAACAGTGCACCTCCCCTGGGGCAGAACGTGGGATAGTTAAAAGAACAGAAGAAGCAAATGTTTTGTGTTATTTCTGAGTTTTCTGATTATGTTCTTGAAAGTAAAATAAAAAATATACTGGTTGAGCAAGAGCCCAGTGGCATGTTCCTGTAGCATAGATGTGTTATCCCTCTACTTTCCAGTACATATAAATAATTCTAATTGTGAAAAGACTAATTGCTTTTCCTAGGATGATTCAGGCCTCCACTTGAGCGTTCCTACATGCAGTAGGTGCTGGCAACATCACTTCGTTCTCATTCAAAAATCCTGGTCACAATCTAAAGTAGTCTTTAAGTCCTATTTCCCAGATCATACTGGAGGCCAAGCCAACTGCATCTTGAACCATATGTGTTTTGCTCAGGGAATAATTTATTGAGTATTAGCAAAAAGCATCTGTGTTCCCATCCTAAGCCAGTGTTAAAGAAAGCGTTTAATGAATAACCGGAGCTCAGAAGTAGTGAACTGGATGAGTACCATTGGATCTGTGTTGCTTGCTCTTTTGAGCAAATGAGCCGTGGCTGAAGTTGCCTGTTTTTTTCTTTCTGCAGATACCTAAAAGAATTCCGCACAGAGCAGTGCCCACTCTTTGTGCAGCACAAGTGTACTCAGCACAGGCCCTATACATGCTTCCACTGGCACTTTGTCAACCAGCGTCGTCGCCGGTCAATCCGCCGTCGGGATGGCACCTTTAACTACAGTCCTGACATTTACTGCACCAAATATGATGAGACCACAGGGATTTGCCCAGAGGGAGATGAGTAAGTCGCTCAAAGCTGCATCTTCGCTTACCAGAGAAAGATTCGAGTCTGTGGTCAGAGGGAGAAGAGGATTCAACCAACCAAGAGCAACTCGTGAAGAGAGATGTAAAAAAAATTGTAGGAAGAACATGTATGAAGTAGTTTTTATAACTGCATCACCCATCTGTGTGTGTTCTCCCCTCCGCCCCCAAGGACCCTGGAGAATTTAGTGAGGTTTATTTTAAAATAACCACCAAAGATCACATACACATGACATATCCTTATTTCAGGAATGTAATTGTTCCCTAAGAAGAAAAATAGGCATTGGACAACGACAAGGATTATATTCATCTTAAACCGTTCTTGTTTTGGAGCATGTTTCTCTTCTTGCATTTAGGTGTCCATTCCTGCATAGAACCACTGGTGACACGGAGCGGAGATATCACCTGCGCTACTACAAGACTGGAATCTGCATCCATGAGACTGACTCAAAAGGAAACTGCACCAAGAATGGCCTTCATTGTGCTTTTGCTCATGGGCCCCATGACCTCCGCTCCCCAGTTTATGATATCAGGTTGGTTGTGGTGGGTGAAACTCCTACGTCTGTGGAAATGTGTTTGCTTGACTCTAAATTGAACAGATTGGAGAATCTGTTTTGCTTTAGCAGAAGAGTCATACTTTTTTATCCTTGCTTTTTTTCCCTCCCAGCCAAAATCATACAAGTATTTCAGGCAAAATTGGTATGATCACTGAACATGCAGTAGCAGTCTGGCTAGGGATATGTGTAGACTTCCTATAAATCAATTTACTCTATAGCTTTACCACTTCAGCAAAAGATAAAAATAATTTGCCTTTCAGTTCTTAAAAGGAAAAAAAAGCAAGCATGATTTTTCTCTTGGAAATCAATCTGTGAGAGTGAAATAAGCTGTCTTAAATGCTTTTATCAGTTGTGGTCAAAATGCATATATGGCACTGGCAACTGATCTGAAAAACCTATTTACTACCAAATTAGTAAAGAGAACGAGAGAAAGCTCATGGTTTGTAGGGAGATGGTTAGTCTTTCTTCATTTCACTTCTCCCCTGTATCTTTCTACACCTCTACTGCTTAGATCCACAAAGCATAAATGTACGCTTGAGGCCTCTAGGAGGGAGTAATTAGAAAGACAGAAGTGTCAGCTGGGAAAAGATTAAGTACTTCTCCCCTTCAGATCTCATCTTGTGCTGCTGTGCAACTATTTATCAAAGAATAGGGTTCTACTATAAAATGTCTCCCACCAAATGGAGTCAGGGGCATATTTTCATCTTACATTAAGCCCACTAACCGCTGGATGTATTTAGTAGCGGATTTAGGTTATCAGATGAGAGGTATGTTAATTCTTAATTTCTAAACATGAAAATTGAGGAGGGTTTGATGTTCAGCTTTTGCTGTGGATTTTCTTTGCTCGGCTGTTTATTTGATTCTGTTCCCAAAGGGAGCTTCAGGCCATGGAGGCCTTGCAGAATGGCCAGACAACTACAGAGGGTGGTATGGAGGGCCAGTCTGCTGTTGCTGCTAGCCATGCTATGATAGAGAAGATACTTAGTGAAGAGCCAAGATGGCAAGGTGAGTTCATCAGGGTTTTATATGATAATGCTGCCTTTGCACAACCTGTTCCATCTTAACATAGGAAGGACTAGGCTTATTGTTTTGGATTAACCAGCTATGCTTGTCTTCACAGACACAACATATGTTTTGGGAAACTACAAAACAGAACAATGTAAGAAGCCCCCACGCCTCTGTCGCCAGGGTTATGCCTGTCCCTACTACCATAATAGCAAAGATAGAAGAAGGAGCCCTAGGAAGCATAAATACAGGTACATTACATTAAGACCTGGTTAAATTTGCCAAGGATCAAAGGATCTGATCTTTTACCTTTTTCATAAAGAAAAATTATCTATGTCTCTGCTGTAGACCAGGGACTCAGGGGGACTGGGGCGTTCTGTGACCACAAGTGTCTGTTGAAACTTACAACTCAAATCTCCCCAGTACTACATAAATAACGTTTTTGTCGTTACTAGGCAGTTACCCCTCATTCCTCCATTAATACTTTTTTCTTCTCTTAAGTATCTGCCCAACAGCAAAGACATTGTGTTCACTCTTACATTTCACTTAACTCTGTTATTAAGCGGGCTGTGAGTGTATTTGTACTTGAAATCAGGGAGCCCTATATGTCTGTAATTGGTGGAGGTGTCCAGATGCATGATTTCACTAGATGCATAAATTTGTTTGCTTTCCTTTTCTCTCCCTCTTTGTTTTATATTATGTCTGGGTTTTTTCTTTCGTTATGTCAATTAGACTAGGACCTGTAGGGAATTGTCTTATCTTTTAATCTCTTGTAGAGCACTTGAAGGTTTGTTGGAGTTTTTTTTTAGACAGTTCATAAGTAATTAAATTGTACTGTGCTGCCACAATTTTCAAAGTAGGAATTGCTTCCTTGAAAGGGCTTCCATGTGAGAATTATGCTAAACAGCAAAACTTGATGCTTCAGAGAAAAGACTGGGTAAGAGGGAATCTCTCTGACCTGTTAAGTCTCAGGATTTGTTTAAGCTATGCATCATTTAGACATTTGCCACTTTGGCTTCTGTTCCTGCCGCCGTGGACCATCTTTGCTAAAGGGTTTAAAAATCCTGTCTTTGCTGTGGGAAATAATTCAACTTCTCCAGAGAACATGCATTTTAGTATTCAGCTGTACGTCATAGACACTTTTAAAACTTACCAGCTTCTGTCATAATTAAACTCGAACTGAAATAATTTCCGCTCAGCTGAGAAAATCCTCTTCAGCGTCTGTGGAAGACAGTTGATGTATTCAGCGAGGAGAAGCTAAATTGGCAAAGCGCTCAGGAAAGAGTGGGATCTTGAGGTCCTATTTGGGCCTGTGTGGCGACTTCAGAAGATACCAAGGAAGACATTCGGTTTTCTGACTTTGCTACTTTGCTGCCTTCCTTCCACAGGTCCTCCCCCTGCCCCAGTGTGAAACATGGAGACGAATGGGGAGATCCCAGTAAGTGTGACAACGGGGATGCGTGCCAGTACTGTCACACTCGCACAGAGCAACAGTTTCACCCAGAGGTACAGTGAGAACTCTTCCTGTTGGCTAGATGAGTGGAGAGACTTCAGGATGTAGTGATGCTGTATTGCTTCTAAGAAAGACATAAACATCCAGTAAGAATACTGGAAGGGGAAATGGAGGTCCTCAAGTGCTTGAAATCACTTAGGAATGTGGACTCTTCCATTATAAATATTGCCACTTCCAGTAGCTAGATGTGCAGAAGTAGATTTTCCTAGGTATCCCCAAGAGCACCTGGCAGAGATTGCTGGATCCAGTCTGAGATGTGAAAAGTTACTCAGTGGTTGGGTATGGGAGAAGGTGGGATTGTGGACTGGGCATTTGGCCTCTGTGCAGAAGCCTAGCACAGTCAGAATCCTGTTGGTGTGTGAGATTCAGATGCAGTCTTGTGGATAGGCAGGGGGTGGGGCTGCAGTGACTGCATGGCATTTTTAAATTTATTGTTATTGTACGTCAACTGAAGCCATTTCTGGAGAGAGACAATTTGGCCACAGTTATACATGCTCTGGTAACCTCTAGATTGGACTATTGTAACGCGCTCTACATAGGGCTGCCCTTGAAGACGTTTCGGAAGTTGCAGCTAGTGCAGAATGCAGCTGCCAGAGTGCTGATTGGAACAGCTAGCCGGATGCACATCACACCAGTTTTAAAAGCGCTGCATTGGCTACCAATTCACTACCGAGCCCAATTCAAGGTGTTAACTCTGACTTATAAGGCCCTAAATGACTTGGGCCCCAAATATCTAAAGGAGCGCCTTCTCCCATATCGACCTGCCCGTGCCTTAAGATCAAGTGGTGAAGCCCTCCTGGTCATCCCACCATCCTCATTAGTGAGACTGGTGGGCACCCGGGTAAGGGCCTTTTCAGCGATAGCTCCCAAATTATGGAATAGCCTCCCCCTCGAGGTACGTCATGCCCCTTCCTTACAGATATTTAGGAAATCGGTAAAGACCCACCTCTTTACCCTGGCCTTTGGCTGAGATGAGATGATTATATTCTCTCCCTTCCCTAGTCACAGGCACAACAAACACAATATGGAGTGTACTGTTCTAAATTTGCTGAACTTTTAAGTGTTTTTAATCTATATTTAATGCCTATATTGTTGTTAATCTACTTTTTGTTTTTAATATGTATCTTGTGATTAATTTGCTGTGACCCGCCCAGAGACCTTAGGGTATGGGGCGGGATAGAAATGTAAACAAACAAACAAACAAACAAATAAATGTTGTCTGGATCTGTATTGAAATGACAAATCCGTCCAAAGTAGAGATAAGTGGCTTTACTGACTTAGAACTCTCCTTCTTTTACAGTGTTTGTTTTCAAATAATGTTTGTCACTATTGTTGTGGTTTTGCAGCCCCTGTTTCTCAGCAGGGTCCTTTTAAATAATAGAAATCTGCTCTGTGGGAAGCGGTAGATGGGTGAATGCTGAATATAAGCTTAATTGGGGAGATGCCAACCTTTGCTCGTTTCTTGCTGTTCTTCTCACACATTTTTTAAAAATGCGTCAGTATAGATAAGTGGATTTCTCTCTGTCACATTCTACATTATTGTGTTTTTTTCCAGATTTACAAATCAACAAAATGTAATGACATGCAACAGTCTGGCAGCTGCCCACGAGGACCTTTCTGTGCCTTTGCACATGTAGAACGTACGTGGTCTTTTCCTTATTTAAGAGTAAAGGTTTTTGCTTTGAGCAAAGTATTGTCTGAGTTCCGAAGTGATTTAATTTGTGACTTGGGCAAAGACTAAACTTTTTTAAAAACAATTTGTTCCTCACCCCATCCTTCCAGCTCCCCAAACCGTGGGAAGGAATTAACAAAAATAAATATTCCGGAGACTGTTACTTGGGTGGATGGTTTGTGCTACAATTTTATTTCTTCAAAGTTAAATGACATCCAGTGGTATTTGAGGAATCATAGTTGTTTTATGTGTTGATATGCATATTTTGGTATTTCAGTTTATAATTGTTTACTTGCAGCTATGAGCGTGCTGTTCAGGTTAATAGAGCCAAAAGAGCAATTTTTCTGCTTTAATATTTCCCTTGATCCTCTTGAGTTTTTCTGGGAGGAACAAAACCAGTGTGCTCTTAGAAATGTCTGTCAAGTGTTTTAACATGTAGATGCTAGAGCAAGGCATTTTTCCCTGCTGATCACACATATCCACCAAATACTTCTTTGTGGAAGGAGAAATTGTTTGGACTATTACATTTTCCTGTACTGTGATTTGTTTGTTAAATAGATATATGCCCCATTATAAATTGTGGTAATTATTTTTGCAATTTTGGCTTTTGCTTTTTATTTTAAAGAAATATGAATAATGAACACACTTTCACTTTGTTTTGATGCTTTGTTGTTTTTAGCTCCAAGTATAGCGACTGTTGCTTGGCATCATATAGAGCAACCAGAATGGCTTCTTTGCCAAAAAGGGGCACAATTCCCAATTGAAATGGATCTAGAAAATGGCTACCATCCAAGAGTCTTTAAACTTGCTCAGTGACCACCCATTGCAATAAGTTGCCCCAAAAGAGAATGTTGGCAACAGGATGGCATTGATATCCTCAGGGTTTGGGGGAAGGCGTTCTTAAGAGTGAGGGATTATCAACAAGTTAAGGCAATCCAGAACCTTTCCCTCACTCAAAGACCTTCCTAACCCTAAACACTATTGCCCCGTTGCTGGATTTTATAAATCCTGATGTGCAGAAATCCAGGCATTTGTTCATGTTCATTTTCTTGGGGTAGACAGGTGCGAGTGTAGGCTCAGGTCTTGTCCAGAAATACTTCATAACAACAGGGTTCTCCTTCTCAGGCAACCTTTTGCAAAAACGAACCAAATATGCAGCTTGCTAAACAAAAACACTTGTAAGCATTTTGCTTTGGCACAAGAAAGTGCTAAAGCTGAATACTGATTTGCAAGTATATCTTAAGATACCCCAAGGACTTTGGAAAATAACTCAGCCACCTTCAAATTCACTGTGTGTGGACTTACGGGCCGTTTCTGTTATCCCAGAACACATGGCATTCCAAAGTTTATGTAGGCTTTAGAGTCTGCTGCAAGGGCTGTGACAACCAGGAAAGAAAGTGCTTAGCCTCGGAGCCCCAGAGAGACCTTTTTTGGTAGCACCATTTGGCGCACTGTTGAAGTGAATCCGCCTGCTAAATTGGGGAGGCATGCACCCCTTCTACACACAGCCCTGTTCTATATTCTACAGGCCCCTGGACCTCTGGTCTAGGCAACAAGTATCCTGGTCTAGGCAACCATTTAGGCTGTCTAGACTGAGTTGTGCTTCATCCCATGGGGACTTAGCAGTCTAGCTGGGGGTGGGGCCTCTCTTACTCTATCCATAATGGGAAGGAAAAGCCCAGAAGAGGTCTAAGCTCTAGACCAGCATACCAACCAGTGCATGAAAGACCCTTAGCTTTAATGCCATATAGCACTGGCAGATAACACCTCCTGACACATTTGTTGATTTCGCTTTCACACTGCTGTTTTAGAAACAGAGCTTTGTTTTTATCCATGTACATCCCTATATGGATGAACTCATATTGTTTTCAGAGTGTCTTGCAAGCTGCCATCTAGCACCAGCTGGAATCAGCAGTCACTTTCCATAGTGCTGCCATTACTCTGATTTTCCTATCATTTCCTGAACAACCAAAAGTCCAGTAAGTGTACTTATACTATGGAAGGAACTGAACCTCTCTATGTGCCTCATGAGTACTCCAGAAAGTCATAATTAGTGATATGAACCAAAGAAGTTCAGACAAGTTTGTGCAAGCCATACTGCACGAATATCTTCAGTTGTTCAATGAGCTATTCAACAAATGGAACTATTCAGGAGAGTGGAGGGGCAGCAGAAGAGCCAAATGCCAGGGAACTCCTTTAACCCAGGAAAGCCTCACCTGCCTTCAGTGCACACAGTCAAGCAGCAAAATAAACTTCAGGAAAATTTGTCAAAGGCCCAAGCACAGGTTCTTTACACCTGGTAACCCTCATCCCCCTCTTCACACAAAGCAGGCAAGCAGCAAAATAAACCTCAGGAAAAACAATAACGGCCCAGGGGTGGATATTTTAACCCAGAGAAGGTTTACTCATCTTCAGTGTGTGTGATTAAGCAGCAAAATAAACCTCAGGAAATATAAGAGAGGTCCAGAGATGGGACCTTTATCCCTGGCAAGTCTCACCCCTCGTCACACAAAGCAGGCAAGCAGGAAAATAAACCTACCAAAAAAATAAGTCACAGATTGAGACCAAAGAAGATCAAGGTTAGGAAAACGCCTTAGGCTGGAAAGGCTCACCATTATCTGCCTTCACTCCAAACGGGGGGAAAAACATACGAAAGAACTTTTATCAGCCTGGACCTGGCTGTCCCATCAGCAAACAAGAAGGCAGACTGCAGTTGCAGCAGTAAGCAGACAGGCAAACAAATTAAGTAGGAAACAGAGGAACAAATGAGTAAAACAAAAGCCAAGTAAGGGGGACAGAGAGAGAATCAGAAAGCAACTCAGTTTACACAGGCAAAGCCAAGCCACAACGAGGGATGCTTGCATTAAAACACTGCAGCAGTTCAACTCTGATTAAAAGCAAATTAAAGGAAAATACTGCTCTCTTGTCTTTTTATGCCGGTCCTTAAGCTCCCTCCTCGCACTTATTTCCCTGACACCAAAACATAAACAAAGCAAAGCCAGCTAACAATCATATAAGGAATCATTTGAGCTGCAGTCACCCAATTGCAAAAGGCAACAAAGCAACCAATAGGGAAGATATTTCAAGAAATTTGGTGAGTAACCAAGAGAGCAAAATAGAGAATACAGGCCTTTTTTTTAAAGGCATAGCTCCTGCAAATAGATCATCAAACGCACCGCCAACAGGCCTGTTTGGGTATTGCGTCCAGGTTGGAGGGACAGGCAGGCCATTTTACAGGAGTTGAGAGCTTCACCTTTGCCTTCTGCTTGAAGCCCAAAAGCCAGTTGATGGGCCACTGTATGAGACAGAATCCTGGACTAGATGGACTGTGGCCTGATCCAGTAGGGCTCCTCATATGTTCTTATATTCTTATGAGGAGTGTGAATTTCTGCAACAACATATGCAAAAACCTATATTTTATTTATTTATTTACATTTCTATCCCACCTCATACCTGAAGGTCATAACGATTAAATGCATAAATATAGGATAGTGACTCTTGGCTTGGCTACAGTATTCTGGGTAGTTTAGGAATGAGTCAGTCATATTGGAGCAGTTTAGAGAAGTAATGAAGGCGATTGTGAGCTGGAAACAAAGGCCTATGAGGAAATACTGAGAAAACCAAGTGTGTTTACCTAGAAAGAACTGAAGGGGATACAACTATCCTTCTCCAGGTAACCTGTAAGAACTGAGAGGAGAGGGCTGCAATATGTTACCTCAGAATGCAGTCACTTAAGTTGTAATGAAAAAGATTCCAGTTGAATATCTGAGAAAACATCCATGTTTTAATAACATTTTGGCAGACCCTCACCAACACTTAGGCAAGAACTGGGTGGACACTTATTGAAGGAGGTTTTTTCCTGTTAATTCTTGCGTTCAATAGGCCAGTTGACTAAATGATTCTTTCCTGTTACTCAGAGCAAATAGCAGGGCAACGTGTGGTTCTACCAGAACTGTGTTATCCATTTTTTGCTTGTCTGACCTTTTTTGTTTTGTTTTGTGTTTCTTTACAGAACCTCCACTTAGTGAAGAGATACAGTCAACGTCTGCTGTTTCCAGTCCAACGCAAACAGGCCCCGTAATGTATATGCCCTCAGCAGCAGGCGATTCTGTTCCTGTTAGTCCTTCTAGTCCACAAGCCCCAGACCTTAGCAATGTACGTAGAACTGTTAGCAAGTGTGTTTTCTGTTCGTTCTTGACTTGGGTGTTTTATATTGGTTTAATGCAGACCTCTCTAAAGATGAATACGCCCATGAATTGCAACTGAGGGTCCTCTGATTCAGAGGCTTTGAATTCAGCAAATAGTGGGCGCATTTATCTACAGAGAATTTGGTGGGTTTGGAGAACTGTGAGCCAGGTCCATCTGTAAGCCAAAATATCAAAGGGATGTGTTGGCATGGGCTTAAATAATAACCAAAACTTCAAATGGGTTTAGACAGGCCTAAGCTCCTTTAAACTTAACTGAAGTCATTTCCAGGCTGCCATATAAAGAGGCCTCCAGCTTTTCTCCAGACATTTAAAAGCAATGTAATAACGATACACCAAACTACAGTTCATCAAAACACAAACTGCACCAAGAGGCGTGAGACTGTTAGGTGCTTTACCAGTCAGTCCTGGCCCCTTTGGGCAGCTTTGTGTAACTACTGAGTAGGAAGTTACGTCCAAAAGATGAGGGGAATTCACTTCAATTCTGCAGGATGTTCTGTCACCACTTTAGCAACCTCAATGGGTGAGGCTGAGGTACACGGCAGTGTACATATGTACTCATGTGCAGCTACGCACACGCACAGTGATCTGTGCCCATGATGTCTCTGCACATGCACCTAGCTGTGCATGAGGTCGTATGCACACACGCAGTTCACGCTTCCATATACTGAAATTCATTACATCCCTTTGATGCAATGCTTCATGCTTAAAATTTGTCTCGTTTTGGGAGATGCTTGTTTGAAAATGATAACATCTAAAGCATCAAATCCTGTAGAAGTCTGGTTTGTTTGTCTTCTGGTTTCTTTTTTGAGCTTAGGAACTTTAAGAGCAAGAGGAAAGATGTGATTTCTTGGTAGCACTCCTGAATGCTTTTGTAAGCCTAATCTGAATTTATACTAGTGGATTGGAGTGCAGGACTGTTGGTGTTCTCTGAGCTGACTTTTTTTTCCTTCTGCAGATGCTCTGCTATCTGTGATGTTACTTAGTCTGGTAGTGGAACTTGTGCTGAAAAAATAGTTCAGCTCAGAGTATTCCGAAAATGATGCTTACTTGTACACAGTGCCAGTTGTTCGTACATAAGTGTTCGGGACGTGTGTATGTCATTACATATTTAAAGCCTTTAACCAAGATAGTTTCATTTTGTGTCAATTAGGGATGTACATGTTCCTCAGTTGTCAGGGTTCAGTGATTCATCTAGCCAGCGGAAGGGAGCATTACACAATCACAAACTGCTTTGTGCTAGTGTTTTCAGGTTCAGTGCTTGCCAAAGGCTACTTTCTTCTTCCTCTGCCCCGATTCCCTGCCAAGCCTTCTAAACCCAGCATCGTTTGGCACACAGCCAACCCAAACCCTCAATCTCTAGTTTTGATGGTACACCTACAGATTAGCTTTGGCTGTCCCTCAGCGCAATCTTGCGGTGAATTATGTCAAACCACCTTCTAGCAATAGGTATGTAGCCTACCCTATAGCAAGCGCAAGCTCTCGCATTTTTGTTCCTGATAATTAACTTGAGATTTTTGCATTTCATTATACCTTGCCTTGAGGAGATCCATGTAAGATGATTCATAAATAAATCACAAAAATGAGGATGATGCATGAGCCTTCAGTCACCTCTCTCCAGGCTTTTCTTGTACTGAGGCGTGAGCCCATATGTTTCATCATTCTGTGTGTACGGCACAGCTGATGGAATCTCTGCATTGAATTAAACCTACAAACTGAATCATAATAGCCTACCAGCCCCCAGCAAAATCAGCAACAGCACTGAATAAAGCAGTCTTTTTCTGTTTGGCACCCTTCCATTCCTGTTGGAAGTTTTTGATCCTCCAGAAACAGTTGAGAGTTCTCCTTCCTCTTTCTTGAGGATTGCGAGCTACTGTCAGTGGTAGCATGCAAAAAGGAAGGTGAGACATCTTGGCAAGGCAAGTGCTGATTTAGTGTGCCTTCCTCTTCACTGCAGTGTGCAGAGCTAATAAGATGGGATCTTTGACCCATTCACTAGTGGGGAAGAAGATGGCGTTGTAAAATAATCAGTCTTCAAATGGACAGAGTGACTTTTCTCTTTTCTGCACCTAGCTGAGAAAGTTTTCCCTCTAGTGGTGCAGCAGTGAAACTGCAGTGCTGAGGAGGAAATTCTCTCTGATCTGTTGTACAGACACAAACTTTGGCAATGCTCAGTTTTGCTTTGGCAAACCCACCACTGACTTACGAGCTTTAGAAGGTTGACCAATAGCCAGTCCTCATGCCTGTGAGATTAGCCTCCTAGCATATGGCCTACAAAAAGGTATATAATTTGATTTGATCAATTAAATATAAATATGGTTATGAAGCAAATCATGCTGTTTACCTAATTCTGTGTTTTGATTTTGATTTTTTTACTATAGGTATGGAATAAACCAGGAACTCTGCCAACTAGTCCAACTTCTACTACAGTAAGTAACCATTCTAAAGTCAAAAGATATTAGTCATTAGATTACATATCTTCCACTGATTGAATGAGAAGCATCAGTGTGGAAATTCCTGCAATGCTTAATTTAAGCCTTATAAAACTGTATGAACCTAACTGTAGGTCTAGGTTTTCTGGCAGAGAACAACAGTAATGTATATTTCCCTATGCCCTGGTTGCCTTTTCATATCTGTCCTGCTACACTGAAATAAAATGCTAATAAAAATCTAAAAGGCTCTAATAATTTTGTACACATTCCAGTGAGTTTACACACTAACATTGAGCCTTATGACTAGAGGATAGGTAGATATTAGTCAAATGTGTAAAAACAAAGAGACTAAGCCCAGGATATCAACTGTTTGGGGGGGAAATGTTTTAAATGGCTTAAACATTTCTTGCAAAATAACTTTTTGAAGTGTAAGAAACAGTTTTGTTCATTTAAATATCTATTATTTATTTATATTTTTATTAAAAGATTCCTGTACCACTTCCCATTAAAATTCCAAAGGACTTTTAAAAACATAAAACATTAAAAACAGCAATAAAGACATTTAAAATGATACATTTGGTCAAAAACATATTAAACATTGGGTGAGATAAGAAAAAGACATACCAAAAAAGGACTGTTTAGGGCAGTAATAAAGTATGCAACAACCCAACCAAGAATATTTTCCTATGAAGTAATTTTAATTTACAATTATAATATAATGAACTAAAATGTTCTGCGTCAAAAATTCCCTAGTATATAAATATAGTAAGGGACAAGACAATAACTTTAGACTGTACAATTAAAGCAGTTGATTTGTGCAACAATTTTGATATAATGATAGTTCAGTCCAATATTAGCTTAAACTGATAACATTAAATATTCGTCTGTACATCTCCATAATCGTAGCTGTAGAAGTGCCACAGAGGAGCTGTAAAATAATACCATGGTTTATTATGAGGCCCACCTTGAAAGTGAGCCACAAAATGAAAACCTGGCTGGGTTTGCCTATTTGCTGCAAGTCAGGCTCAGTACGTATTTCATTTTGAATTGGTCTATTGAATCTTATAATTAATCGGAGCATTTTTTTCTACTAAAGACCATCAACAATGTAGCAGACAATATATTAGGAATTGCTGACTGTCCGCTGTAGAAATCCCTTTGGTGGTGTGCCCTGCATGGTTGATCCTCCTCCTGTTCCCAACAGATTCTTTGTAGGAATAGCAGTCTTGGAAGCCCATCTAATATATGTGGATCACCTCCTGGAGCCATTGGAAAACCCCATAGCTTGGAAAGTATTGGCTTTCCTACAGAATCAGTAACTGCAGCTAGCAGCTATAAGAAAGCACCTGGATTTGAGCGGGAAGACCTGGTTGGAACAGAGTACCTGAAGAGTTTCAAATGCCAGGTATGAAGTGGAATATTTGGGGCAGGGGGACTGACACTAGGTATTTCATTTATTTATATTTCTATCCTGCCCAATACCCAAAGGTCTCACAGCAGGTCACAATAAAATTGCTAAAAACATAAAATAAAGTCACTGTGGTTTTATGTTAAAATTTTGAATGATTTGCCAGTGTTGACAGGTGGTTCAAAATTTAATATAAAACCACAGTTCTTCCGCAAGCCATTAAATGTTTTGGTCCATGCCATGAAACTTGCTTGAGACAAATGCTGCATAAGAGCCCAAAATGCTGTAAATTTCTTGGCGGCTAGAAATTAAAGGCAAGGATTAGTAATAAATTTGTTATATAGTTTGTGCTTTGCAAAAGCAGCTGCCATCCACTGTAATGTACTTTCCTCATTCCTGGAGTATTTTTAGTATTTATCTGGCAATTTTCCAAAGATTGTCAGTTTTCTTGCACTTAACTTTAAGCCCTGCATCCGCACTTAATGTGTTCTTAATCATACTGGACACCAGGCAATAAGAACAAGGAATTCAGATGATCAGTGGGATTAAGAGGCAAATAATTTAACTGAGTTGTGTTTTGTGCTCACATTTTGATATAGATCATTTAAGAGCTATAAACTACAGATAGCTACTTGTTTCTGATGGGGAGATTAAGAAACATTTGTTCTGCTGGGAAAAGTGAATTAGTACGCTGAGTTTGACTCTTGATGGACTACACAGATAGATCCATGCAAGTTTCTTGGCAGCAGTGTAGAATTAATTTGCCATTAGAAGATGCCAGGGATTGAACCCGGATGCAAAATAGTTGCTGTGCCACTGAGCTACAAACAGTCTCAAACAGCAAGCTACCTTGCAGCCAGGTGGTCTTTGGTGCAAATAGCACAATTAAAGAGAAGACGACGTTATAGTCCTTAGCATATTCATTGAAGCATAGTCCATAGATGTTTGGTACTAGAATCTACAAAGGTATTTTTTATGCCACGGGAATGGTGCCACGTTGTGTTGTCATAAATCTTTTGCTTGTGTTTGCAATGGCATGGGAGACGTCTCTCAATCCTCATAGTGGTGCTCCGGTTGAGTTAATCCATGCAGAACGTCCAGAAATAGAATTCTTTGTGGAATGATGGGATTTCTGCAACCCTGGGTCGTGGGAAGAAGCCTCAGCTGTCATTTGTTTTTGCTTTTTTTGTGAGACTTTTAAATTTACTTCTCAGAATTATATTCAGTTACTACTTTGGGAATTTTTTGCCCCAATGTTTTTAGGCAACATTAGTAAAGTAATCTGTATTGTGTATGCTATGTACACTCTTATTTTGCCTTATGTATCAATCTAATCCTATTGCAATCAGTCATCTTACTTGTTTAATTACTATTTTATTATGATGACTGGCCCGGGGTCACCCAGAGGCACGGTAACCATTACACTATGCTGTCTTTCCCTCAAAATGGGAAGTTCTGTAGGAATTTCACAGCCTCATCAAAAGTTAACAAAAAGGCCGGTTCAAATTCATGTGCTCTCTATCTTTTCTTTTTATTTGGTTTATGACAGCAAGCAAAGATAAAATCTCATTCCATGGAACACAGAACCCAAGAACAGCCTCTGTTGCAACCAAAGCAGGTACTACTTTCCTTTAAAAGTACCATAGTCTGTTTTCTATACATTCATCCCATCTTGTACACAGAGTTTAACTCTTAACTGCAGAAATTAAGTGACGGAAAATGTGCAAATCATTAAGAGGCATTGAAGTTAGAATACTAAATACTAATGTGACTGCAAGATTATTAATTCAGTGCAGTTTGCTAAACTTTTTTTACTTAGCCAAATATTTTTTAATGTTTGAATAGCTCACAGAATAATTACCATACAGTGTAACTGGTAATGTGCATAAATTGTCCCATTTATCCCTTTCTTTTTTGTGATTTGGTTTCAATTTTTATGCATTGTTGTTCTTGTAAATCAGAGTATTTTAAGAACGTCAATGACAACAACAACAACAATACGAATATAAAATAATGGCAACACTAGCAGAATATCTAGTAGATCTTAGTAAAGAAGGTTGGGATACAAATTAAAGAACAAAACATCTGAACAAAAAAAATGCACTAAGAGAGCAATAAAGTGTTCCTCTTTCCATCTATTTCTGCTAAGAGCTCACTTGTATAATGTTTAATCTGCTGTTAGATTGAATATTGTTAGAAGCTTGTTCGTGTATGTTAGATATGAGTTGTTTGCTTAGAATGAATAATGCAAAGCATAAATGCCTCTTCCTCTTTCAGGATATATTGGGGATTCTTCCTGTTGGCAGCCCACTGACATCTAGCATCTCCTCTAGTATCACCTCTAGTTTAGCAGCAACACCGCCAAGCCCAGCAGGCACGAGCAGTGTCCCTGGCATGAATGCCAATGCCCTGCCATTCTACCCCACCAGTGACACAGTGGAGTCTGTGATAGGTAATACTGCCAGTACTCATGCGGGGTGCAGCTCTGACAGGGAGTATCCAGCCCCTGGGGAACAGGTGGAACACTGTATAGATCTAGATGCCTAGAGCTTTTTCTTTCTGTCTTTATGTGGGTGCCCTCTTGTTTTATTTGAAGTGTAAACTCTTCCAGATCTACAGTTGCAATGTATAAAGCATTCAGATTTTACATCTCCCTTAGTTAATTTGTATGGATTGTATGAAAAATGTCGCAAGGTGGTACATTAGCGATCTTGAGTGCTCCTAAAATTGTATACAGGGGATTTAATGTCTTGCTTGCTATCCTTTACTTCTTCTAAATTCATAGATCACAAAATATGCCGCTTGCTAAATTCACAGGCGGCAGTATTGACCCAGAAGTGCCTCTTTGTCAGGCTATTTCGAGTCTACAAGTCAGAAAACAGGCGTAATCTATGGGCAGCTGCTTTCATAAATATTATTTTTTAAAAATAATTATTTCTGTCTGTACATATCAGGAATATACCAAGAAAACCAGTTCACGCCTTAGGTAAAAATTTGAAAGACCTTTATTGTTGCTTCCCTTTGTGAAAGTGAAATGTCACTGTTTTAATCTCTACTTTTCCAAGAAAGTAAGATTGTGCAGGGAAGGCATTTCTCTGTTTTCTCCTCAGGCACAACTTCATTCACTGCTGTGTTTTAGAAGAGAATATGCAGACCCTACTTGGTAGTGGCCTTCTATTATCCCAGCATCTTTCTGTGATTGATAGAGTGCCTGCCATAAAGAACAAGGGAGCGGGGAGGCAGACTGGGAAAAACAACCTATTTAGCCCCACTCAGCATGCTTGTTTTATTTTCAAAAGAGATTGTACAGGGTTTTCTGAGGTGACTTATATTCACTTTAATAGAAAAGGGGTTGGAGAACGTTAATTCAAGTCTGTAAAATAATGTATCTGTTTTTATGACCACACATTTCTAAGGTAACACGGATCATTAATAAAACACAAGCCATACCATTCTTTTTGAGAGAACCCTAATGGGCCCATTTCCTAAATAAAGCAAATCAGTTAGAAATAGCACTTGGGGAGATCTTTTCCAGGCTTGCTTCATCTCATCACCAACTGGCAATGTCCATGCTATATCACTGACCCATTGTTGGGCCACTGCTGGCTATAGCCTGTTTGCTACAGTATGCTAGTCCATCCCCTTTACCCAGTGCCCTTTACCTGACTGCCACGCACTACTCCTTTCTTTTCACCACCATACTAGCACCTCATTCTTGATGCCCATCTCCCCCTTCATTCAACCGCAGCCAAGGTCACTGCTTTATAGGAAAATCCTAAAAGTGGGAAATTCCAATCATGGTGTATCATGGACACCTAGGTTGCCAGGTGACTGAGATGGCTGCCTGAATTTAAAGCTGGCCCAAAGGCAAGCTGTCTTAACAGGTGTTGCAAGCTGGTTTGTTTTCCATTGTTGCTATTTCTAAAACCAGTTTATGGGTAGGACGTGATCCTGGAAGGCAATTGAGGATCAAGACTGGGCAACAGCAGTATGAAAAGTTGATTCTTTTAGATACGGTAGTATTTCAGTGTGGGGAACAGGGCCCTGTAGATTCTCCAGCCCAGAACAGTGGCATCTCTGTAGGTAGGCTCTTTGGGCTTCCCTATCCCTTGAAGTTGTTGGTCCTTTTTGTAATATATAATTGGTGCCTCTGTCTGGCAGAGTCTGCCTTGGATGACCTGGACCTGAACGAATTCGGAGTGGCTGCCCTGGAGAAGACATTTGACAGCAGCTCGGTGCCCCACACGAGTGGCATCATGATAGGTACATGAAAGCAACAGAGCTTTCTTTGATCTTCTGCCAAGCAGGGTTTGCCCCATCAGCTGGCTGAAGCAGCCTAACAAGCTTTCTAAACCGGTCTTAATTTTGTATGTTGGTTTGCAGCCAATGAGAGACCTTGAAGCAAAGGGCCCTCATTGACTAGCAGATTGGGGGGGAAACCCCCCCAAAAAACCACTGGTTTCAGATGTCCCTTTTATGTTTATGAAATCGGCATGGCTTTTTTGACACAAAATGAACATGTTCACAAAATGCCAACTTTTCATGGAGGAAAAAAAACACACTTTAAAATAATGGGAAACAAATTGGAATGGTATCACTGTTCTGCTGTCACAGGACCATGGCAAGACATTACCACCACACATTGATGAACTACTGCATACGTATCTCATCATTTGTATGTGGCCATTTCAAACCGGCATCCCATTTTCTTTGTGTGCATGTCTGGTTGTTCAAGTGAAAATGGTGTCCCTGCTGTAAGAATCTCATTCTTTATTGATGCAGGTTCTTCTTTGTGACCCAAAGTTACACGCACATTGTTAGGTTCCTGGCTCACTGCTACCATTCCCTGCTGCCTGTACCCTTGGGCTCTTACAGGGCACATCCTTCAACTTAAACCGGATCATCTCTAGAATAAATATCGAAGACTGTTGCAGGTTCCTCTGCAGCAACCTTCTATCCACCACAAAGTTTTTTTGTTTGTTTGTTTCACAAACTTTCTAGTTCTCCAAAATTAAGGATGTGTGGAATAAGGCTTCTGTTCACCCCCTCAAGTGATCAAATTTGCTTTGGCAAAAACAAGACCCTTTTCAGTGAGCATGAATTCCCACGGAACAGCTATGCACAGCTATGCCTATGTTGACGCTAGATAAAAATCATTGGAAAGCTATTACGGTTTGTGGTGGCAACCTCAGGAGTCAGAGAGGGTCAGAAATGATGCTTTTCAGAGTTTGTGTCTATAATGTTAACGGCCCTCTTTAAAAGTTGTCACAGCCTATACTTCTCCAGTGTTCGTTACACTGAAAATTCCAATTTTGTTGGCATTATAGCCCACCTCCTCTTAAGGCATCACTGCAGAATTGGCCAAGTATAATAGCTCTGGGTTAGTCTGTCCACAGGCTTAATGCTTTCTAGAATAGGACAGAGTTTTTATAAAACAAGCTATCCTAATCCCAGTGTTCATTTTTTAAATCTTCCTCAGGTCCTGCCGTGTGTTCTCAAAGTTTATAAACACAAGGGGTGAAAACAGAGTTCCAAAAATTAAACTGAAATCTATGTGATACTGATGATTCCACTCTACTTTTTATTTCTGTGTTTTGTCATATGGTGTTCTGAACTCCTCCTCTGTTGTTCAAACAGGGAAAGTGATTTCCCTCTTCATTTTCTGGAGCTCTAGCAGAGGTCATAGTAGGGTTGAAGTCTTGTGATTGGATCTTCTGGGATGCTTTTTTCCTTAGCACTGTAGCTGTCCGCACACCTTTTCAAAATGACAGTTTTAACTTGTCCCACTGAGTTTGTAGCTTCTTGTTTCGCGCATTCTTTTGCACACTGAAACTATGTTTCTGTCTCTAAAACATAGGGAGAGATTAAACTTGTGCAATTGACTTTGGCAGGTTATGTAAAATTACATGGAGGAAACCCATTTTTAATTCATGTGATAGGCCTTAGAAATGGTGTTGCTATATATGTATTATTTTATTGGTCTGAGTTTTCTCTTCCTGTAAAAAAAAA
>MTQE01002208.1:41097399-41113514 GCA_014337955.1 Aspidoscelis marmoratus
AAAAAAAAAGTCCTGGAGATGCTTTTTGTTACTATCAGTAGCCATTTTTTCTCTGTATAAGTAATTTTGTTATACTAGTTAAGGCTTGGAGGCAGTCTAAAAACTACTATACAGTATTTTATTTTAAGCATCCATAAGATGAATTAGTGTGTTGTTTGATGAAGTGAAAGAAATGGAGTAAATCTGTCTCAATCTCATGATAGTTGCTTAGACTTTTAATAACCCCGTTTATATTAAACTGCAGTTGACTTGGTCCCTAATGTCCTATTTTGTGCAGCTAATACCCAAAAGTAGTTTCCTGCCTTCATCAGAGTTCCTGTATTGATCCTTCTGCAGGTGAGGAGGGATATAAAGTACAGGAAAACCCCTGGACTCCCCCATCTTTTGTTGCTGCAGAGAGTGAAGCAAACACCTGCTGTTCAGATTCCTGTGCTGTGCTTCCACTCATAACTCATGGCTTCTACATTCCCATCCTTTCTGTGTGTTCTTTGTCCAGGTGGGAGTTTGCTGCAAAGTTCTGCTCCTGTAAATATCCCTGGGTCCCTTGGAAGTTCTGCCTCCTTTCACTCTGCCTCTCCTTCTCCACCGGTCAGCTTATCATCGCATTTCCTCCATCAGCCCCAGGGACACTTAAGCCAATCAGAAAACACATTCCTGGGGACATCAGCTTCTCATGGATCATTAGGTAAATGCCCTGTGTATATGTGAGCGCATGCATGTTAACATGTACATCCCTGTCTGTACCATGTAAGTATTTCCCCTTTTATCTTTGCTTTCATTTGATTGTCCACATTCTGTGTTGTCACCCTAACATACTTGTGCTTAATGCTGTCAGGTGAGGAAGGATTCATTTAGACGTAAGGCTGTTCTGAATGAGTTTACTCTGCATAAAATAAAAGAACATTGGTCAAAGGTGAGGCAGAGGAGTTCAGTACAGGAGATGCCTATACAACAAAGAACAAATGTTGCAAAATATCTCAGGAAGGTTTGGCAGAAGTCAAATCAGGTTTGCAGTAGATAGAAATACCTCTGCTTTGAGAAGGAGACCTCCAACTCCCGGATTTGCCTTGAATCAAATTCCTGGTGGAGATTTGCAGTTACTAAAATGAGATGAATAGTTCCGAATATTCAGGTCAGAGGTGTAAGCATTTGCTAACAGTAAATGAATAAAAACAATAATATTAAAGTATAATTGGGTTCATTCTGATGTGTGCATCATATCAGATCAGCTACCAATGCTTATAGTGAATAAATATGAACATTAAATCAAATTTGCCACCAAGTCTCATACACTTAGTTGTATGATGGGGTGAAAGATTAAATACTGCATGCTTATTTGTTTTAATCCCCCAATTTCTGTTTTTTGTATTTCACCATTTTGCTTATCTGTATTCCATGCTGGATAAAAAAAGACATAAATGCTCCTAAAAAATAAATAAATAAAATTAAAATAATGAAAAAGGGCTTATTTCTCATTCTGTTTGCTTTTGCATTCTCCTATAAAGCTCCACTTTGCTATCTTTTGTGAATAAGTTCCTCAGACTGTGGTGCATGATGTCTATGCCACCTTGCCATTTGCAAGATAATTCTGCCCACTGGGTTACTGTGAAAGAGGCGAAACTCACCTGGTGTCCTCTAGGCAATGATGTGGACTGTTAACATCCACTACTCTTTACTATTGAATCTGCTAGCTGGAACTGACAGAAATTGTAGACTACGATATCTGGAAGGCATCATATTGACTACCTTTCATTTAAACTGCCAACTGCAGCCCTCCAGATGTTCTTGAACCACAGTTCCTATCATTCCATGCCAGCCCTAGCCGGCAGTCTAGAAAGCAAAAGGGCCTGGCTCAGGCACTTAGCGCTATTCATTTTTTGCTGTCACTTTCTAAATCCGTGTGGTGGAGTCTAGCATTCAGAATGAACTTTTGGCTCTCTTTGAGGAAGTCTTGAAAATATCAGGGTATTTTAACTATCAAAGGGGTAGTTGTAGCAGTTAAATTGAAATATCTTAGAAAATGTGCCGCTGCTTGTCTTGTGTCTCTCTTAGGTAGCATTCTGAGGTCCACAGGATACCTTGGCTCTCCCTTTTTAAAGGACAGAGACAGAACTGAAAACTTGACACATTCCTCCTTCCTACCATCATAGAAGGTTCCATGATTTTTGTCAGATGATATTATAGAACCTCCAACCTAAATAGTACTGAAAAAGAAAACTGCTAGAGAAAGGCATAGATCAAAACAATCAAGCTCTTTCCTTTCTCTTCACCTCTCATGCCTCAAGCCAGGAGATAAATTGTACCAATTCCAGAGCTAGGTGTATAACTACCTCCCATTGGAAGCCCCTAAGAAGAAGAGAGCAAGAAAAAATCCCTGCATTCCACCCTGATAATGATTGCCTCTGATCTTCTGTCTTGCCCTCTCCTCTGGATTGTAGCCTAGATGTAGCAAGTATATTGCTGTCCTTGCTAACACATCTTCTACATCAAGTAAAATTAAGATGCGTAGGATAGAAACAGAGAATATCAAGAATGGTGGAGTACAGATGAGACTAAAAACCCAGAATTTTGTTTTTGTGTGTTTAACCACATCTATCTGTCACATCTGTATAATCATCTCTGTACTGAAAAAAACCATAGTCCATACATCTGAAGTCTTCCAGATTCATTTTAAGCTCTTTAAAATAACACATTTTTCACACTAAACTGTTAGAAATGCTATACATGTGCAGGCACAGCGGGCACTTGCGCCCTAATGACCTTATTTTCTTTGAGATCAAAAGTGTGGGGTATATGTTTCCTAAGAGATATTGTAATACTTTTATTAAAAGTGTTTGTGTGTATCTGTGTGTGTGTGCGCGCGCACACACACACACACACCCCTCTTATCCTTTCTTGATTTCCAAAAATGGCTTGCAGAGAGTGTAAGTCCAAGCAATTTTACAGGAGGTGTTTTGCACATGTTCTGCTCCCCAAAGATGGGGAAAAGAGTACAAAACCCAAGGAAGAAGTTCCTGCTTCCGGGATCTCCAGGCCATGCATGTGTGAGCAAGCCCTGTTGAGCAGAAACATTAAAAGACATCTGTATTACTGGTGCTCTTTAGGCTGTACAGTCAGTGGGGACAATGTCGTTCAATTAGCAATTTTACCATATAATGTTTATTTCTGCACGGAAGTGTACGCAGTTTGTGTCTGTGTAAAAACAAGCTTGCTTGTGTGAACATGATCACTCATCAAGAATATGAAGTAAGGCTAAATATGAGTCAGTGTTAGAAGCAGGTTCAGTTTTTGCAAGTATCGTGAAATTGCTTATTGGTCAGGTCTTCTAGAGTACAGTACTGTGTCACCTGCACTTGGTCTCCTCTGTTACAGCGAAATGTGAAACAAGACTGTGACTGAAAATCATGACAAACTTAAACTGACCTTGTTAAAATATACAGCTTGCTCTTGCTGCAAGTTAAGCATGAAAAAGGTTTATAAAGATACCTCTTCAAGGTGGTGCTTGTTCTGCCAAGTCTCATTCCCCAGTTGCCTCAAACAGATGCGGTAACAGTTTTACAGCTTCGGCAGCATCGACGACACGAAGACGCCAGGTGGCTGCTGGAATGTAACTCTTGTCTTTTCTGCTCTTCTGGCCTAGGTTGTTAGCTGCCAGGGAGATGGGGCAGACAGCCATGCCAGTGCCGACCTCCAGATATTGGAACAGTACTTTGCACTGTGCAATCCTACAGTATAGTGAATTGCTAGCAGGTGTGTTGTACTGGAGGCACTGGTCTATGGACCACTTCTTACCATTAGACAGAGAGAATATACTGCTAAGGAAAGATGGTTCAGTGCACACAACATTTTAAAGAGTCTACCAAAAATATATGGAAGACAAATGCATTTCGGAAGTCCTGCCTCAGACTGAGACACTAGGAACAAGGATTACCTGAACTCATCTCTTTAGTGAACATACCTGGTAACAAACGTAAATTTGCTGCTGAAAGTCATATAAATGGCTTTAAGGGGATTTTTTTTTTTTTGCATTTGATTGCCTGGGGATAGCTGGGGACTGAGACATGGCAGAGCAAACAACTTGGAATGGCTTTTCAAAAATGACTTCCTAAGACAATCATGGTGACAACACAAGGCCTAAGTAGGTTGTGCTTTATTTTTTATAATGTTTGCGTGTGATTTTGCTCATTAGTTTTGCCTACACTTATGCTGATGGCTTCCTCTCTGTCTTTTCAGTTGCGCTATGGGCCATGTCTAACTTCTGGGGATAAGGGCGCCGGTTGATTATCTGTCTGAGCTGTAGTTGAGGGTTAAACATTTGGGGATGCCTTGAGCATGAAGATCCCAATATATATATTTTTAAAATAAATACTTAACACAGCCAATTGTTCCGCTTAAGACAGAACGCCAGGTGCATGATTCTCCCCCCCCCCCAAAAAAAAGGTCTGCCTAGTCAGTAAATGACTCCGCTCGATTCCCTTTTCAGAACAGTGCTAAGCATGGAAAGAGTATCTAGGCACGTGTGTGACATAATACTTTTCTTCTGTCTCTGTGTGGAAAAACAGGTTTAAATGGGATGAACAGCAGCATATGGGAGCACTTTGCTTCTGGAAGTTTTTCACCCAGTACCTCGCCTGCCTTTTTGTCGGGTCCAGGTGCTGCCGAATTGGCCAGGCTGCGGCAGGAATTAGATGAAGCGAACAGCACGATAAAACAGTGGGAAGAATCGTGGAAACAAGCCAAACAGGTAGTGTATGCGGGCAGAGGGCCAGCTTGCTAAGATTCACTAGAAACCTTGGCAGAATCAGAATTAGTATTATGTAATCCCTCAGGAGCCTTTTTTTAAAGTCCAATTTTAGTCCTATTTACTTAATGGATAAAGAGCAGATTGATTGCCTGAAGACACTGAGAAGTAGACTGGCTCTTCTATGAGAGTTACATTGTTTTGGCACATTTTCCCCTTTTCCCATGCTGCTTCATTTCTCTTCTTGTTGTTAATGATAATGATAACATTTATTATTATTATATCCCGTCCTTTGCTCAAAGGTTCCAACAATAAAAAGATAAAAACCATACAGCAGTATGAAATATGCATTAAAATATCTCCCTCCCTCTCCCTGGCAGAATATAGTATCCCCTCTGATAAACATGGCCTGGCCTCTGCTCACTCAGGGTGGACACCGCCTGCCTCTTACCCATCGGACAGATGTCGGCCTGAGTCCCCCAACACAGCCTCTCGCACAGGCTGACGGCCCAACAGGCGAGGCTCTGCCTCATACCTGAACTCCTCTCTTTCCCTTATTTCCTGTGCCGTCCAAACTGATATTCTGCCCCCTTTTGGCAGCATGTTCTGGTTAACCTGAGGTTAGTAGCTGTAGCTAGAAGGAGTAGTCTGTCCTTTTCTCCATTATTTAGTTTGCTTTTTAAATTAAGCATTGGCTTATGGAGACATTCTGGGGAAGTGAATTTTCTTCTCCCAGCCAGATTGTGTCATGACTCTGTTTAATTTTGCCTTTAACTGCATTGGCACATGTGGGTACTCTTGGTCTTTGTTAGGAAATTGTTTTCTGGGATGGCAAACAAGCTGCTTTACTCCAACGTTTATACTGTTCTCTTGCCAGTAGCGTACCTACATTTGCTTGGAAATGTGGGCATAAGATACCTTTGCTTAATATGCCCGCTTTCAGCATTTGACACAGGAATTTCTGTAGACATACAAAATCTGCTCTGTGTGTAGTCTTCTTAGGGAACGTTTGAGAAAGCGCTCAAAGGGCCTGTTCTCACTTACCTCTCTAGAGTGGCTGCAGCCACACCAGGGGGAATCTGCTTGCATGTCTCACCACTGATCTGGAGTGATTGGGGGAATCTGCTAGCTGATGTGAGCAATTGCTGCCTCAAGCATCTGGTGGCCTCCCAGACTCAGCGTTCATGCCCTCTTTTGTATGTGAACACTACAAGAGGATGATAGAGCACAGCTGCAGGTGTGCAGTTGTGTGCTGCATTGAGATCACTGTGGCAATGTCTGGGCGCATGATTAATGTTACTGCAGCCCATGCCATGGTGATCCAGTCAGTCTGGGCTGGACTATCCACACTTGAAGTTCTGTTGGTCTGATTGGAGAGTACAACTAGCACTTCAAGTGTGGATGGCTCCCGCTGCATCTGATCTTTGCCTTACTGGAACAGTATAATAATATCATTCCAGTAAGCAAAACGTGAACAGGCCCACAGTCTGGCTTGAGTTTGGAGAGTAATTGCCCTTCCCCAAATTACAAATGGCTGGAAATAACTCATGTTGCGTCACGATCTGGTAAAGAAAAATCCTTACACTAGTTTCCTTTCCTCTGGGGCATAAAGGCATGTGATGCCTGGAAGAAAGAAGCAGAAGAAGCTAACGAACGCGCCAGCACGGCAACCATAGAATGTGAGCTAGCACGGGAGCAGAGGGAAACCCTAGAACTGCAAGTGAAGAAACTCCAGGAAGAAATGGAGAGGATCCATACTGGCCAAGACCCCCAGTTCCTGCGCTCCTTGTCTGATGTAGAGACCCTTTCCCTGACCACACTCTATAACCTCCAAAAACAGCTGCGTGCCAACCTGGAAAGAGTTGATAAAGTAAGTCTGAACAAACAGCCTTGTCCCACTCTCTACTCAGGCGATGTGTTTGCATCCTAAATAAAGATCCCCTTTATGAAATTAAGCATTTTAATCTGTGTTAAACTTTGACCGCATGGACTGCCAGTCCTGAAATCATGTCATATTCTTTCTTGGATAGAAAACACCACTATCATACCACTATGCCCTGTGCTCCCCTGCCATTAGAGTGTGACCTGAGTGTAAGTCTACTATGAAGCATCTACATCAAGGCAGAAAAGAATAGAATCAGCCCATTATGGCACAGGGTTGGAGGCAGGACAGAGAGAATTTGTTAATCTCACCAAACACAGCTTCTTTTTAAAAAGGCCCTGCCAATTTACTTTTACTATATCTTCTCAGGAGCACCTCAGAAAAACACATTGCTCACTGACACCATGTCAGGCAAGGATTGTAGGCACACTTTTCCTCCACGTTTGTTTCCTTCAGTCTGTGATTTGGCACAGGGCTGGGTTGTATGTGTGGAGGATGCAAGCCCACTTCATTTAGTGGGAAAGGATCTCCGCGTGCTGGCTGCTCCACGCCTGTACTAGCAGCAAGCAGTTAGCGGGCACCTAGGAGAGCACTCAGCATGTTTCAAATGCTTTGGGCATCTATAATTGCAGACGTCCAAAGTATTCTAGAACTTCACCTCCCTAGGATGGGAGGCGAAGTGCAAGAAGGTTCTAAGACCCCATCTCTTGTCTGCGCACCAAAAGGCTGTTGAGGCATGGCAGCCTCCTTCCTCCACTGGGCTGGCAGCTGTACCAAGAAGCTGTCAGAAGAAGTGAGGAGAACAGAAGATAGGGAGGGTAGCAGGGCAGGGAAGCCTAGGAAGAAAAAGGAGTTTCAGGCAGGCAGGTGGCTTCCCCTTTCTCTTCCACATTACCATTTCCTGCCCCACTGTCCTGCAGAGGTTCTGGTCGCAGCAGCCTGTCCATCCTTTTAACCTCCAACACGGAAGATACCGTAACGGTTTTGCAGTACCCCTTGAGAGCAGTCCCCATTTCCTTTTGACTGACCATTCTGTTTGGTTTGCCTTTCTTTCCTTTCCAGGCAGTGTTTCAGATGCAGTCGGTGAAATGCCTCAAGTGCCAGGAAGAGAACCGGGTGGTACTACCGTGCCAACACACTGTGCTGTGTGAAACTTGCGCTGAGGAAGGCGAATGTCCGATCTGCCATCCCAACAGGCCACTTGCTCTCCAGTCGTGACCCTGCTAGGACACTTGGTTTAGCATATCACACATAGAACTTTTTAACTTTATATATATATATATATAAAAATATAATATGAAATTATATATATGAACATATATATATATATAAAACAAAAATTAGTTGCAGAGCACTTTTTAATACTTTGCATCCTCCCATTTAAAAATCCCCCCCAAAAAACTCGTCCCCACTAATTCTAACTTGTTAGGGACTTCTAGAGCTGTTTTTAATATAGATCAAAGGGCCGTTTGCAGAGTCTTGTTTCCTCCTCCCCTTTTTTTCCCATTTAGGATATAATCTTTTAAAAGTCTTTTCTGGGGAGAGATTTAGGAGGGGGGGGGTGAAAAAGAGCTTGCAAGTGCTTTCCAGTGTGAGATCTAAACTTTATGGGATGAAGAAAGATAGAAATCAAATTTCTATTATCTCTCTTCATGCCCCATTTTCTTGCCTCTAGTTTCATCATTTACTGTATTTAAAGCAGCCATCGCCCATTTAACCTAGTAGCAAGAAAATTCCCTTTGTGGTCTCTTATCTGTAGAGAACTGCAATCATTCAAAACTCTTGTTGGCCTCCAGTAACTGCAAGGTTCTTTGCTTGTCTTTTTGAACAGTAAACACGCTATTGAGTCTTTTAACTCATTGCTAGGTTTTTAGCAAAGGAACAAAAAGAATGAAATAGGAAGGAAAAGAGAAATCCATAAACTATTAAGGGCAAATCTACAGTTACTGTAACTTTATTCAAACTTTATTCATCAGCAACTTTTAGGTGATCTTTCTAGAGTTTCCAAGTAGAACTGCAAAGAAGAAAGCTCATGTTTGGTGGTCTGGGTTCTCTTGTACTTCGGAGCCCTGGGTGAGTGCATATGGAGACCTTTTAGAAAGATAGGTGAAGGGATGGTGGTCTCTTTGGAAGAGCCTGTTTTCTTCTAGCTTATTACTAAAAGTCTTACTAGGCTTTGCTTTTAGAAGTAATTAAGTGAAAAGTGGTGAAGACATCGTAGCCTTTTCAGTCTCCCTCGTATGGGTCATTAGAAACTGTGATCCACCAAGTTAAATGCAACACATGCCAAGTGGAACAGTCTCTGGGAGCTGAAAAATGCTCCTGCATGTGCCCAAGGGGGCAGGACTGGGAGATGATCAAGGACCCAACTACCAACTGTCACGTTATTTTTGGGCTTGCGTGCCTCAATGCAGATGACGAAGCAACCTTTAAAATTCCAAATCATCACTGGAATATAATTAATATGCCAGCTTGACATGCCCAAATATCAAATTAAATTTTAGATTAGAATTACAGATTTAAACACATCCATGCAAAAACACCTCCCTGTAACATATCTTCTTGCCATCTAGAAACTTACTTTCCAAAAATCTAAGAGAACTAGGTCTTTCACTAGTCACGAGCACATTTCTCTAGGGAGAACTTCCCACATTCAAGGGTCAGCTATGGGAAAGATCCTTTCTTTGTGGGATTCGGAAGAAATCTGCTGGGTGTCAGTCACCTCAAGTGGGAAAAAAGCATTCTATAGGGTTTGGTGTCCCTCACTGCTTAGGACTTGATGCACAATTAAAAGGGTTCATTTGGTTTCATTGATCTGAGATGGTTTGAGCCTGGACTGATGATGGAACAAAATCATCCATCTCTTTTTCCTTTCCCACCAATGGTACTGTTACTGGAGTTACAGCAAGATCCAGCACTGCTCTGTCTCCTATAGCTCAGAGAAATCTCTTTTCTTTGACTAATCCAAGGGTTTTAGACAGAGCAAGCTTTGCAACACTTTCCACTGTAAGCATTCAGAAAGCAGCAAGACTGCGAAGTTACAACACCTTCAAATTTACAGCCCTTGGCAAATTAGTGTTATGATTATTTAAGGTCTCTTCTCATCAGCTTTCTGCTAGCATGAGATATTCCCAAAATGTTCACTGGGAGCAATTCTTAATGCACAGTGCAGTTGGGTGAACAAGGTGAAAGTTGATGAAATTGTTGAAGGGGGCTGCAGTATTCCCACTTGAAAGGTTAATTCTTTGGGGACCGGGAAAGCAGGCTTCCTAATTTGCTTGACATTCTTTTGAAAGGCTTCTGAGGCTATACATTCAAAGTGTTGTATGTAGGCAGTAGGAAACTGGAGTGCTTCATTTCCTAATCACAATTCTTTGAAATCAGGGGAAAGCTCCCCCCCCCCCGCCCCGAAATCCTCATCTTTGTCTTCATCCTTATCTCTGTCTTCTGTGGCCACAGTATGTCAGTAAAGTCAACCTGCATTCTTTGCAGAGAATCTATTGGTTGTGGTCTTTTAAAAACAGTATTTACCTACGTCTATGTAGGTCATTCCTTGGGCATCCTCCGTTTCTATTTGATGCATTTGATTTTTTTCTGGCCGCCTGTCTGCACATAACCCAACAATTGGGTATATGCTGTGCTTATGTGGCCCAAAGACCAATTCTGGAACAGTAGTAGGGCTTGAGTTCTGGTAAAGAAAAATCCTTTGCTTTGATCTTCAGGCATCAAACTGAAAATGCAAAATGTTTCCATGAAGATGTAGCCTTTTGGCTCCTCTGTCTTTCTCACGGGGGATTCCCTTAGATTAGTATCACAGTTTACTATTCTAAGTTATGACTTCTTAACTTCCTTGTTTAACTGGCTATCGACCAGCAGACCAGAAGTTCTGAATCTTTAAGCGTATTCCTCCTGAATAGTAGCTGTGAACTTGGTAAAGAACAGGTTGCAGCAGCAAACCCTGGGTAAACAATTGCCATGGATAGCAGTCCTTGCCATGTGCATCACCCACCTTTTTTAGGGTGCAGCATATCCAACCTGAGCGGTAGAATTCATAGGTTCTGCTACTTTAAGACACTACTAGCTATCTCTTTGCATCCCAAGCAGCAAACAACTGGATTACAGGAGTTAATGGTAATTTACTTCTTGCATTATTTATTGCAGGCCAGCATGAGTTAAGTTTCCAGTCCCTGGGCAGTACTTACTTAAACTGATTTTAAAAGGAACATTTCAGTGCAGTCCCAAACGTATTTACTCAGAAGTAAACCTCACTGAATTTGTTGGGATTTATTGTCTAGTAAATATGCTTAGGATTACAGTCTCTGCTTAGTAACATCCCTTGAGAAGAAAAGGGCAACTCTTTTCTAGAGTATCTAACAAGGGGTAGCAGCTTTCTGATTATGTGTTAACCTTTGATTATGTGTGTTAGGTTCCCAAGACTGTAATGGAACCTACATCCAACAGACTTTAAATGAATTTTGTGACTTGGAAGACTTTTCAGTTAAACTTGTATTCAGTAAAAATGTTTTGTCCTACAGTTCCTGAATAGTAGAACTTCCACTGTAGTTCATTTTGACTTGTTCAAACATTGCAACATCCTGTAGATGGCAAAAAATCAACAGTCCTGTCCAAAAGGACCCTAATCTTCATTTTGCACTGGAAATTTAACATGTAAAAGTCTAATATTTAGATTTATAATGTCACTCCTTTGCTCACCATCCTCTGCTTCATTTGCAATACTTCACCCACCTTTCTGTAACCTGGAAAAGCACCAGAAACTCTATTGATCATTCTTTTCACCAACAGGGTTTTCCTCAAAGTATTTTCATATTTGATGCAAATACATTCTTAGATTTGCTTCCACAATTCCACCCTCCCACATCTGGGAGGTTGATATGCATTCCCAGATGATCTCAACGTGCAGCTCTGTTTAGGTTTTTTTTTTAAATTAACATTTATGTTTGGTAAAACTGCATTTTTTTCCAATGTGTATATTGTACTAGTATCTGGTTTTTGTTTTAAGAACACCTGATTCATTTTTTTATGGAGCGATACTGCTGGTTGATTCTTGTAGTTGTGTTGTTTTTGGTTGTAGCCTTTGAATGTCTGTGCCATGAGGCATCTCTGGTTCCCACAAGGCCAGCAGACATGTCTCAGTCTTAAGGAAAGCGTGTTTGTTTAAAATATGTGAACATTTTTAAAAACATACATGAACACACACTTAAATTATGGGGGAGTGATACTCTGCTGGAAGTCATATGTACTAAACTATTTTGGTAACTAATTTAAAGATCATAGGAAATAAACTCTTTGAATCGGGTCTACAGTGTTTATACAGATCTGTAGCCATTTTCAGGCTTTTTGGTGGTATCTGGTTTGTAACACTTAGTTTTGTAAACATTGTGTTTTATTGCTTCCTCTGCTTTTCTATGTGATTGTCCATAGTGAGACAATTTTGCAGGACAACCTGGTCTGTCCTGGATTGCCACAGCTTTGTGTAATTCCAACAGATTCCCACAGGGGGTGTTAGATGTGTCACTGGTCTCCTCAAGTATGACTTAGAAGTAGTTTCTTTGTCCTGTTTTTTAAGACCTGGAAACTCCGTAGTATCTTGCTAATTATCCAATCCCGGTTCCCTTCTCCCCCAACATCCCTTGGCAAGTTGTGTTGCTAGTGGGGCTGCAAGAGAGAAATTGTACCAGAGGCAAAAGCCTGTTTACATGCAGTGCCACTACCCAGTCCGTCTGTGTTTGTTGTGAAGGACCAAAGAGTATAAACTGGGGTTTAAAAAAAAATAAATCTCCCAACTCCACGGATTCCTGTCTGCTCCTATGCGTTGATGTTTTTCCCCCTGCTTCATCTTATGGCAATTTAATATGCAGGCATGAGAGGGCCTAGGAGCTAGGCTGGTATTACCAACATCTGGGAAATGTAGAAGTAGAAGCTTCTTGGTCCCACTCTTTAGCTCTTTTAAGATGCACTTTTTAAAAACAAAATCCTAGATTTCTATAAATTTTAATATTGAAATGAAGTACATGAAATGTGAACCCTTTCATTAGGTACCAAATGAGAAAACAAAACAGGTAGCTGTTTTGCAAAGAACTGTCTTTGAATTAAGTTTGTTCATAGGAAATTTTGTTTACTGGGATAGGGTGGGATGAACCATGAGTAATAGGAAATGTGTGTTTTTTTTAACAAAAGATAGTGCCAGCAGTTGCTGACTTGTGTGGTATCTGCTCAGCACTCCTTTTTTAGATCAAGAGAATTCTGTGATCGGCTTTTAGCCTGAACCTAAAATGCAAACTGTCTGGTGCTAGAGTAAATAATCTCAAATGGGCTGCCCAAGGAGTTGTGTTTGGTCTAAGAAAATCCACACACAATTGAACAGAATGCCCCTAATCTCCCATCTCTTCTGTCTCTAAGGTGTTGTAGATTTGGGAAGCCAAACTAATAAGATCCAATACACTTTGCTGGCCACTTAGTTCTCTCTGTGTAGGTCTGATATATGGGGATATTGTATCAGCAGAAGCCACAGTATTTAGAAAGGCCACTTAGCCTTTTTTTTAAAAAAAAATTAGAGGTGTAAGATACCCTTTTACTGAAGAATTGTCAAGAAAACATATGAAGACTTAGCTGCACTTGCTACTTCCTTTAAGATGTGTGACCATGCAGAGGCAGGCAGCAAAGTAATCTCAAAGCTTGGAGGTGTCATGCCAGGCTTCTCCTGCAGTGTTTCTCTAGAAGAACCAGTGAGCCTCAGCCTTAACTTGTATTTACTGTGGGGAGCTCCTGTTGCAACTGCTGTGTATTGGAGATTTGCACAGAATACTAAAACATGGTTTCTTGCTACAAGAATGATCCTTAGTCCTCCTGTTTCTCCTCCTCTGGTAGAGCCACCAGGAAGACTCTCAAAGCTTTTGTCTCCCATTTAGGCGAGCCCCCAGCTTAGCATGGCATCTGTAGACAGCCTTCAGAGCAAACGTTATCCATTTGGTTTGCTTTCAGCAAACTGTGCACTGCCCTTTAGAGTTTGAATGTAATACTTCTGAAGAATATCTAAAGCTCTGGAGGAGAGGAAAAGGAAGTATGTAAGCTGAGATCTTGTTGTAGCTCCTTCTCAGGGCATCAAGCCATGGTTTACCATCATGTGCAGCTGTTCCCCAAAACCAGAAGATCCTTTTTTTAAATTTCACTTTCCAACTTCAAGCTGAGCCATTTCAAGGGCTGCGCATCTCAGACAAATGAAGAGAATGTCCTGATTTAGTAATTAAGCGCAGTTCCACAGAAGAGAAAAAGGATATGTTATTTATTACTGGTTTGGGAGGTGGGTTTGTTTGCTTGTTTCTTAAGAGTTCCTCTTGGAATCATTGCAGCCTTTGAAGCAATGCAGCCAGAAAGTAGATGTTGCTGTTGAGAAGTATTAAAGTGAACTGTTCCTCCAAACTGGTGACTATGGATTTAAAAAAAAAGGGGGGGGCTTCCCCACTCTAAAGCTTTCAATGTTTGAGAGGGGGAAAAAGTATAAATACATTTGCTATATAAATTTTTACTACACACTACAGTATTTATGGTGGCATTTCATGACCAGACTCTCCTTGAAGGTTCTTAGGTCGAGGATGGTTGGGGCAGAGAGCCACTCAAGTCTGTGTAGAAGTCAGCCAAAAGGTAATAGGTGGTGTGTACAACGTGGTGTTTGATTCCATGATTATAGACTGTAATACAGAACTGTGATTTCAGCTGTTGTTCTTTCTCGTATTCTGTATATATGTGTGTTTGGCTGTCCAGAAACCTGGTTTTAGACACTCTTTCTTGACAAAGTGGATTTGCATGTGGAGCTAAAAAAAAATGCAATCTTGTGTCACAATTTCCAAGGGCAGGATGGATTTTCTAGAAGACAATAAATTTTTTTATTTTTTTGCTAAGAAAAAAAGGCAGCACTTTTGTTTGTACATATGTATGTGTGTTTCCTCACATATCTGTGGTGTCATATGTATTTTCAAAGTACCTTAAATTTCTACTTGGAAGGTAGAGAAATTGTGAAACGAGTGCTTATCACTAGCAGAGAAGATACCCACTAGTTCATCAATTCAAGCTTCATAGAAGCCAATGGGGGGAAAAAATTGTGTGGCAGTAAAATTGGCATCTTCTTGGCTTGGATCTTACATCAGGAGAGACTTTGTGTATTGTAGACCAACTCAGTTATACACTCACCTCTGTTTCCTTCTCTGGTAATACTGTAGCAGGTGGCTAGAAGCCTCTGAAAACAGAGCTCACTCATTTTTACTTTATTTCCCACACTGCTCAGCATACCATAAGGCCTAGAATCCATCCACAAGAGAGAAAAGCAGAAGTCTTTGCTGTCCTGCAGGAAGCGACAGAAGGACTGGGGTTCTGCCTAGAGGGTGTGAGCTTTTCTAGCTTAGTGCGCCATCTGTCGCTTCCTGCAAGTAGTCGAAGATATACCCATCAGTCTGGCATTCCTTCTCAGTTCCGTCTTCTGAGAACATCAAGTACCCACGGCCAAGAATATTGTGTCACAGGATATCCAGCACTTCATCAAACAAAATGCTAAGCCTAAAAGTACAGCTTTGGACCAAGAACGTGGCATCAAACTGGAATTAGTGAGACGCCTATCCCCCTTTTCCCCCCCACACTTCCAACTCGAGCTTTTGATATCGATTTCAGAACGTGGGTTCACCAGTGTCTAGTCTGTCTTTCCATTACTAAGAAAAAAACAAAGGCCTTAACAACCTTCCTGGCTCTTGCGTATATAATATAATGCACCTTTTCATAGATGGGGAGAGCAGGAGTGCTCAAAACAGAAAATATTGCAGTCCTATTAAGTGATTGTCATACTTAAAATCTGTAAGAACTTAGTGCAGCTAGGCAGATGTACTAAATAATTGCTTGTAACCCACCTTAAGCACATGGTAAGGGCCCTAGACAAACTGCTGAGATGGGATTATTTCTCCCACAGGTTTCAGTGTACTTAATGTTCCTGCTGTTATCTGTCCAAGTTGTCTTGAGTTTGTTCCCTCACTGGTTCTGTCCCACCCCTTGTGATCCTTCTGACTAGATGATTCTTATTTAGCTTTGGTTTAGCTCAGAAGCCAGATATTGGAACATTCTCTCCTTCGTGCTAGAGAGGGTAGCATGCAAGAAAGCCATTTGTGAAGAACGTGTAGGACCGGAAGAAAATTGGGGAACACACTCGCCTTACAAAAGTGATTTGTGTATTTTTAAAAAGCATATGCACTACCCTTTTAGTCTTGTTTGGCATAGCATTATTTAGTATGGGAAACAGCAGGAGTCCGGCTCTAAGACTTCCTACCTGGGATGAAGTATAAAACACATTCATGTAAAATACATGGAAATTTGGTGTGTGGTGGTGTTTTTGAAATTTCGGAAGCCAACAAGTCTAAGAGCCATTTTTTATAGTTCAGTGAGCAAGAAGACAACAATGGGAGTTGAGGCTTGTAGCAAACTAGAGTTTGC
>MTQE01002208.1:41140112-41165370 GCA_014337955.1 Aspidoscelis marmoratus
CCAACCCTAACCCTAAAACCCTAACCCTAACCCTAAAACCCTAACCCTAAACATAAACATAAAAGCCTAACCCTACCCCTACCCCTATCCCCTAACCCTAACCCATAACCCTTACCCTAACCCCTTACCCTAACCCCAAGCCCAAGCCCAACCCTCAAAGATCACCAAAGAGGTCAAAGGTCACTGGAGGGGTCAAAGGTCACTAAAGAGGTCAAAGGTAACCAAGGAGGTCAAAGGTCACAGGAGGGATCAAAGGTCACCAAAGAGGTCAAAGGTCACTGGAGGGGTCAAAGGTCACTGGAGGGGTCAAAGTTGACTGGAGAGGTCAAAGGTCACCGGAGCGGTCAAAGGTCACCGGAGGGGTCAAGGGTCACCTGAGGTCACTAATATTGGATGCTACAAAAATACATCAACAGAAGACTATCTTCATAACAGGTATTAGAATGCAAGATATACTGACTCTCTATAAAATTAATCTGACTTAATTGTGCAGAAAATCTATATGTTATTCCCAAGATTTCATCACCTTTTGTTTGGATTTTTAGGGTGGTATTCACATATTTTAACATGCAGTTCAGAGCTGTCCCTCATTTAAAGCATCAGTACATGTAATGGCAAAAATGTAGTTTGCATTACTCCAAAAACATATTTTCCAGCATGCAGATTGTGACCTGCAATCTTTCTGTATTTTTCGAGGAGGTGGGCAGGGTAACAAGGTACATCATACAGTTGCATGTTTTCCTAGCACAGGAGCTCTCTTACCATTGGAGTCCATTGGAAGAAGGTTGATGGCATTGAGCACTTCAACACGCAGTTTTTGTTCTGACTGGCGGTAAAAGGCTTTAATGGTCACAGCTCCATATTTGTCAGGGCTAGCCTCAGCCTAAGGTATAAGAAGAACCAGAGAAGCAGTCAGGAGGAGACTGTCAAATTTGTGTAAATATACCAGTTCCGTTTGATGAATCTGGCTAGCCTATAACCTTTCTAATAAGCAGTAATGCCTGTACATTTGGAACTCATATTCTGTAAGCAAATAAAATGAGCAATATTGTTCAGCAAAAGAAAGGCTAAAGAGGTGGTATTTGCAAATAAATGGTTAGTCCACTGAAGACACACCTGCTGTTGAATCCGCACAATGAAATACTTCTGGATAAGTTTTCTGCTGGTGGAGGCACAGAGATCCAGTTCTTTGGTGAGGGCCTAAGAGAAAATTGGGTGTGAGCAGAAATGCAACTAAACAAGTAGGAAGTTAAAAGCAATCTGAACATGTAAAACACTGTACATAGAAGGACAGTTTTTCTACCTACAGGTCTTCCAGACCCACAACATTTATCACTATTCCTAACACTGTGCTCCCAATGTGAGAAAATATGTGAAATTCCAGTAGACATATAGTGCTTTCTGTTTGGTACACTCATAAGCATAAATGTATTAAATACATTAAACTCTCCAAATCCACAGCCTCTTGTATTGCCAGGGAAAAGCAGGACCAAGGCATCCCATGTATAACTGCCACTTGGCATCTTGCTAACCCCAGCAGTGGCCAGTGGCACAGGGCACAGAAGAAGCACACGAAGTAGGCAGGCGCCGGTTTGTCGGCATTGTTTGAAATCCACACAGTGGTGCCAAATGTTTCCTTGATTGGACCTTCTCCAGATTGGATCAAAGAGTGATTTGTCACCATGATGTGAACTTTAAAAAGACTGACAAATCAGTGAAGAATGGTTCCAGGTGTTCTCACTGTCTAGGCCTTGATCCACATCAGCCCTTTACCTACAGGTGTAACTTACCAATAACATGCAAAAATAGCTATTTATAGACCAATTTGCAAAACAGACACATTCATCAAATCTGATACTAGAAGGGAATGATGTTATACTTCTTTCAGACAGGGTATCATATATACCTTCAAACTAGACTGCCACTGAAATGATGAAACCCCATGTGCTTTAAACTATATTAGTGGTTCTCATACTTGGGCCTCCAGACGTTGTTGACCTGAAACTCCCAGGAGCGCCAATTCCTGCAGCCAAGGCAAAGGATGATGGGACTTGTAGGGTAGCATCTGGAGGCCCATAATGAGAACCACTGAAGTACAAGATTCCCAGTCATCTATATGCTCACAGGTAGATTTTGTCCATCTAATTGTATTTCAGATTTAATTGACACAAAGGTAAGGCCAGTTTTCCACCATGGTAAGAGTACAGTAGCATTAGTTGTGGGATATCCAGGGCAACACCATAGTTAACAGAGGTTTCTTGCAATCAGAGATGCAGCCTATCACAAAATGCTGTAAAAGTTACTGAAAGAAAAAAAAAACCCTGCTTCATGCCAATGACAGCTAATACAAATCCTACACAGAAAAGGTCACACTGCAAGCATGCAAATACACTTGGCCTTGTTAAATTGGCTTCATCTATTAATATTCCTACATTTAGGGTTGCCTATTAACATCAGAGCATAAGAGAACATAAGAACATAAGAGTAGCCCTGCTGGATCAGGCCACAGCCCATCCAGTCCAGCATCCCGTCGCACACTGTGGCCCACCAAATGCTCATGGGCATCTCAAGCAGAGACAAGGACGAACCTTCTCCTGCTCTTGAACCCCAGAAAATGGCATTAGAAGTGTCCTGCTTCTGCCCCACCCCCAGCCTGAAAGATGTACCTAGGCATTCATTCTAGAAGCCATTGATGCATCTGTTATCCATAAATTTGTCTAACCCTACCTTGAAGCAATCTAGACTGGTAGCTGTCACCACCTCTTCCAGCAGCACATTCCATAAATCGATGACCCTTTGGGTGAAGAGGAGGCCTGCCCATCTAGTCCACCAATTGCCCATGGGCATCTTAAGTAGAGACAAGGGCAAACCTAATCCTGCTCTTGAATCCCAGCAAATGACCTTAGAGGCATCCTGCTTGCTCCCCTACCACCTGAAAATTGCACTTAGGCATCCATTCTAGTAGCCATTGATATAGCCTAAAAGATGTACTTAGGAATCCATTCTAGTAGCCATTTTCCTCCCTGTTCCTATTACTGTCCCTTATCAGTAACCGATTTACTTAGCCCCCTATTCAACTCGATTCACTGTTAAATGAGGCCACACAGCTTCCATTAGCATCCATTTTGCTAATGCTCCAGAAGGGTGTAATGGTCCGTGGTGTCTTACTGTAAAGGCTGCAGTGTTAAGGGTTTCCTTTGGCAGTCCGCAGCCCTCTGCGTGAAAGCAGGCCTCCAAGTTCTGTGGGAAAACAAATTAACAGAAAGTTGGACCGTGTAGAAATTGGATTCTTCCTCCTCCCTTCTGTGTCATTCCAAGTTACCTGGAGGGCAAACTGCAGTTTCCTGAAATACTCCAAGTTGTTCCTCTGTTGCCTTACAGCACCATCCAGCAAATCCAAGGTGTGGTTCCACAGCAGCTCCAAAAGGCTGTTCCATGGGGAGAAAGGAGAGATGAAGGCTAGGTTGCCACACACCATCTTGTTGAAAGACCCAATGGATGCAGAATTAGACCACAGGATGGACAAAAACAAAACTCCAGTGCAAATTTAAAACTCCCCCTGTCTGAGATCTAAATAAATGATGAAGCTGAAATAGCATCCAAACAGGAAATCAAATGTTTAAAAATCTAATGGTAACAAAAGCGGAGAACACCAAAAGATCTGAGAAAAACTTATGCCCCCTATGGGCTTGAGTGGTGCCTCTGCTTTTCATCTTCTTTTTTATAGATCTAAACCCATCTATGCTTTATACATACACAAGTGGGATCATCAGCACAGCATCAGCCTCACCCACATTTCTTTAGCTCTTGCTCTTCTCAAACAGCAGAAGAATTCAATCCAGACTGATATCCTGGGGCATGGCAGGATCTTTTTCCTCCCAACACAGAGTAAACAGAAATGATAGGCTACCTGTTAAAGTTTTCCTGGACCAGGTTCCCACTAAGATACTGGAGCTCACATTCCAAGAACTTCATCAAAGGGGAAATACTCTGGATAGACAAGAAGAAAAAGATTAGAAAATATGATGAGAGAAAAGCACCTTTGGGCCTAAATCTGAGCACTTCATTGTGGTCCAGGCGGTATCCCTAAAGCACCCCTGCCTCTGGTGTTTCTCTGGCTTATTCAAAAAAAGAAGGTGGGTAGCAACTGTCATGAAACTCCAAACACCTGGTAGGAGCAATCCTGCAGCAAAACTGACACCGTCAGTGAATGTGGATTTCCACTCCAGTGTTTTCATCTGTGGGTGCTCTAATGCATTCTATAAACAAATGCTAGTCAGGCCTGCCACCTCAAATGCATAATGCTTGCATGCAACTTTGCATGTGCTAGGAACAACACAGGGACGAACAAAACTTGGCTCACATGTACCCAAAATAATAGTTCAGAAGCTCCTCAAAGACAGCAGTACGCGGCCCTCATGTTCTTATCCCACCTCTCATCCACCTTCTCTAGCCCAGAATGCTCATGAGGAGAGCGGCAGACTAATGTGGGGATGAACCCACCTACAAAACATCTTTAAGTTGCCTCTGAGATGCTTCAGAGGTGCCTTCTAACTGCCTGTGAATATGGCTTAAGTTTCTTTAAAAATAGGGAAGGCTCATCTCTATTAATAAGATTTGTGTGGAAAAAAAGTAGCAGGACAACAAAATAACAAAAGATAAAACAGTAGTAAGAATATACAAACCTCAAACTCCAGAGGAGAATCCCTACTATGGTTTCCTCGAGCCAGCAGGGACAGTTCAAGTACTCCCATGACAGGACAGGACAGAGTGATACACTTAGGCTCTGTCCAGGCAGGAGGAATATAGTATCATTATTGCACCAGAATGATGGGGCTGCCTCACACATCTGGGTTTTATAGCAATAGTGCATTTATCTACCTTCTGGACAAGATTGCTCCGTCTAGTATGCATGTGTGGAAACTTAAATGGGTACGCATACATGCATGCACAGATGATGACCACATCTGGGCATTCCCAACACCTGAGTGCTCAGATGCGTACAGCCATTAAAATTCACGAAGACATTACTGGCCACAGCGCTATCTAGTGTTAGGTGGTGGTAATTGCGTGGGGAGGACGTCCCACATTATCGCTTCCTAGCAGGGTATCTGGCTGCCATCTGGAGGCTGCCTTAGCGCCACAGTTTTTCCTACAAAGCATTTCACCCCTATGTTTAAAGACTCACATCTTCCGGGTCCTTTGAGTCACTGGAAGCCTGCAAGTTCTGGATGTGCTCAGCAATCCCAGCATCCAGCTGTCAAAAAAAAAAGGAGTTCACACAGATTATCTTTATTCTCAGGTTCAACAGGCCTCATATCAAAGAATGTTATTGAAATCGCAATAGAGGCAGCTCAGGAGCTGAATCAAACTCTTCATGATTGAAATTGCCCAGGCATTGCTGGGAGGTCCTTCCAATCATCATGGCAGCAACGATCTTATACACAAACGTTCTCTGAGTCTTGAGTAACTATACGGAGGTGGGTGAGCTGGAATTCCAATATTTGCATAAATCACATTTTCTACATACTGACAACAGATCCAGGTGCTGAGGTTTGACAGCAAGGACCAAATATGACAGGAAAAGAAGACAGGAGGATCAGCATGGTTCAAGGAACTTTTGCAGCAGTGGGGGGGGGGAGCACACTAATCTGTGGCTCAACAGGCTGGTGCACCATATAATAACATCTAAATGTGCACCAGCCCATGAGTCCAAATCCCCATAAGGGAAGCAGAACTCAGGATTACAGGCTGCAGGCACCTGATGAGCTGCAACTATGGTGAAACCAGTCATGTCCTGCCTGGGCCAGTGGTGGTCATGTAACATAAATACTAATCTGCTCCAGAGATATAGAATGCAGGCAGCTGTGCTGGTGGAAAAATAATAATAGGAAAGCAATTGTTGGGGAAGGAGATATTCCCTATACCCATGCTTAAACATTCATCTCAGGCCAAGTCCAGAAATGTGCTACAGGGGAAGCTCTTCACAGGACCAAAGCACTGAGCCAGGTAAGGAGAACTCCAAAGCTGTGTCCTTACTTTGGTTGCCAGCGTCTTAACTACACTGTGGATCTCGTTGTTGAGGCAAGCGACGGTAGCCTGGAGCTGAGAGTGCAGCGTGTGCTGGATCTGCTCTGGTGCAATGACACTGCCCGTCTTCTGCTCCAGGTGTGCCCAGTCCAGCTGAGCTGGTAACTTCAGGATCATCATGCGAAGTTGCTCAATGTTGTTGACCACGACGCAGAGCTGCAGGGAAAGGACAGCAAGTCTACACACTGAACACCTCTCCACAACAAATAGTTGCATCCTGTATTGTGTCCTTAAAAGCCAGGTTTGCACACCCGTCACTTCTTTCTGGCATAAACGCCAGTCCCCTATGACACCCTAATGTCCATGAGGAGTCACCATCGTCCTCTGAACGGTTCTGTAAATGCTCGATGGGATCTGTCTCTGATACTCACCCTGTTTGCTGCTTCTCCTGCCTTGCGTCTGTCTGATGACAAGTCTTCCGCCCTGGCTTTGATCAGCCGGCAGTACATCAACGCAATTTTACACATGTCCTAGGAAATCAGGAAGAAGGTACTTGAGGATACTGCGTTCTGTAGAAATGGTGGCAGAGGCTTCACTACCCTGTGCTGTGAACAAAGCTGGTAGCAACACCATCTTCCCCACAAGGCCAACTTAATAGAAAACTAGTCCAGGGCCTGATTTATATTGCTTTACATTCAGCACTCTCTCCCCCAATGGAATTTAAAGACTAATTCAGTTTAAGCCTTAAGAAATGTCTGTTTCAGTTCCTTAGATTGAAGCAACCATGGATGTGTATTGTTCATTGTGAGTCAAAGCAAAGATTAAGGAGGTTTTGTAAGTCAGAGAGAGAATTAAGACCCAACACATGTAAAATGGCTGCTCCATAAATATGTCTTAAAATTGTGTCCTGCCCCTGTAACTGTGTGCATTTGGTGAGCCAGTTAGACTAAAAAGTTGCTCGCTCGCTCTCTGTTTCTTTCTTACACACAGATATGTTTTTCTGGCTTGGTGATACATTTGCAAAGTTGCCAATATTAGATAAACTTATTAAGGCCGTACTCAAAAGGGTGCTACAACTGATGGTTGTATTAAAGCAACATGAACCAGCGAAGCGTATCAGACAAACACCCTAACCCTCAGGAGACAATGCTGGTCTCTCACCTGCATCTGCTGCTCCTTCTACCATTGTTCCTGTGCCAAATACCTGGATATCAGCCAAATGCTTCCCCATTTGCTTTTGTATTTTTTCCAGTGCTTGGCCAGTAGCAAGGTATTTGGGGCAAGAATATCAATGCAAGGAGCTGGCAGATGGAGGTAGGTGATCACTTGCCAGATTTCCTGTAAAAGCGACGTTTCAGAATATCGCCTTGGTATCACAGGATATGTGTAGCATTCTCAGAATAATCCCAAGAGAATTGTGGGTTTTAACCTGCATCTGGAGGCACCCAAAGTAATTCCCATGTCTCTACTACGCACACACCTCAACAAATTTCACCATGATCATGAAGGCCTCTTCGGGATCAGGCCAGTCCAGCTGCTGCCAGGTTTTTACCATTTGAGCATAACAAGTGGATAAGTCCACCGTGGATGTACTATGCTTGTTCAGCTCCCCCAGTGGCGTCAGCTAAACAAAAAGGAAAAAGGAAGAAAGGTCAAGTGTTTGATGAGCACTTTGCGTGCTCTGAACTGGACTGGGAACTCTTTAGCTTGGGTTTCAACACTTTGGACACAAAAGGTCCAGAAACACAAATTATTGTCACTAAGAAGAATTTTTTAAAACTCTAAGATGATTATTTGCCATGTTAGAACATGTCCACATTCTCCTTTTTCTCTCTTTTGTTCTTCATAAACATGGAGACTCAATTTAATGTATGCCGTGTGTTCATACAATGTTTCTAAACCTCCATTACAGACAAAGTATAGCAGGAAAACAAGAACAGACAAATTTGGAACCCTAATAGCCCTGTAAGGGAGCCTCGGAAACATTGTAGCTAGTTTGCCTCCAGCAAATTCCAGTTGCCAGCTTTCTTTATCTAGAAAAACTTGAATACCTTGATAAATGTCTCCTTCCCAAAGGATCACCTACCACTTATCTGGGAGAACTAAGTCTAATGGCTTAAAAAGATCTCAAAGCCTCTGTACATGTACAGAATGCTAGAGCAATATGCATAACAAGAGACATGCGGAGAAGGACCAGTAAAGGATGGAGCCTGGGGAGAGTTCCAGCAGCCATGGACAGAGGAAGGTCTTTGCGAGGCATCTATTACCTGGTCTACTTGGACAGCTCTCTGGGTCCTTTCTAGAGCTATGGTGTATGCCTTCTGCAGCCACTTGGGAATGGCTTCCTTAAACCACTGATGGAAGTTTGTCAGTTCAAGAGGTTCTTCCCTGAAAGAAAAAAGGCACAGAATTAACTCTGCTGTTCCAAAGATGAAGATGAAGGGGATTTGTACATATGCTAAGATGGTTTGTGTTTGTGTCTGGTTTCTTGCCTACGATTCCAAAAGCCTTGTGAAGAAGCCTGGCACAAACGGCTCCAGAAAACTTAAATAAACCTCTTCTGAAACCTGGTAGTCTTAGGGACATCATAAGGACTAACTATCCTGAGGTCCCTCCTTAAGGTCAGGAAGCCCCATCCATAGGATGATCTAATACCCCTGAAGAAGCACCACTGGTGACATATTCCCCCTTTCCAAAATGCTGTTCATTGCCCCCTATTTATCTAGTTTCCCTGTCAAAGAAAAAAACGTGACCACAGTTCAGCTGCTGCAAAGCTCCGTTTATTGATATACATGCATGCATGGAAGGAGTCAAAGTTCCTCCTTCCTCTTACAGAACAAACCCAAAGTGTTTATAATAGAACACTTGTGCCATCCCCCAACCACAACTTTCACCTGAAAAATGTCTGTCTTTGCCAGTTTCCACTGAAGACGTAAGAGAAAAGCAATGGGAAGGAGAAGGAAGTGACAATATGTCATTTCCTGTTCCCTGACAATTTCACCATTGCTCAATCCAGAGATGTGTAAATTTTGCAAGTGGCAGGAAAAACATTTTAGGAAAACCCTCTAAGCTAGGTAAAACCTGCAACTCACCCAATCTAAAAAAGCCCATACTCTTGTAAATAACCAAAGGCTACTTCCAGACCCAAATGAAAAAAATAAACCCTCCCAGCATTATGTTGAGATCACCACACATCTGCATGGTCTTCCCAATGCGATGCTGGCTCCATGACTGGAGAAACATGTTGTAAGGCTATTCTGGGGAAAACAGCAGTGGTGCTGGATTTCCCAGGATAGTTTCACTTGCTTGCACTTCTTATGAGGTCAATATGCCATTAATTCTCCAGGAATTTCTGGGAGTCTGACAAGTACTGTACATAAAAATATCAACTCAAGAGGGTTTGTGTGCAGCATGCTCCAGGGAGTTCTTCGTGAGCTAAGGCCTCACAGATCTCATCAACATGCTGATAAGTGAATCCATACCACAGAAGCCTGGGCATATCTGGCAAGCCATGGCGAAGGTCAGAGCAGATTCAGTTTTACAAACTCACGTTTTCCCTTGAAGACAGCTGCTACCTGTTCCAAACATGTGTTTACAAGCAATAAACAAAGGAGCAAACAGAAGGTGTCCTCTCAATTGGTATAAGTAATAAGTATTTGAGAACATAGATGCTACATTATTATCATTATGTGCAAAACAGGCTGCTTCCAGTCAAGTTGTAAAACCTGGGATTACCTCAGGTCTATGTTGGGATTGTCCCATGTGACTGTGGCAATCCCGGCATAGCCTCAGGATATTGGGGTGATATCCCAAAATAAGGTTATTGTGGGATAATCAACTTGCAGGTTTACCTAAAATGCAAAAGGACTTCCCTGGTCTTAATGCCTGCTTGCATAAACCACCATCTTAGGAATGGCTACCATGCATGTGCGGAGTCAAACCAGGCCCGAAATTGACAGCCGCGCATGCACATGGGGCAGCGATCGCCACCAAAAGACCTGGATGCACAACTCGTGCCATTGTGGGAATAGCATCTGGACAGGTAATTTCTTTCACTTGCTCCCCACTGTTGCCCAGCTGTCTGGGAAACAAGCAGTTGTTCCAGAAAGGCTTTATTCTAGAATATTGCTTAATACTGTTATGTCTAGGTGTCATCTGGAAGCAGCCAGAGTCGCAAAACTGAAGGCAAAGCCCTGCTGCAAAGAACAGTACCTGCTGCACACCAAATCCTTCATACGATACAGTTCTCGCAGGCTGAGATATAGCTGGAAAAGGCTTTCAGCTGTGAGCTGGGACATTCCACTGTCAATCTTATTCAACTGCTCTTTTACATAGCTGGAAACCTACAGAGAGAAGTGGGGGGGGGGAACCACAATGGCTCATTGAGAACAAGAGGTGTCACTTTTCTGATTTCAGTCAATGGTGTCTTCTAAAAAAATGTGATCTTTAGAAACCAGGAACTTTAGCTGGGACATGGCAGAGATTTGTTCCCCAGCCAGAAGGCCACCAATGAGGTGGCTTCTGCACTAGAAGAGGAAGACTGCGATTTGCCTAGCACCCTTCCCCTTCTGAATGGAATCGGGGGGTGCAGGATGCAAGCAAAGTAGAAGCTGCTTGGCAGGAATGGAACAGGGTCGGGAGGAGTTCTGCCAACTCCAGTGCATACCACCCACATGCACAGGCATTGGGTGGAGGGGAAGGCAGGTCCCGCCCATCATGGTACAGTTCAGCCCCTTGTAGTCCTGTTTGCCATGCTGAAAGGGACTGAGTCCTGTGAAAAAGTGGACTCCAGAAAATACAAATGGAGGAGGGAAAGTCCACTTATAAATCAGATCGGGGAAAAAACTGTCAGCAAAGAGACTAGAGGAGGGCCTGAAGACGACTTAAGTGAAGGTGTGATCATGGCCACAGTGTTTCAAAGGTCAGTGCCGAAAGGTCTCTGAGCCGAAATGTAAATCTAACCAGATTCAGAAACTAATGAAGTTCCACCACACATGAGGTTTCAGATAGATTCTGGAGCCTATTGTTACTGCCAGAGCAAAACCAAAATTCTGGTTTCTACTTCTAGAAATCCTAAATTAGTGAAAGAACCCTTCCCACCAACAATGAAACTCAAGCAATGACATAAAACTTCACATGCTGCTGGACTCCCACCAGTATCAGTGAGTAAGGGTGCAGAAGACAGGAGCCAGAGTGCAGCAACATGTGAGAAGCCAACAATTCCCCATCCCTGGACAAAAGAGTTACTCACCAGCTCCTGCATCTGAAGATACGCAACCGAGAAAATATCAACTCTCACAGTACTGTGCAAAGATGGAGAAGCAAAGCATCAGAAATGTTCCATCCATCCATCCATCCATCCATCCATCCATCCATCCATCCATCCATCCATCCATCCATCCATCCATCCATCCATCCATCCATCCATCCATCCTCGCTTGTGGGACAGACAGTGGGGGAGTCCACACTCTTTTTGCACATATTAGTTATTTTGCTGATGTGAAATACCCAGAACTGTGGTTGCCACCATCACACATACGTGGCTCTCCGTTTTACACTCCCCCCCCCAAGTGGGCAGAATGATAAGAGCAGTTCCCGCCACAAGGTAAACAAAAGCACTACTGCTGAAAACCCCACCACCAGCACTGGGGTTTCCATCAAGAAGCAACTGCGTTTTTTAAAGAGGGAAGAGCAGTGCTATGGAGGGTTTCCACAGATACGTGTGGCAACCCTAACATGGTGCACCCATAAAGGCACTATATTTCCCTCATCTGGACGGGGCCTTGGTTTGATAGCTAGGAACTTCTTTTGCTGTAAGATGAAGGAGGATTTTAGAAGCAGCCATTTTGCTCAGAGAAGACAGACTTCTACAAGCGTATGTGGTGGGAATGTCCAAAAGTAACAACATTCTGGGAAACAGGTGCAACAAAATGTACAAATAATTACAAAACAAAATATTGCTTTCACACCAGCTCTGGTTTTCTTACTTCCATTTCAAGAAACAAACTCAGACTGTAAACATCAACTGCTTATCAAGGCTTTAATAACTAGTGCTAAATTAATTATTGCTCAATCCTGGAAAGATTCCCAGTCATTATCTATAGAACTTTGGCTTCATAAAGTATGGTCAATCATTTTAAATGATCTCATCACGGCGCAAAAGAACACTATCATGGACTCTTCAGAGCAGACCTGGTTTTTGGAAAGATGGTCAATGTTCTTCGGATCTTCAAAGACAAATAATTATCTCCATTGTCTCTCACTATTTATGTCCATGTTTCTCAATAACAAACTTTCTGCAACCTTTCCTCACCTGATTCAACTGATTACCACTACCTAAATTATGCTACTACAGCTAAACCTTGAGACTTGCGAAAGTAATTTAATGTTGCACACAGTGTTTATAAAATTGTTATGTTCTGATTTGCTGGATGTTAAGTGCAAATTTGGTTGTTTGAAATAGATGTATGAAGTTGAAAAATAAATTTAATTTAAAAAAAGACTTCTTTCACTTACTTGACGAAATACTTTTTCCAAACTTTATGACATTGTTGGAGATCATCATTTACCTCTACAAGAAGGCTCACCAAGGCCTTGCCACACTCCTCCATAGTCTATAAAAGGAAATGAGAGAACCCACGATGGGTACTGCTACTTCAGACATCTGCACATCTCTGTGGAACTCTTTAGCCTGTTCCCAGCACTACTTGGTGTTTTCTGGTTAATTTGGCAGATAATGGGTCAGTTCCTCACAGAGGCCATTCTGGAGGCAGTATGCTTTTACTTCAAATCATACAATTTTAGAATGCTCTCCTTTCTTCTACTACACGCAACCTCAGATTAGGAACAAGGGGAGGCAAAGAAGACATAACTGCTCCTAGGAACTTCACTGTCACTGGAGACCCAGATGTTTATCAGTTTCAGCTAATGTACCAACTACATCCTCATCTGGACAAGGAAAACATCATTGTTCATCCATTGCTGACTCCACATTTCAATTACTCTTGGCGGGGTTGCCAGCTCCAGAAGCTACAACTAGTAGAAAAAGTGGCAACCAAGTTATTGAGTAGAATCATACTTAGTACAGATTCAGTTTTTTATGTCCGCCCCCATGTCCACAGTAAATCATTTAATCTGAATTGGATGAGGTACTAGAGCAGGCTATGCTGCAAAAAGCGTATTGTAGCCTGCTCCAATAGTGAACTGCTTGTAAGCAGTCCATGCAGCATTCCAGCCAGTATACTAGTCCATAGCCCACATGTGGACAGCACATGGAACATGGTCTGGTATACCATGCCCAGCATCATTTCACCACACACTCAGAAGCAGTGTTGGATGGACCCTGCTTTTGGGTGCTCAAACAAAACAGCCTGAGCCACAACTTTGAAGCCCTATCCTCAAAGTTGCGCTGAGATGGGCAGCCCACAAAGTGGATGGTCCTTGGGGCATGTCAGCAGCAACACAGGCCACTATGGGCCAGTTTGACTGACTCACGCCAACATGGTGCAAAATAGTCCACACTGTACGAAAATGGCCAAGGCTCTAAGCAAACTGAGACTAGTAGGCTCAACAGATAACATTCCTTATTAGAAATCTAAAACACAACCAAGTTCAGGGAAATCTTGATGCAGATAACTGAGTCACACTTTGCAGAAAACTGCAACAAGGCTTTCTCTGTGGAGGTGTCTCTGGAATGCCTACTCTTCTGGCAGTTGGAAGACGCTTACTATTGAAAACTTTATTGCCTATTAAAGGCCCATCTTTTCACCCAGGCCTTCCCTTTGTGGACTACCAGTTCAATTTCCCCTATCCCATCCACTGTTTTAATACTATTTTTATTGTTTTTGACTTACTGCTTTTACATTATTATTTTGCCAATAATATTATTCCATATATGATTGGCATGCCTATCTTGGGAAGATTGAATTAACCTGTATAGACAAGAATTACAGTATGTGAAACATCTTACTTTCACTATCTCTTCAGGAGTGGAAATCTAACAAAGAACTTTAGCTATCCCAGAATAAGATTGCTTTTACCTTTACCATTGGCTTCAAGTGTTGCTTCTTCATTTGAAACCACTCTGCTGTTCCAGTCTTAAACAGTAAAGCACAGAATAAACAGTACAAAAATAACTGTCAGTGTGCTTACAAGTCCCTTTAAAAAATCACAAGCAAATGCTGAAAAAATTTTTTACACAAGTGTACTAACCACTAGGCTGCTTAGCCTTTCCCCTCCTGGTTCCCTTTCCTCTAGCCCTTCAGTTTAAATGAAGCTATTCGCTGATAAGCCCCAAGAACAAAAAGCGCCAGGAATTTTTCTCTCCATAGACTTGCATTACACGCTTTGCACTGTCCAGGGTGCTGAACTCTTTTCACTCCATGCCAATGCCTGTTAATATAATGGCAGTTCTAACCCATGTGGAGAAAAAAACTACAGCTGTCCCTTCTCTTCTGGCTGCATATTTTTCCTGCCACAGAAAAAGGGAGCTTTTTAGGGAGTGAAAAAGCAGGGCTATGATGGGATTGTGTCATGTATCGTAGGAAATCCCACCAAAGCCCAGCTCTGTCTAGGCAGGAAGTGAGGACACAACGCCCTCACATTCTTGCTTCTTAGAACTTAGGAGGCGGCCTAAGTTTTTCTTAATCAAAGATAATTTAGGAGTTTCATTGTGGAGGCAGAAATGATGGTTTTCAAGTTATTATTTGTCTACAGTTTTCTGTCTTAAGAGTTCATGGTGGAATAGATTTCCTTTCTCTCTCCATTTTATCCTCACAACAACTCCATGAATTAGATTAGCTTGTGCCAAACTAGGCACACAGAGGCCTGGAGTAAAAAGAGCTCCGTACCTTGAGAGTCTCTGTCACCATCTGTTGAAGGTCAGGGGTCTGAGTACAGATTTCTCTAAAAGCTTTCATTTTACACATCTGGACCAAAACTCTAAAAGAACAAAATGGAAACACATGAAGTAAGCAAGCCACACTGTCAAAGGGAAATGCTTTCAAAACGCAGGTAATAAAACTTTCAAAATAAATAAATAAATTTACCCTCAAAGTCCCGAATTTGTACATGGAAGCTAGCCCAGTATGAAGCAAAACCAGATTTTTCCCTCACAGGCTGTATCTAGACATAGGTTACTTATTCCACTATATCTGGATATTTCAGAATAAAGCGTGGATGCAGCCAAAGATGTAATTTTGCCTAATGGTGGCACTCAGAAGCACTAGATCTGGGAGGTTCAGTAATTTTGGAGTTGAAAAGTTCAGAGACAGTTAAAATCAGCTGTCTGGCAGTTCCCCTGAAGTATATGCTTTTTTCCTGGGAATTTAAACCTTGAAAATTTCTGAGGCAATATTCCTACGTTTCCCAGTGACATCTCTAAACCATACCCTACTGTCCCATTTTGAGCACAGGTATAATCAAAATTTGCATCCATAATTTTAAACTGTCTAACGTTTCAAATAAGTAAACCAGCTTTTTTTGTGTGCATAAGGATGCAAGGGATAAAACAAGAACAAAATAGAAATATGACAAACCGCTTACTTTTTTTCTGCCTTTTATTAGTGGCAACGGCAACGGCTCAGTTTTTCTGTACTTATTTTGAGGAGGAAGTCAAATTTATCTCAACAAATTGTTTTTCGTAGTAGACACATATAGCATTTCACTATTAGAGAAATGGGGTCTAGAGTTAGCCATGTTAGCCTACTCTAGCAGGAACAGTGAAGTGTCTAGCATTCTTTTAAAAACAAATTGCTTATGACATAATTTTTAAAGGTTACTCCAAAATCAGTTGTGCTGTAATAAATGCATTAACCTTTAAGGGGAGGCTAAATTCTTCAAATATATACATTAAGGACGCATATATTAACCCCAATGCTAACACTAACAGAACACCACGTTTAGACATGGGTCCTTTATTGGCACAACCAGGCAAGAATGCTAGTGGGCACTTCAGAATGCTGAAAAGATTCCCTCCTGCCACTAAGACTGAGAAAGCACTTGTGAAAACTAACCTGAGCAGTGACTGTAACCTCTGTGTAGAATTGGGAGCAGAGAGGGGAAAGACGATCCGGTACCTTCGAAGGAGAGAAATTCCATAGGCCAGAAAGGACTGAAACGAGTCAGCTAATTCTACCTTCTGAAAAAAGGAAGAAATACTGTATATACGCTAGAGCAACTAACGCAACGATTTTGCAGCATTCCCAACATCCCTTCAAAGTAGGGATGTGCACGAATATTCGTAACATTAGACATTCATCCAAATTTGGATATTTGAATTCAAATCGAACGTTAGTACATTCAAAGATTGACATTCAAATTCAAATCAAATGTTTCAGTAGATTTGTATGAAGCTTTGTTGCATTTGTAAACCTGGGGAGGTGGGAAAGTGGATGAACTAGTCACATCTGCAACAGATACAGAGTGGATTCAAAGTGGATGGAGAGCGCATTCAAAGTGGATTCAGGGCAGATTTGATGGGTTCAGAGCAGATACATAGGAGATTGTAGCAGATATGTAGGGAATCCATAGGGGGAGACGTAGGGTTCTTAGTGGGGGTTTGAGTATGGCTGAGTTTGTCTGAAAAAAGTCACTCCTTCAAGCTCAGAAAAAATCCATTTTAGATCAAACCTCACCATAAGACTGTCATCCTTCCTTTTTTATCATTAATAATCAGGAGCCTTGAATATTCATGGCTGGCAAAATGTATATTCAGAGATTATGTATTTAATACAAATGTGAGATTTCCATATGTAGTTCATTTAAGGCCTTTCTGGGGGTTTCTTCTGTTTTGCAGCAACAGTGGACAAACAAAGGTGTCTCGTTTGCTTCTTACTGTTTTTATGGTTAATTTTTTTAATCTTCAATTTCTACAAAATGTGATTTGTTCAACATTCATCTGCATGGTCTCCAGGGCATTTTTTTCCCGTGAAAGCTGCCTTGGGTAGGGTTTGTTTGTTTATTTTATTTTATTTTTATTTTTTTGAAAGCTAATATATAGTACAAATCAATAGATGGTGACTATGGTGATGATTTAAGCAACCTATGACTTTTTCTTAAAATTTCAGAATCACATTCTTCTAGAACCAGACAATCGTGAATAAGACAAACTACCGAATACTCAAAAGGCTACAGTTCCATAAATCTCTGTTCCTTTCTTACCTGGTCGGGTCTTAAGCGCCCTTGCAGCCACTGATACTCTATGCTGGTGATCTGGTGAAGGAGGGAGTTGCTGTTGAACTCTAAGATCTGGTAGAGCTTACTGTAAGCCAACCACTGCCTAAGTTAAAGAATGAAGAAAAGTCACGCCAGGTTCTGAAGTAAGGATATTACAACAGGAACAATCTGCACTTGTAAGCAGGGGGAAAGCAATCACACTTGACAGAATAAATATGATAAATACATTTTGTATTTTCAAAACAATTAGAAAGTATTTCATTCCTGGTTTTCATCCAAGTTCGGCCATGGTCAAACTTTACACGTTCTTCAGTTCATCTTCAGGTCAGAATTTCCACTCTCCATTTGCATTTTCCCTAAAGGAAAGTCCACAAATAAAATAGATAAAAATAAAAAGGTGGACTGAAGAAGAACTAAAGTGAAGGTGTGCCTATGGTCTTCAAAAAATAAGAGAGGACCATTATGGCGATTTCAATCATCCAGGGAACTGAGATTATCAGAGCTGGGAATAGAAACCAGGTGACTGACCACGGTGCTAAGAAAATCTTTTTGGTGTTTTTTTTTTCTTCAGTGCTGCTGCTTCATGAATAGGGATTCAAAAATACTCACGCCATATCTTGATGGAAATCTGGAATATCTTTTTGAGTAGCATGTAGATACAAGATGGTAGTGGCATGTTTGCTCAGTTCCCCATCCCAGGAAGTCCTGCCATCCTGCGGATGTGAAAGAGTTTTGCCAGGTCAATTGCTTCTTTGCTTTAAGAAGAACTGGCAAATTTCTACGTTAACATTTAGCTAGCATTAAATGGAGAAACTGCCTGGGCCATATTGCCTTCTTACTGAGACAGGAAGGTAAACTCCCCTGCCCCAGATAAGCCTGTCCCAAGATTTACCACTGGTTTCTGTTGAGTCAAACCCTTTTGCCAACTCCATATACCTGATGTCGAAGAAGTTCATAAGATACCATTTGCTGTAGAAGGTGCCGATGGACTGTGTAGTTTGGCTGTGTCTTACTGGCTGTTGTGGCCCTCTAAAAAAACATAAGGCCAAGAAACCAGTTTTGAGAAAACAGGAAGATGTACACAACCAATAAGTCCCCATCAGCTTTCAGACCATTCAAAAGGTACCATCTCTTTCATCTGACTAACCGTGATGCACTGCAACATATAGTTCCGGGCTTTCCACAATCCCCACACAGTTCTTCTCACATTTCTATCAAAATGTCAACAAACTTCTCCCTTACCTTTTTATGCATCATAAGGAACTGCAGGTGGCAATGTCCGCGGTTGGGGTAGGTTTCTGTGCAAGGCTCCAGCTTGCACCAGCGGTCGTCTCTGCAATGCAGGTCCTATGCAAACAAGGAATGAACACCAGAGATGGGTGCCAGAGAGGTTAAGAATGTTGACCACTGAACTGTACTTTTAAAAATACAGTGAATGTATAGATAGCACTAGAATGGCTTGGCTATCTTGGGATTGCCACACACATCTTTGGCAACTCCAACACAGCCCCACAATATCAGGGAAAAACCTGCTATAACCTATTTGAGGAAACAACAACCCTGAAGGTGAGACCAAATACCTGATTTTGTGGGGATATGGTTAAGCAGTTTTTATTCTTATCTCTGTCATACAAAATTAGTAGAAGGCATTTTTTTAAAGGAAAATGAAAGCTGGAAGGAACACAGGGCAAGGAGAAAGGCATAGTGTGTACCACTATTATTGAATTCCCAGAAGTTCAGTTCACCTACCTATGCCTAAAAATATGAAGAACTGTGCATTTGTGAAAATCTTGGCTGTAACAAAAAAGGGAAAAATTGGCAGGTGGTGACATGGGGCAAGGAGGGAATGGGTGGGCAATACCACTACCCCTCTAGAATGCCTACAAAGTCAGTCACTGGTTGAGAGGGTAAGGGAAAATTTGGGTATCATCCTAATAGTCCTATTGCACAGTTACACCCTGAAAACATAACTGGACTGTGGAACAAAAATGGTCCCAGAGCTGGGATTAGATTGTGGGGGAATAGATTGGACAAAAATTAGAAGTGCATTTTGTTGGTTTGTTTCCCATACCTCTCAGCTAGACCAGGTTTCCTCCATATTACACCTTCATAATCTATAGTGACTTGATACTGAAGCAAGACTGTAAAGTCAAAGTTATATTTCCTGCTTTGTTTCAAATTTGTCACAGGGCCATAGGTGAAGAATCTAACTAAAAATTCTGGCCTATCACTTGAATGAGAAATATCAGGCTGTCCCAGTCTGATGATTAGACATGGTCTGGGCAACACTGACCAAGAGGTTCATAGGGAAAGATAATAGAAAGTATCACTCACCTGCAAGCGAAGGACCACATTCCCCAGGAAATCATCCTGACCTTTATCTTTCCGAGCATCCTTAAAAATTCTGCCGTGGGAAGAACAAGCCAATGAGAGTAAAATGACAGGACAACATCCCCATATACAAAGAAGCAAAGGGAGAAACTCCCACATTTTGTTCTTGAAACATCTTTGCTTAAACTGTTGATCACAGCTGAGGTGTGGTCACACCTTCACTTTAGACCGTCTTCAGTCTATCTTCAGGTCTGACTGCTCACTCCTTTTCATTTCTATCCATTTTATTCATGGACTTTCCACCTTCCACTTTCCTCCAGGAAAGTCCGTGAATAAAATGGATAGAAATGAAAAGGTGTGAACAGTCAGACTTGAAGATAGACTAAAGAAGGTCGAAAGTGATCGTGTGACCACAGCCTTATAGTCAAAAGCATCTAGAGGACATCAAGTTGTTCTACAAAATGATTTAAGATTCATCTTCATCACAAACCTTTTCAGACCATGGAGGTCTGTCAATTCTCCCAGCTTGTGACGGACAGATTCAACTTCATCAGAATCCCTGAAAAGAAGGTAGATTAAAATATGCATTACTGTCCTGTCTCCAGTAAAACACTGAAAAAGAGAGAAAATAAGTAAAATCACAAATAAAAATACTTATGCCCAAATAGACGTTCTGTTTGACAAATTATCTTGGTTATGTTAGGATATAATATGTAAAAGCTGTTTAACCCCAATGTTTGAACAGAAACAGAAGCTGCCGTGGATATAGGGTATGTTCCTGACGCATTGGGAAAAAATTAAGACATGGGATGCTGGCCATCATCACAACTTCACTTTAAACCTTCTTCAGTCCATCTTCAGGTCACAGTGCTAACACTTTTTTCATTTCTATCCATTTTATTTGTGGACTTTCCACCCTCCGTTTGGACTTTCCAGGATGGGAAATTCACGAATAGATAGAAATGAAAAGGTGTGAACAGTCACCTGAAGATGAACTGAAGAAGGTGATCACGGCTGCTGAGTCTGATAGCTTTTAGCTGGGAGCAAACTATACAGTTTTTAAAGAGATCTCCCCTTTAAGAAAAAGCCTTCAGTTGCCAGGTGGCCAATAAAAGTGCCTGCCCACATATGCCTCCACATCAAGACATACCTCCCCTTCCAGGTAAGAATGAAAGTTGCTCAAAAGATTAATCGTTAATAGTGTCTGATTTCGCCCCAAGTCCAATTCAGTTTGTTCACACTGGAATATAAGGCCCTGAAAAATTTGGGCATCATACAACTGAAATAGGGCTTCCTATCATACTGACCTGCACTGCTGGTCATTCTGTTAATTTTTCACGTTAAGGAATATATGAGGACCTTCCCAGTGATGGCCCCAAATTTATTGAATAATCTACTGTCTGAAGTATACCAGGAGCCATCTTTATACAGCTTTCAGTGTCCCGTTACAGTGTTCTTTCTCAATCCTGTTCTTAGTTACTTAGGTTTGTTTCTTTGTTTATACTATATTATTTTCAATAATAGTTTCACTGATTTAAAATAGAAGGTTTCAATTTGATTTTACTCTTGAGACCTCCAGGTGAAGGGCATGTTAGAAATTCAAATAAAAAACAAAGCAGAGCAAAGCAAGACAGACAAGACAGGCTTACGCTATGCGTTAACTGAAAACAACCTCCAAACTGAAATAATCTAAACTGTTCTGAGTTACAAATTACTTGGGGAAAAACTCTGAGGCCTACTCACCACATATCCAGGTGGAATCTGGCATTCTCTGGATCTTCAAATTCCCTGAAAGATACAAGTCAAACATTCTACTGATACAATTTATATCCAAATGACAATGTGGTGGAGGGAGTATTTACTTGCATTTATATTTTGTCTTTAATTCAAGGAGATCAAGTATACCATATTTAATCTTTTTTTATCCTAAAAACCATTCTGAAACAGGCTAGGTTAAAAAGTGGTGACTTGCCTGAAGACACCCAATGGGCATTAAGACTCAATGTAAATTTGTTCCTCGATCACTCAACTCCTAAGGCTTGCCCAGACACCAAAATTATCATGAAGTGAAGGAGGAAGCAGTTTGGGACATTGACACTTCAGAGGCCTAATCCCGCATTCACTTCTTTTGGTTTTTGGGTTCAGGAATTTTTCAAATACTCAGTTGCAATTTTCTTTTTCTTTTTCCTGGCACGTGAGCATTAAGATTATAGATGTCCCACCAAGTCCTGTTCTTTAGTTGACTTCAGAGGGATTGTCCCACATGTGCAGAAACTTACAGGCAAGATACTGAATAAGAATGAAAATGTTTAATCAAGAATTTAACCTATCTTCCCAAAATATACATGCAAAACAATTATTTTATCCTAGTAAAGTTTAAGAGTTTAACAACTCATCAGAAGCACAATCCCAGGAGCACAAATGTGGACTGTTTGTTGCAAAAACAGGAAAGCACATGCCCAAAACAGGGGAATAAAGCACTTTGCTTTACTGCACAATATCCAAAACAAATGGAATAAGTAAACAACATCTGGAGGCAACTTTCATGTGCAGTCTAGCCAACTGCACCTATTAGGAATGAACACAAATACTTGTAACATTTGATATTCATATGAATTTGTACACTTGTAAAATAATCAAGTGTTATGACATTCATACATTAACATTTGTACGAATACAAACGTTTCAGAACATTCATACGAAGCTTTGGAACATTTGCAACAGATCCAGAGTGCATTCGACATGGTTTGAGAGTGGATTCAAAGTGGATTCAAAGGGCAGATTGGATGCTTTCAGAGCAGATATGTTGCGGGATACATATCAGATATGTATGCATTTGTATTGGATATTCGTACAAATATAGTCGTATCGAATAGAATCCTACCACATTTGAAGGGGATCTATTTGAATGAATACAAGGGTGTTTTTCCACTGGCAGAAAGTACCCATTTTTGTACCCATTAAGGACCCATTTGGGTGTGAGCTGGATGACCCATTTCCACCACGGCACCCATTTGGGACCTGATTGTTTCCACTGCCGCTGGGGAAATCCGGATCATATGGGTACATCTCAGCCTTTAATCCAGATTTTCTGTAGACCCCATTAATGGGGTCTACAATGGGGTCTTCTGCCAGAAAACCCGGATTAAAGGGAGCCTGTTTCCACATTAGTTTGGCAATGGGGTCTAGAGGAGGCTAGGGGGAGGGAGCATACATGGGGGGAAGCCCCAAAACCTAGGCTTCAAAATCATTTTGAAGTTATTTCAAAGGCTTCGAAGACAAACCTCCAAGAACAAAGGGAGAACAAAGCGGACTGTTACCTTCAGGCATGGAAAGAGGTACATATTTAATGAGGCAGACTCATCCCTGCTCACAAGGAGCTAATTCATATGCAGGCTCTTGCAAGGGGTTTGTCTTCAGAGCCTTTGCTAACCTCCAAAGGCAACTTTGGAGGGACTTCGGAGATTGCACCCCCTGTCCCCAAAACACCTGAGGTGACAGGCAGACCCCTTATGGGTCAATCCGGATTCCCCACATGGGTGCAAAGGTGTTTCCATGGCAGGGGGTTTAGCACCCATTGCTAATGGGTGCTACACCTCCTGTGGAAACACACTGGGTGCTTCCCTTAATCCGGATCTACTAGATCCGGTTTAAGGAATGTACCCATTCCTTAGATACGGATCTTCTTAGATTGGGATCTAAGGGCTGCAGTGGAAAAACACCCATAATTGAATGAAAAAAATCCCATTTGTGCACTTTCCTAGTACTGATGAATTCTCTCAACATGTATTACTCAAGACACCCAAACTTTAATAAGATGTCCTGCTGTACTTCTTCCTCTAATGGAACTTTAGAACCCTACTCACAACTATGATAACCCATAAAACATGCAAGATGCATAGGAACCGTCCTAGTTAAAATAACTCTCCTGTTGCCCAAGTTACTCTCAGTGATCTCCTGCTCAATCAATATTCCCTCGGGGGGGGGGGGGATCAGCTTTCCTAAGTCTCCTCCCTGACTGTAAATCATCCTAGTTTACACAAAGCAGCCAAAATCCAAGCTATAAAAAAAGGAATAGCTAAACCATCATATTTGCAGCAAGGCAACACTGATGGATTCCACATCAGGCCCCCTCCTCTTCTGGACACCCATCTCATGCCACCTCTACAAATAACTCTGATATATACAGGACCAACAGATTTTTGTCTGCAGTGCAAGGAACACACCAGGTAGGACTAAAACATGATAAGGAGGAAACACCTACAGGATAAAGGTTTCATTCCACACTGGGTTTAGCGTCTGACTGATGATTTGAGTGCGGTGGGTCTGGTCTTCCGGGATCAGATTTTTCACCACTGCCTTGGATCGCTTTTTGTTTTCCTGGCGGGAGCTGCCACCAGCGGAGGAGCCCTGCTTTTTCACTTCTATCCCTAGGAGGCAGTAGGGGTCACTAAATCCTGTAAGCATAGAAACAGCCACTGAAACATCCGGTGTTCCCCTTCTATGATCACACCACCACAGGTGGAATGGAAAATCATTTTTAACATTTTAATGGCAGAACACCACTCAGCTGGAGGAGGAGCAGATGTTGCATACTGACTCTCATCAGCCACAGCCAGCTGAAATGATGATCAGCAATGACGGAAAGTAAAGTCCAAAACAACTGGAAGACTATGCTCCAAAGACAAGACATGTACAAGGGAAGGAAAGCTTCCAAAGTCCCTAGGAGGAATAGCATTCAGCAGTCTCTTTTCCAGCATTCCCAGTAATGTAGTTCTAACCTCTCTCAGGCTGCGGTCACACCTTCACTTTAAACCTTCTTCACTCCATATGGAGATCTCACTACTCACATGTTTTCATTTCTATCCGTTCTATTTGTGCACTTTCCACCCTCCATTTGGATTTTCCTGAATGGAAAAACGGCAAATAAAATGGATGGAAATGAAGAGAGCAGTCCGATCTGAAGAGGAACTGTAAAAGGTTTAAAGTGAAGGTGTGACCACGGTCTTCTTTTGCTTTGAATTTGCAAGGAATTGTGTCAGCTGTTAAAGCTGGATCCTGACTGAGCATCTTACACCAAAACTGATCAAAGGAGACTTCCACTGAAGTGCTTTACACCTTCCCTCTCAGTTTTTTTTTTCTCACTCCAAGAGGCCAGGAGATTTAGAATTTAGGGGCCTGAATGTGAATTGTGTTTGCCTAATGAAATGCTCATAGGTGGAAGGGGATGCCGAAAGTGCCTGGACAAACATTCCAAGATTCATGGGAATAATTACCTGAACATCATGCAAGTTTGCCAAGGTTAGACCTCATTCATATTGCATGTCTGTGATATAAATATGTACCTGCTGATCCTTTCATGTGCAATTTGTGCAATGTTTGCTCAAACAAGGCTGATACCCATACTTAACTGGGTACAATTTGCATCTAATGTTTCACATGTTTCAAACCTGTTATAAAACATTGCTGAAAAGCCTCCCTCGCACCATTCTTGTCAACATGCAGTTTATGGGAACGTGGGGTTTTCAGCTGAATTTTCAGCTAAAGTGTGAACAGGGCCACAACCAGCTTGCCTGATCTCTCCCTGACAAACTCCCACATTTGGAAAGGGGCCCATATTTAATGGATGGGGTAAAATGAAAAAGAGCACAGTTACAGTAGTGAAATCACTAGGGCCACATCCCCACGGGATCATTATCGCGAATTCAAAATGTTTTGAGTT
>MTQE01002208.1:41174430-41202342 GCA_014337955.1 Aspidoscelis marmoratus
TCCCCACAACAGACACCTTGTGAGGTAGGTGGGGCTGTGAGAGTTCAGAATAAAACTTTGACTAGCCCAATGTCACCCAGCTGGCTTCATGGAGGAGTTAGGAATCAAACTCAGTGATTACAATGTATGAATCCGGCACTCTAGCCACAAGACCAAACTGGCATTATTGCTTTCTAGAGGAATATCAGACTGCTGCCTAGAGGCAGCCATAGATTTTTTTAAGGAGCAGACTGGAAATTTAACCATCACACCTAGGCCACATCCCCATTAGAAGCTTAATCCAGTTTCCCTAAACCAGATGCAAACGCGAATTTACCTGATCCCATTACTTTCAGCCAGAATCGCATTCAATCTGGATTCTGAGGACATACATGACTCAAGGGGGGACTCCAGTGGCTACTTTTTAAAAACCGCTTTTTGGGGCTGCCCTGCCCTCTTCCTCCTGCCATGAACGCGCCACCCATAAGGGACCCCTTCACGGAGCCTAGCTGGGTGGCTGCTGCTTGCCTGGATGGAGGAAAAACAGCAGTGGGCAGCCAGCAATTCTTTCCCCTCCTCTCCTCATTGCTCAGGGTACGCAGCAGCAGCGGCAACTCAAGCCCCCTTCGTTAAACATTCACACATCTCCCCAAACCTGCAGCTGCTTTCCTTTCTTTTGCCTTTTTTAAAGGTCAGAACTTTCAATGGCAAGATCGTTATCAGGTGTGAAGTGTTGGATTGCTACAGTGGATTGCTTGGATTGCTACTAGGGCTGTTGCTTTAAGGGGTGGATTTTACAGCTTGCTTTTGAAGCAAGCTATTGGGGGAGGGAAACTCTCATCTCTTAACACGGAAGGGTCCCCATAGTAAAAAATGTAAAACGTTTCAAGCGCACAAACCGGAGTGAGACCTGTTGAAATGAGGGTTAACATTTACAATGCTTTGGGGCAATTTAACACACGGAAAGCGTGTTAAGCCAAACTGACGTGGGGTCTGCGAGGATTGGAAACAGTTTGAAATCAAAATAAGGTTGTAATGGGGATGCGACCTTACATGGCTCAAAGAAGAAAAATCCCATCTGCACGTGACAAAAGGCGAGAATATCTGCATCTCAGAAAAAAAAAAACATCTGTCCCTCATAGTTTCAGAAAAGATGGAAGAAATCTTCCCACTGGCTACAAATAAATCTTTCAAAAAGGAAGTCAAGGAGAAAAGCTGCTTAAAACACTCTCAGGGCAAGTTCCCATTACCACTTTAAAGTTGTTTCAAAACGGTTTGGATCCTCGTAGTTCCCACCCCCAACCAATAAAACGGTTTAAAAACTGTTTGGATACTCATTGTCCCCATTTCCAATCAGTTTCAGGGGTATTTTGAGGATTATTTGGCTTAAAAATGGAAGAAATAAACACCTGTATTTTCAGGCGTTTTTTTCCCAGTTTTGCTTTTGAAATGTTTCTTCCTTATTGCTGTGGGAACGCTAAAGCATTATCAGGGCAAATCCGTCATGAAATGGATGGGATTTCTCCCAGCAGGACAGCCCATGGCCAGATTTTTAAAGTGCAGGGAAGCACTTCATCAGTTTACCTTTCAGCAAGCCTCTCACTGATAACAAAGTAACAGTTCACTCAATAATACTTCACACCCAGGGACACTATTAATGTTACCACATTGCTGTCAGTTTTTGGCTTCTCTGAAAGGCAAAAGAAAAGAGCCAACAGGGCAGCAGCGGGGGTGTGTGCTGTGTAATCACATACACACACACGCACAGGGAATGAGATCAGAAGAGGATTCTTCCTTTCAAGTTTCACTTGTGCATTGGGCAAATGCTTTGCCTTGGCAAGTGCTGCTCTCTCTCTCTGTGAATGAGTGAGTGAGCGAGCGAGCGAGCGAGCGTGGGTGGTGTGGGTGTGTAAGATCTTTTAGTGCTTGAAGGATCTTTTATTGCTATGGACTTTTTTAAAAAAGAAGGCGAGTAGACCGAGTTGATTTTTTTTAAAAAAACAATTCTTCCTGCAATATGCTGCATTTGGGGAGCAGAGTGGAAGGGCTTCTTTTTTTCTCTTTCTTCTCCACTCCCCACCCCCCTCAATACGTTGCAGTATTTCTGGAAATGCTTGGCTTGGCTTGACAAACAAGGAGACTTTCCACTCTTCCTCTCCCCTTTGATTCAGAATGGTTTTGATTCTGTGGAATCAAATGGGCAGGAAAAGCAGGGGGTAGGGGGCTGGGATTCCCCACATCATCGGATCAAAGCCAATGGGGAGAGAGGGGTGGGGAAAGGGTAAGGAAGGGAAAGGATCGCTTTCCTCAGTCCGTTTTCCAAAGCGTTTTAAGTGTTTAAGAGTGGGGACACAAAATCAGGGTTGAATCCGATTGCCAGATGCTCCTTTGCTTCCTTTTAACACGCTTTACATATCGATGAAAATCCCAATGTATATTGCACCTTATTCCTTGAATGGGAACTCGTCCTCAATCTACAAGGCTTCAGAAAAAACAACAATTATTGTTCATTGTGTACTAAGTGCTAAAGCAGATCTTCCAAATATGGACTCCTACCAGACCTGCAGACTGGCAGAAAACTATAATTTCAAAATGTTGCCTCCGCTTGCAAATAAGGAGATGTCCCATGTCTTTATAAAACCAGGTTAACATTTGTGTTCAGAAGCAGTTATTAAAAATACAAAATATAAAACACTTTGCAAGTAAGGTAAGTACATATATTAAAGAAATTTTAAAAAACTATTTTTTTCTTGCACAGAAGTGGGAAACATTAATAGCATTATCAGATACTTGTAGCTGCACTATGCTGAGCACGTTAGGCTATTCTGTAAAGGTGCAGTTTGAATTTCACCACAGTCATAAAACATAGTAGTGATTGGATAGCCCCATTTGTAACCTGGGCATTTGGGGGTCAAATATTTACTAAATATTGCCCTGCTGTAGTTGAAGGAAAGAAGAAGTTCATAAAAGCCTCCTACCTTGTTTCTCTTGCCTTCCCCACTGGCTGCCACTGACCCATTTTTCAGGAGACTTGATTGGTTGGAAGCTGCAAGCCTCCATATTGGATGGAGCCTCTACAGACTCCCACCATTTGAGCGCCCAGTGACCCGCTGTGTCTGGCCCTGGAGTGAGCACCTCCCTTAAGCTTGAACAGTGAACTAAATTTCCCCCTCCCAGCTCATGTTTGGTCAGACTCACAGTAGGATTTACACCACCTACACAAGCTGGTTATCGCTCCATCAGTTACCTGCCATTATATGTCCAAATCTCATCGATGAGTGATCCAGCTATGACAGTGGGCTTATCACCAGCCTTCCTGTCACTGGATTCTTGCCAATCGCTCTGCAGCAAACCCAAATTTAGGGAATGTCCTATTGTATGTGTCAGGCTTGAGACATATTGAGACAGCCCCATGCTTGTTATGAAGGCCATGAAGACCTCAGCTGGCTCACTGAGAGTCACCTCAGCATGGATGTTGAAATTCCTTAATAATAGTGTGGCAGATGCTTCCAACACCACATCTTGGACTATCTCAGTCAGCTTAGGCAGGAAGGCTGCTGAGCAGAGCATCATCTATTCTGTCTCGTGGCTTTTCCATTCATTTTAAAACAGAGAAATAGAAGGGTTTTGGATATGACAAGCTCCTCATTTTTCATGTCAAAAAGAAATTGTTCCCATTTTTTTCACCCAGTATCCTTCATCCTTTTGCAACACACACATTAATAAGACACTAGAGTAGGCATTCTGAATCTATTAGCTCACAACCTTCAGCAGAGTATTTTTAAAAAGAGGAGCACTACACCATGTAAGGGACAGGTGACAGTGTGGAGGCCCCAGAGCACAGCTGAGGGATTATTTTACAGCCTGAGGTCTGCTCTTCCTCATCAGCTACATTCTGATGGCTGAGAGAACTAAGGCAAAAGTGGATGTGGTCAAAGGCAAAGCCAAGCAGCACAGATGTTACTCTTTCAACACACAAGTTGACACTGAGGGCCTGTCCGCATGCACAGCCCTAACACATGACACATGGGAATCAATACGTGTTAAAAAAAACCCCTACTTCGCAAGTGTAGGGGGTTACCACGTATTGCCCAGGGGTCATGCGGATGCTCCCAGGGGACAGTTTTTAAACAGAGCGACTACACCCAGCCGGGCAACTGACAGGTGGTAGAAGGGCTGCAAAGAGCTGGGAGGGATTTTAAACAGAGACGCGAGACCCTTCATGGCTCCGCGGCTCTGTTTAAAATCCATCTCTGCATGGAGACAGGCATGTGCGATTAAAATCCATGTTGCCCAAAACCATATGGGGACGCTTTATTGCGTGTTACAATGTGGATTTTTATCACACTTGTCCAAAGCGCACCAGCTGGGCAACTGGGCAACTGGGGCACCCAGCTGGGCAACTGACAGGTGGTAGAGAGGTTGAAAAGAGGAGGGAAGGTGATGTGAAAGTCATCTTTCTTAGAAAGCAAGGGGACATTATCACAATCCAATAGCATTGTCAGGCTGGGGTAAGCCTTCCTGACATGACCTGAAGGATGCCTGCCATATAGGTGATTGGGTAGAATCCCCAAGGAAGAAAGATGACTCAGATTGATTGGGTAGAATTCCAGGGGTGGACAGGTAGCATAAGCTGTTCTATAAACAGTATAAATACAGGATTTGTACAAGTCAGTACACTCTTGACAAAATCAAGATATTATGCTGAAATAATTTGTTCTATAATAAACCCAATTCCTGCCCGTTTGTACAAATTCTCAGTCAGATTGTTATTTACAGTGACCGAGCTGAAAGAAGATGGCAGGGCAAAGCAGGTTGAAGAGGACAGCCAGTGGAGAGTTCTGGAAACTGAGGTCCGAAGTATTCCATTTTGACCTCCAGGCCTGAAGCAATCCAGTGCAGAATCTGTTGTACAAATCACGAATATAGAAGCTGAGTCCCCATTAAAAGAACTATATTGAATCAAAAACATGTCCCAAAAGGCATAGAAGACTATTAGGGCGAATCCCCATGGGGCTGCCAATGCCCTGCAGTGGATTCAGGGGAGCCTTAATGTAAATCTTAATTCGCATTAAGGAGTCCCCATGGTAATGGAGGATAGGGTGCGTTCAAGGCGAACCCACCCATCCCCATGAAAACTGCAGCAAATCCCTGCATTGGGATGCCACGGTTTTCTCCACACACACACCTTGCCTGAGCACTTAATCGTCCAGGTAAGGGCTTGATTTACCCCAAACAACCGCCTGACAGCTGCCCTGCAAACAGCTGCCCTGTTTTAAACGGCCTTTGTGTCTGTTTTAAAAATCTTCCCTGCTCTTGACAGTCCTTATACCCGCCTGACAGTTGCCCAGCTGATTGCAGGGCAGCTGTCAGGTGGTTGTTTGGGGTAAATCAAGCCCTTACCTGGGTAATTAAGCACTCAGGTAAGGGTGTGTGTGTGGCGATCGCAGCACTAGTGGCGGGGACACCAAAACCCCACCCACTAAGGCTGAAATTGTAACCAGGGAGTATCCCCATGCCCCCTTTATAATCTGCTCTTGGCCCGTAACTCAGGGCGAGAACAGTTATAAAAGGGGGGGGGTTTGCTGTGAATTTGTGGCATTTGTCCCTCATGTAGCCCAAATTAGGGCTTTGCATAGGGACTCTTGTGAGGCAAACTCACGTTCACCTTGCAATATCCTTGCTATGGGAACGAGCACTTAGAATAAGGAAGAGATGGTAGTTCTTATACACTACCAAAAGAAAAAAGAGTTGGATCAAAAGAAAAGCATGGCATACCCTGCTTAGAGCCAGTTCTGACATTATTTATCAAGGCCATTCCAATATCTAGAAACCCACTATGAGGGGTTTTGTCCTAGGGAATGCTATTAATGATCATTTTTAGGAAAGAAAATGAAGCAGAATTTAGAGCCACCAGCAGGTGAGCATCTCTTGTAAAAAGGAGAGTGATTAAAGAGCAAACACTTTGTAAACTTGTCCCTCATGAGTTTTTAAAGTCAATGATACTGCCTTGCTTCTAATACTGAAGCTTCTTGATTTACAATAGTATTTGGTGCAACTTGAGTGGCTATTCCAGGGCTTGACAACAACAAAACTTGAAAAGTGAACAGCCAACAAATTATTCCCACCATAATTTAGTTGGTTGTGACCTTGGATATTATTTGCATATTACACTAGTCCAGTTTTGCCTCAAGATCAGATATTACATTCACTTTCTCTTCCTCTTTCCCCTCTGCAATGCAAATGCAGAGGCTGCGTCCATATGCATTTTAAAAAGGCAATTAAAATAGGGCAGCATGCAGACACTAATGTTCTCATCCCACTTCTAATCCACATGAAAGGCCAGAGACTACACTTTGTGAGTGCATTTTATGGCCTTTAAGGTGGAGAAGAGGCCCTAGCATGCAGATACTACTACCTCTAATCTGCTTTGGGGGTTATTTCTCTCCTTCTGCGAGTAGGTACAGACAGAGGCTTCTACGCTCCCTTTTTCAGGGCAAAACCCTGATAATGTATAATGAAGTGACTTTCTGTGGAAAATCTAGTCCGTGATCTTCAGAAAAGGATGAACTTTACTAAATAGCCCATAGGGTATTATTAGGCAGCTAAAATAACATGCCAAGCACTTTAATTCAAGGGGAGGAGAAAGAGGGATTAAATTAAGATAAAATTTCAAAGGAATCCTTGCAGACTAATGAAGAGGATGAAAGAAGGAGTTATAAGTCACAGGAGGAAACAGTTAAACTACATACTTTGTTGCTGTCTTCTTCAGGGGCCTCTTCTCCAGGCATCTTACCCTCAGGCATCATTTTAGGAGGCTCTTGGGAACGTCTGAGCGGAGCAGGGGAAAACATCACTGCTAGAATATGCTCGTGGTCTCCTCAGAGGCTTGAGCCCCAAACTCAGAAACCTGCCTCTACCGACATACTGTTCCCATCTGCTCTCACATGTTAAAGAGGAAACCACATTCTTTTATCACACTTGGACCATTGTGTCAACAAACGGAAATGTGTCGAGCCGTCTTTCACAGCTACAAAGTCAGCCCTGCTCGAGAAGCTTTCATCAAGCTGATGTCCACCAGGTTTTCAGGCTGCAAGTCTCCTCTGTCAAAGCTACCTCAGCTGATCGAGTCACAGTACAGCAGTGCCAAGCTGGAAGGCTTAGAGAATGCGCAATTTGGTGCCTTCTATTGTTACATTCAGTCATACTAAGAAGCAAACTAATAGGTACCTTATACAACAGCCCTGACTAAACACCATGAAACCACTTTCAAGATGGAAATGAGCATTGTATGCATCATGTAGATGGATTTACATGTAGTAATATCTTATATCCCTCATGTCAAAATGAAGTAATAAACTAACAGACTACTTCATTTCCTTGACCGGTATTATTGCAAAATGCCTTCTTAACTCCATTCCCATGCTGATAACGAAGATCTAGATCAGTGGTTCTCAACCTTCCTAATGCCGGGACCCCTTAATGGAGTTCCTCATGTTGTGGAGACCCCCAACCATGGGGGCAGAGCAGCTTGGAGGTGGGAGGGAAGGGCAGCAGGAGACTCGTCGCGACCCCTCTGAAAGGGTAGTTCGACCCCCAAAGGGGTCCCAACCCCCAGGTTGAGAACCACTGATCTAGATTTAAGAAAATCCACAGGCAAACTCAACTATAGCTGTGTTCAGACAATATCATGAAATATGCACCTCAGAAACAGTGGTGAGTGGCCCTGGTGTTCCCGCACCTTCTCTAATCTGCCTTTCCGAGCACAGAATATCCATGGGAGGGGTAGGGGCAGACTGGTGTGTGAATGAAGCCTTCTTTAAGCTGCCTCAGAGATGCTTTTTTCTGTGTCTGGTCCCCTCCAACCTTTTTGTTTAGATGATGGTCATTCTGGGTAGAATCTTGGGCCAGTTCCGGATGCTGACTGAATATTGCAGCAACAAGTAATATTCCTGAGAAAATCTCCTCCAGAATTATTGCTTTATAGTGATGCACACGTCCAGATATTTTGCCAGTGTGAAATACTTGAGATATGTGCAACACCACCACTGTACATGCATGGTCATCTTTTTCACATGCATGATGGTGGCTCCGGCTATAGGGAAAGTTATGGTGCCGCTTTGGGGGAAAATAATATCAGCATTGGGTTTTTCCACATAGCTTACACAACAACTGAAACTTACTGGCATTTTCTTCCTTTTTCAGAGTAGATGGAGTTTTGAATTAAATTTCTGCTTAGAAGAAGGTATTGGTTTCAAAGCTGAAATCACATTACTGAAACTGGGAGGGGGAAGTATATACTATCAGGAACAATCAGGCAGAACTTCCGTTAAAAATATGCTTAACCACTGACGCTCAGATGTAAGGACAGCAATCTCATCATAATTGTTCCAGTATTCTGACAAGGATCAAGAAGATATTTTGAACTCTCATGGGATGAAGGCCAGAAGTCTTGTCTTCTGATTCACACACCCTTCGCTTATAAACAATCTTTTAACTTGTGGGAAACTGTGAGATAAATCAACATAAACTTCCCTTTAATCAGATTAAAAATCCATCAGGCAAATGGATGTTTACTTCAGTGGAAACTCATTCAAAGAGCTTTCTATCAAGCTTGAAGATTTATTCTCTGATGACTAACAGAGAGAAGAGAAACAAAAGGATGAAATGCATTAGGTTGTACTCTGGGCAACACAGAGGCACCAAAAGGTGTTTCTGTTACATGCAGTCCAACAAATCATGCTCTATATCTGTCCTGTGGATCTGACAAACTGTCCTGTTAGGATGGTAAGATAAAGCGCTCTGAGTACACCTTTACAGTGAGTGTATGTGCTGCTTCTACTAATCTTGATGGCATGGTGGCGCAGCAGGAGGAAGCCATCAGGAACATGGGTCACTATTAATTCATTTGTTTATATTTCTATTCTCCCCTATACCCTAAAGTCTCAGAGTGGGTCACAATAAAATGATAAAAACAAGTAAAAGCATGACTAAAACAGTGAGAGTGTCTGCTTGAGATCTTGTTCCTTCAGCCAAAGGCCAGGTAAAGAGGTGTATCTGAATACATACAATGATGGTGTCCGACACACCACCGGAGGAAGACTGTTCATAACCTGGAGGCTATGACTAAGAATGCCTTCCCACATGTTCTCACCTCCCTAAGAACTGAAGGTGGTAGAGCTGCCAAGAGATTCTTACCAACAGACTTTACGTCATGGGCAGATCTATATGGGAGGAGGTGTTTCTTTAGATACTTGGGGCCCAAGCTGTTTAGGGCCTTATAAGTTTAATGTTAGTATCTTGAACTGCCCTCAGTAGTAAGTAGGCAGCAATCCGGTTCAGAAAGCACTTCATAAAATGATGGTTTGTGTTAAATAGTGATCTCAAACGAACAAAAAGGCTGAAAACACAAGTATGGCAAAGGAAGGAGAGCAGGATCATTGGAATTAGGCTGTTCTGCACTGGCCAGTATACTGATTCATGGAGGAGTGATGTGGATTAGCACAGAGGTGGCTCTCTTTACATGTCCCAGTCACAAACTGTTTGATGCTTTGTACACCTCAGACAGCATATTACATTAAAACTGGAGAAGTGGAAGCCAGTACAGTTGATTTAACAGAAGCTGAGTATGGTCAGTGAAGTACATGCCAAAAAACATCCTAGTGCCTAGCTGCATTTTTCAAGCGGTCCCAGAGGCAGTCCTACATACAGTACAGTACCTCACAGGAAGTGGAGACATTTGTTATTATGTCTAGAGCCATATTTCTCCAGAAAGCAACAGACTCCTAGACCTAGAAAATGGGCCCAGAAGTAGCCTCAAATTAAAATCAGGACCTGCAAAGGTAGCACTATTGCATCTGGGTTGGACTGGTCAATAATGTTACTAAAGTCTCATTTAATCCAGTCCATCGCCGCATCCAGGAAGCTCTTTAGGGTTTCGGATCAGCTAACAAAGAAAAGAAAATGAAGTGGGTATCAGCAGCATAACAAAGTTTCACAGCCATGGGCTTCTAGATATACTGTTCCATAGTTCTGATAGCCCTGTGGCCCCAAACAAGTCAAGAGTAGCCGGTCAATAGCTACCTTGAGAATGCTACAAGTTTCATGACCTCTGACTGCTGGTCAGGCTGGCTGGAAGCAACTAAGTTTGGGAGATCAGCAAATGGTCACACTTTAGCCTTTCCTATCAAGCAATGGCCTTAGCGCTGCCTCCCCAGTCAGCATTTGGAGATCATTCAGCCAAGCGGCTCTGGAACTATCCCTTTAAAACAGTGTTCTCAAGTCTTATGTTGGCTGAGAGACCCATAGCTGATGGTATGAAACACTGCTGGGAAATTAAATTTTTGCTACTTCATTATTTGCTTCCACACAGAGTTTCTTCTCATGTGTGTGTGTATATGCATGCATCAATTTGTATTCCCCAAAAATTATAAATTGGGACTATGATCTCTTCCCCCTTTGCAAATCTTATACACTAATATTTAAAATACTTATATATCCATTAAAATATAATCTTGAAGCAGTTCTATAAAGTGTAAAACCCACAACTGTTATTTCTTAACTGAGCCTGTTTGTTTCAGTCAGTCATATGGACAACATTAGCCAGCAGGGAATTGTGTAAAGAAACTGGACAGCAACAGTAGTTAAGAGCTGTGTCACTGAGCAAAATAAACCTAATTCAGGAGACAGAGAAGCCCTTTGAGTTGCTCTCAAAACGGTTTCCAAACAGCTCACGAACATTCTTTGTGGTTCAGCTATAATCACAATATAACAGGCCACTTATAAGATGGCACCCATTAGTCATCAGCACACGGGCATTTTCTACTGAAAAAGTATAATGTGACAGGTCAGGAAACATGGCCAATGTAGAAAAGCATTAACCCACCCACAGCTCTGCTTTTGTGACAGACGATTGCATCTATGTTCCAAATCTTGAAGGAGACAACAGTGCTTGCCCACATTTTACTGAAGGAAAAAAAAATAGGTCAAATGGTTAATGGTTTCTTAGGAAGTCTCTCAAGTGTTAAATATCCTCTTCATTGCAGTCATGACATTATGATACTTCCCCAATCTCTTGTATCTGAGGAAAGATCATAAATTTGGGTGGGCCGCATGCAGCTGACAAAAGCCCTTGTTCTCATTTTAGTTACAAACAGGGAGTTCAAAAAGTAATTGCGCAAAATAGTCATCATTGCTTCGTGTCAACTGTGTCCTAACTCTGGATAATCACTGTAAGCAGGGAATGGTAATAAATAATTCTAAAATCCAATTAAGAATGCAAATCTAAATTCTCTTGGAAAACAGCAGTTCTCAAGGCCGTGTAGGGAAAGCCATCATAGCTAAGCTGGTCTAAATTTGGAATACTGTACTTTCCACAATATTGCTGCCTCAGGGCCAATTTGTGAGCTAATGCAGAGTCCCCTTCTCACAGATAGCCTTTTGTTTTACACTGGCACCATGGGAGCTTCAATGCTCATAATACCAATTTGTGAGCCAGTTTAGTCTTGCAGTTAGAGTGTCTTATATGCTAGTCTCCCAGTTTGATTCTGAACTCCTGCACAAAACCAGCTGGGTGACCTTGGGCTGGTCACAGCCCTTTTTCTGAGCCCTCACAGGTTGACTATTGTGGGGAAGAGAACAAGGGGTTTGTTAACTGTTCTGAGACCCTTCAAGGGTGAGAAGAACGGGGTATAAAAGCCAACGTTTCTTCTTCATCCTGTTTTGCATGCACTACTGTTGAACCCACAGGTACGCAAAAACTGTCCAGAGTTTGAAAGCATGTGTGCAAACTATTTCTCACTCTACTCAGAAGTGTTCTGCTTTTGAGGAACCAGTGTAAGTGGGGCCCATTAATCCAATCCTTTTCATTTTCCATTGCCTATCGGGGTGTGTGTGTCAAATTGATAAGATGGTTTTAGAAGTTTCCATTTTCCTTTGCCATTCATTGGTAACTCTGTTATTTTCTCTACTACAATTGCTCATGCTGCTTGTTATAAATCATAAATCTTCTTCCAAATGTGAAGCCTTAATAGGAAGTTTTACCTAGGCAATAATAACCAAATTAAAACGGTAGCCACCTACAGATGGCGGCCAGATATCCCACGAAATCCTCCCTCCACAATTACTGCCTCCTAAGCCCCGCAGCCAACATGGCCTTTGCATCAGTCACATAAATTCAGGTATTTTGACTTTCTGAAAGCCTGGATGTGCACAGTTGCACCTCAGTGCATGTGTGGACGCCTGTTTCGGCCTCCATGCATGTGCGGTGGATGGAGCTATGATGGTGGTTCCATCCAGATGGTAAGTAAAAAAAAGTGTTATTGCTGTGAAACTCACAACCACCACTGGGCTTTCCAGCAATAATTTCTAGACTTTTTTTTAGCAATGCTATGGTGGGGTTGCCTCAGATATGTGAAGCAACCTCACCATAGCAATGCCATAATGGTGTTTTATTCTCCCCGTCTGGAAGGGGGCCTGAACATCTGAAATCATTAATCTTGTGGGTTCTGCTTAGACTTCCTCAGACTTGGATATTTCACAGAAATTTTATGTAAACTTTGCGTCTCCACACAGCAACCAGTATAGCTTGGACAGGTATCAAAATTTGCCCATCTCCACAATATCCCTTTAGTGAAGGCAAATCCCTCAAGTCTCTCTTCTGGCAAAGTGGAGACAAGCCCAAATTGCAGCATTATTCTCATATTGGCCTACAGTGTTTGAACAAACACTTTGTTTCTTCCCGAACAGGAAAGGTCTACTTTGGGTCAATTCCAGTGTAAATCGCAGGCTCTTCTTACAAATCCTAGACAAACTGCAAAGGACCTAGCAAGGATTGCATGCTTAGTTTGTTCAGTGTCTGCAAAAGGATTACAAAAACTTCCTGTGTGAATGAGCTCTGAAAGAACACTTTTATACTACATAGATGAAGAAGAGTTGGCTTTTCTACCCCACTTTTCTCACCCATTCAAGGGGATTCAAAGTGGCTGACAAAGCTTTCAATTCTTCTCACCACAACAGACACCATGTGAGGTAGATGGGGCTGTAAGTGCTCAGAAAAGAGCTGTGACTAGCCCAAGGTTGCCCAGCTGGTTTCATGGAGGCAAGTGGAATCAAACCCGGGATTCCCAGATAAGAGTCCATAACCACTAGACCAAACAGCCTTTCACATAGGATTTATAATATCTGTGCCGGGCATTCCCAATTTAGCCTGCACAGACTGCGTAATATTTACATGAAGTTCAACATTTGCATTGACTATGTACTTTCTGACGTTCACAATTTTCTCTAACGTTGTGGTTAACATCCACAAGAACATTAAAAAATAGCATAAGGAATGTCCCATTGGATGATACCCTTGGTCCATCTAGTCCAGCAGTTTGCTCACACAGTGGTCATGAGCTCACAGCTTGCTCTGCTTTCAACCACTTAGCAGCCCCTGTTGCTATGAGGGCCAATAGGCACTCAACTGCCTATGTATAATACTTCATAGCACCCATGTGTCTAACTAGTAAAGGGGCTTGCGCGATTGAGCAACAATGTTCATATTTGGGGGGAAGCATGACCAAGTTCTAAGTCTTTCTTGTTGGGTAAGCATGAAAAAAATCCTCCTACCATAATGCAGGTATTTACACTGTCAATTCACAGTTAGCTATCTCAGCTGGTTCTCTTTAGTGTTGCCCCCATCCACAATGCCCCACCTTCTCATTCATTTTTGCTAAAACAGCTACCTGTTCTTTCTCATGAGATAGTAAGCGGCTTGGAATTTCTTTGCATTAAAGTGAAACACATCAGTACATTCCTTAATGTTCCAGTTCAAACTCTAGGAAACATCAATGTGGAAAGAGTAATTTCTTCCTCTTGTCTTAAAAGGAAGGATGCTGGTTACAGAGTAGACTATTGAGAAAGCTTCTGCTTACACAAGGCTGTAATCTAAGGCAAACTTGTTATCTAACATACATGCACACAGCCTTTTGTCAATGCGTTTAATTAAAAAAAATTGCATGGAACAAAACAAACAAAATACAGTCAGCCTTAAAGGCCCGGAACAAATACCAGAGTGTCGCATTCTCTTTTGTGACCTTTAACCTCTCAACAAATTTGTGAGCTAAATGATCTCAATAAACAATGGTACATTGAGGTAAGAGCAAGCAATGGACTTATGGACCTCCACACACACACACCTTTCCCAAGATACTTTCTAGGTTGCTTCCACCATGGTTCCCTGTAATATCCAGGATGTTCCTTTAACTAGGCTTGCAAATAGCAGAATGAGCAGCATAGTTCTAAATGCCATCTGTGACTGCCGGAAGCTACTAAGTGAAACTTATTCTTCAGTAAGCATCTGAATCCTTGCCAAAGTTGTTCCAAACCTATGTGTCCCTCCAGCTTTGCTGACCTATTTTATTTTCACACAATCCTACTACTATAGGTGTTATCTTCATCCTTTAAAAAAAAAAAGAATCTTGACTTTTATAAACAACCTTAAGGCAGATAGCAACAGTTTTATACAAAAGTACGCAAAGAAATAAAACTATGGCCCAGGTCACATCTTATATATTAGGAGGCCATCTTCAGTCCTCATAGGAAGTGTGTTTCCAGTTTTTCTAAGGACTTTCTTGCCTCCAGAGGGACTATCCTGAAATCAGATAATCCCAGCATTCAGTCTATTTCAGTCACAAATGGGCCAGGGTAAAAGGCTGCCATCCAGGCCAGCTCAGCAGTGGCATGGAGAACAGGCGGCAGGGAGGTCACTAACCCTGGGAAGAGCCTGCCACTGCCACCCTGATGCCCCCCCCAAACATCCTACCACGCAGTTGCCACTACACTGAGCTAATCCCCTTGCCTGGTAAAAGGTAAGCTTCAGCTTAGCAGCAGGTGGCCCTCCCCCAACTGCTGTCCCGCACCCCACACCCCACTGTTGCTGCCGCTGCCTCCCCAACTGTCCCCCAAAATGTACCTTTTATCAGGCAAAAAAGATCCATGAAGGCTCAGCTTGGCTTAGTATGGCAACAGTGGCAACAGCAGTGGAGGGACAGCAGCACAGTAAGAGTGACTGCCATTCTCTACAGACCCCTCATGTTTTAAGCCCCTAGCTGTATTTACAATCCAATGTAGAGTATGGCATGAGAGTTGTACGCATGTGACAATGCCGTTTTCAAAATGTTTCTCAGCCTCTGGGATCTTTCATTCATTCTTTACAGCACCAGAGGTTTGCTTGGTGAGACATCAGGACTCACAGAAACTTCACTTCTGACCAGAGTCCCTGCCAAGCCGCCTACATCCCTGCTGTGTCCCTCTAGGCCAGCGATGAACGTGCCAAAAATCCACAGGAGCAAGTGGAAGAAGCAGCACCTGCCGATGCCTAGAGACTTCCCTTCTCTTTCCCTGGGCAATGGTGAGGGCAGAGCAAGCACCCTGGCTGTTTCTATGTGTTCAGGAGACCAGCAAGTCTGACACATGTAGCTGCATATTGAGGAGTCTCTATAATCTACTACATAACAAAACACTGGATAGAATATTGGGCTAGAATTTAGGAACTCCTGAATGGAAGCCAGCTGGTTGACCTTGGGACAGCCCTAACTTCATAGGGTTGTTGTAAAGACAAAATGGAGGGGAAGAGAATGGTATATACTAAATGGAGCCCTTTAGAGCAAAGACAGGATATCAAGGTCACTGAATGAATGAATGAATGAATGAATGAATGAATGAAGGAAGGAAGGAAGGAAGGAAGGAAGGAAGGAAGGAAGGAAGGAAGGAAGGAAGGAAGGAAGGAAGGAAGGAAGGAAGCAACGAACGGTTAGCAACACTTTCTCTTGCTACTTGGGGAATGCAGTGTCTCTGATTAATGCGATTCTCCCCTTCTCTCTTCTTTAAGGCTGCAAAACTGTGGCTTTTCTCCTGATGGCTGATTGGAAGTGCTTCCAAGAATGGAAGACCTGTTCATACAGAAACTGTGGGAGCTTCCCCAGCTTGACAGATATTTGCCCAAGCTGAACACGCCCAACAGACCTCAAACTGCCTGGCTGACTCCTTGGACTCTTGTTTAATGTTTGCACAGACCCTGGCATAGTATGCAAAAATCTTCCATTTATATTTTTAGTAAGGAGTTCCAAGAGGGTAAAGAAGCAAAGACAGGCATCAAGATAACTAATGTTGTTTTCTTGTTATTCAAGATACTCCTCCACTGTGGAGGTTTTTTTTTAATATAGTGCACATAGGATTTTGTTGTAAGGTTTTGTTTATTTAAATACATTTGCTATACAAATTGTTGCTTGGTAACTTCTATTGGTTTTAAATAGTTTAAGTATATTTTTCCTTCCATTTGTTTTCTTTCTCTCCATATAGGAATCTCTGTATGTTTATTGTCGTTTGCTCAGAATCAATTCCAGTTCACCAGAGTGTGATGTAGGGATGGCAGGATTCTTTAATAGTTGCACAGAAGAGGGAATCCCAGCAGGTATGGCTCATCTTGCAGGCAACACCTGCTGAAATCCTCTCTACTGTGCAACTATTAAAGGAGCAGGAACACTGTTCTCCTTTTCATCATCCTCACATAATGCCATGTAAGAGTGGAGGAGGATTAAAGTGAAAGTGTGACCACAGCCTGAATGAATAGAAATGAAAAATTGTGAGCAGTCAGATAGGAAGATGGACTGAAGAAGGTTTAAAGTGAAGGTGCGACCACGACCTAAATGGTACTTTTTCTAAATAGTTTCAACTATTCCCTACCTCAACTCACATAAGAACAAAAATCTGAAATAAAAAAAACAGATAATTCTAGATCAATATATGATATGGTTAATAAGGCAAAATATTTTTTTACTGTCAATTTCACCTCTAATGAAATTAGCCTATCACCCAAAACTCAAATACCTATCTTCAGAAATTTGGACAAAATAAGAAGATAGAAGAATAGTAACAATTCAGGACTGTTTTACAGCTGGAGGACAACTTAAACTATTAACTATAAGAGATGCTATTGCTAATCAAAGGGCGGGTTGGTTTATCTGGTATAGACTAGAACAATTCTTGAACTTAGCCGAAATTAAAAATGCAGTCTCCTGCTCATAAACAAAATTTGAACTAATAATAAGACACACAACTGCATCTCTTAAAAGTATAACATCAGCAATGTATAAACTTATGACGGAATTACAAGATGACAACTTTGAAAGACCTATGGGAAACTGATATGCAAATAAATATATCAGATCAAAAAATGGAATAACTTATTCAACAAAAAACATACATGGTACACATCAACAAAATAAAGGAAACTTATACAAAAATATTATATAGATGGTACCTTACACCATTAAGATTTGCTAATATAACAAGAACAAACAATAAAGATTGCTGGAGAGGTTACCAACAATTACCTATATATCTTCATATGGTCTGTCTTTGCCCTTCTGTGCAACAATTTTGGACTGAGAGATATATGTTTGAAATAAACATCCCATTTTTACCAAATATTTACCTACTGCGTGACATTACTGAATTAAATTTGGATATAAATGCACAAACAAGATTACATTATTTGATAGTGGCAGCTCAACAAATATTGGTGAAAAATTGGAAATACGCTGATAATCTAACAATAAGGGAGTGGCAAAATGAATTATGGAAAATTATGATAAACAAATTTATCACATGTAAACAGCATCAAATGGAAGATAACACTAATCAGTATCTTCGTCAAATATGGGAACTATGTTTAGAAAGATTGTTAGCACAAACAAATACATCTGTATCCCAGAAAAGAGTACAGTGGTGCCTTGACATACGAGTTTAATTCGTTCCGTAACCTTGCTCTTATGTCAAATCGCTCATATCTCAAAGCAATTTTCCCATTAATCCATTCCAGCTCCCAAAACACCACCTCAGTTGTTTTTGTTATGTACTGTACTGTATTTACATACTCGTATCTCAAATCTTGCTCTCATCTCAAAGCAAAATATCACTCGCTCGGCGGCTTGTATCTCAAAACACTTGTATGTCAGGGCACTTGTATGTCGAGGTACCACTGTATTCTATTAAAGTGGCTGTATCCCTAGATACTAGACACAATTAAGTCAACTGAATTGGTCTATCACACGGGAGCTGGGGAAGGAATGTACTGGTATATTCTGTGTTTATTATTGTTCTTACTTGAGGCATGTATATATATATGCAAGTTAAATATGTTACTGTCTAATAAATATTGGGGGGGGAAGATAATGAACTTGGGTCCTTCTGCACTGGGCTTAATTCCGGATTATATTCTGGAATAGTGGTCTGCTGTCCACGTATCAGTGCAGATTTGGGCGGGACCTGCCACAATCTGCCCTAGCATGCAGACAGCAGGCCCTTATTACGGAATAAGCCCCACTGCACAAAGGGCCTTGGTGTCCCTGCAACATACGAAGACAAGACAGCATGCAAGTCAGCTCTGTTCTAAAAGGAATCTCTCTTCCACAAACAATTCATCATCAAAAGAACACCAAAGTTTAAAATTTTCTCACCTCTTACACCGAGTGTCTTGCTGTTCAACTCTTCCTTTGATTTTATCTTGAATTCATAAATACATCAGCTGGATTTTAAATGCAGACATACAACTGTGTATGTTTCAGCATTATTCACTTCTTTTCAGGCTGAAGTAGGTTGCCCTGGGGGAGGATAGGTCAAATGATTATTGTGTAAAACTGTGGTATTTCAGTAGCATCTGGAAAGAACCGAGAGCAAAGCACGAAACATTTCTCCGAATTTCATAATATGCTTTCCCAACAGCATGCAAATTCATGACACGCTTTCAATTTTAAGGTTCTGTTAGGACTCTTCATTTACACCTGCTTTAATCTAGCTTCAGCCCACCTTCAGAGTGAAAGAATTCATCCACAAATTTGAATAAAGCCAAAAGCAAACAACTTGTCACTTTGCTATTGCTTATCTCACTCTAAAAGCAGACTGAATCTGGATTAAAATTGAGGTGTGAACACAGTCCTGTCTCTTCTCAACTATCAGCAGCCCCGAATTCAGGGCATATCTCAAAATTCCTAGACACCTAGCTACTACAATGCCAGCAGTTATTTGGTGGTACCAGATGCCTCTAACCTTGCTCTAATATATCAGAGATGTTCAAGTACCATTAGAGTGTTGATATATTCTGCAGAATTCTCTGTGCAGAAGCTCACTGCCCTTTCTGAAGAAAGGGAAGCCATCATTTCAATTTCCAAAAAAGGCCTTAAATCAAAAAGTTAAAATTAGTTGGAGGAAATGGCAATGATGATAAATAGGAACACGCTAAAAGAATGTGCTCATTGCTCAATCCCTCATGCCCCAAAACTTCAAGGGACAAGTCTTCTTCAAAACCCAATCCCATTTCTTTTGATCCTGTTGCACAAATAAGTGCAAGAGGAACAGTTCTGGGGAATTGATCTCTCCTCCACCTGTCCTAGAACAGCCTGAGCCCTCTCTCACCAGCTTGGCAAGCTATTAAGGCTCCAAGCTATTCCTTTGCCCACAGCAATTATTTTGCTTTCTTAGCAACTGTCAATGCTTTGTTGGCAGAGCAGCATTTACTGTAATCATCTGCTTCTGGTGAAGGGCAAGTGAAGGCTATAAGCTCACCACAAAAGCATCCCACAACAGCTTAAAGGCGAGAAATTCCTACAAACGATAATAGACTTGCTATTTCATTCTCAAAAAAACCCTTGCCAAGGGGAAAAGAATACTTACCCTTGCCTATCAATGGGTCCTTCAAACCTTCCTGCATGAGCCAGATATCCAAATAGCCCAAGAAGCCAGATGAGGATGCAGCAGAATGTAACTTCCAACACACTATGTAAAGGAATCACATATCGACTGAGAACTCATCAGGTCTGCATGGTCGACTTGGGTCACAACCAAATCCCTGAACATAAAAAATAGTATAAAGCATCTGAGGAAAGCAGTGTTCAAGCTTTCCTTTGCCCATGCTTCCATCAAAAGTGGCTTCTCATTGGCTGCTTTTCCTTCCGGTGGGACTCTGCTACTGGAAGTCCTGAACACTCATACAGAAATGTTAGGAATGTAAGGTTTCTCAAACTACAGTAGGCTGATCAGCTGGTTTAGCTGGTTTGGCTTAAGCAACCAAGACTGGCTACTTTTGCTACTAGAAGAATGCATCCATGGCTCAGGCTATGATCAGACAGCACACACACAAACGCATCTTGGAGGCATGTCTTAAGCAGCTTAGAGGTTGGGTTGTTCACACACTAGTTTGCCCCTTCCCTTCTCATGAACATCCTTTGTAGAAAAGACGGGTTAGAGAAGGTCTGGTAACATGAGGGCCTCTGTCTCTCTGAGGTGCCACTTTTCTTATGTCTGAACACAGCCTCAGGATCAAATGACTCCCCAGGTTTGCAGGCCAGCCAACAGTAAGTCCACAACCCCACCCCAAAAAAACAATAAAGATGGAAAGATGTGAGCAGTCAGCTCTGAAGAGGGACTGAAGAAGGTTTAAAGTGAAAGTGTAGCCACAGACTAAGTATACTCAGTCTTGAACCAAGTTTTGCATTCCTAAAAACCTAAGGGACAAAAATAAAAATCTATCATAGCTACATTGTTTAATTTTAAACAGCTCTCCCATATTATTTATTTGTTTACATTTCTATCCCGCCCCATACCCGAAGGTCTCTGGGCGGGTAACAGCAGATTAATCAGCAGATTAAAAACAAGATAGACATTAAAACAAGATACACATTAAAAACAGAATACAGATTAAAAACACTTTAAAAATTCAGCAAATTGAAAGCAGTACACTCCATACTGTATTGTCTATAAACAGAAGGTGGTCACCCTTGGCTTTACTACTTTATGTTTTATATATCTTCCCAGCTCACATTATTCTCTTCCACTCTCAAAAACCTTGTGAGGTAGTTTTTTGGCTGACTCTCAGCTCCAAATCATCCAGTGTGCTTCCAAGGCTGAGTAGAGTGATGAACCCAAGTACTTCTGGGTCCTAAGACACCCCCTGAGTCACGCTGGGCCAACAACAGCACCAGTATTGCCCTTCAGGTGGGGCAATTCTTTCGCCCCCTCACAGCAACTGATCATGCAAAAATCAATTGTGCCACTGTTTCCCATCATGCACCAGTTGAATTTCTGCCCATAAAGCACCACTATTAAGAATTAGGCTATCTATCCATAGATGGTTAACAGTGCCTCTGTCAGGACAAAAATAAGCAGCTGTTTCTCATTGCTAATAGGGAATCATGTAGAATAATTAGCAGGCAACTACCAGATCAGTAACTGGAAAAGCATTTCATGAATGGAAAAGCTGCAAGATAAAAATGTAATACTAGAATGTATATTTCAATATCAAACTCTTCAGGGCTCTCACAGCAGACTGCCTAACTGTGGTCAGAAACTAAAGGAGAGGGCGTTGGTTGTTACCCTTCTATTAGTATGCTTTATTTTACAAACAGCATAGATCTGCTCTTCACTTTAGGTCTGGAGAGGAGACCCTTCGTCCCTTTGTGAGTCAGTTTGGTCTAGTGGTTAGGGAGTCGGATTCTTACCTGGGAATACCGGGTTCAATTCCGCCCTCCCCCATAAAGCCAGCTGGGTGGCCTTGGCCTAGTCACAGCTCTCTTCTGAGCTCTCACAGCCCCACCTACCTCACAGGGTGTTCTGTTGTGGGGAGAAGAATAGAAAGCTTTGTCAGCTGCTTTGAGTCCCCTTAAGTGGGTGAGAAAAGCCGGGTAGAAAAGCCAACTCTTCTACTACTTCTTTTAGAACTTTATAGTGCTACTGCCAGAGAGAGGGACTTTTTTGTGGTGGCCCTCAGGCTATGGCACTTTCTTCCTTCAGACCTACACTAGTTCTCTTCATTGATGAGATTCTGGCAATTAGTAAAAATATTTACCCAGGTTTTTGCTATCTAATTATGCCTCTTGTGTGTATGTGTGTGGGCTTTGATGGTATTTTTGTTTCATTTTACTGTTTACTGAGATTGTGATATAGGGTGTTATAAAGAATGAATGTATGAGCATATGCAATACACCATTATCAACACATACAGAGCACGTTATCTATATACCTTGGTTTTCTTATGTTGCTGTGCAGTTCAAGGTCTACATAGCCACTGTCACAATCTTACCCAATTAAGTCTGCAGTTTTCTCCTACAAATCCGTCTTAAGACCTTCTCAATATGCAAATTCTGTGGCTTTATACAACTACACCACCTCAAGTTTTCCCAACCCTCCATCCTGAATAAGTATTTTGTGAACTAAAGAAGGTGGTTTGCAACAACATGACAATTCTCAAAAGTGGGTTGAAAAATGCAGGTCATTCAAACTTTTGACTGCTCCAGTATTACATTGTATTGCTCAATATTAGCAACTGTGCATTTTTGCAAATCATGGGAGTAAATAACCCGTCCAACATACTCTGTTATGCAACTGAGATACTTTCCTTACCATTTCAACATAGAAAACAATCTTCATATTTATGCTGCTGATGTTAGAGTTGTTGTTAGGCACCACTGTCCTAACCTAGGCAACTCCCATGTCAATACTGACACTCCAAACAATTTTCTCAGCAAAAGGAAGACATGAGTTGCCATTACCTTTTTCCAGGGGAATGCCAAGGATAGAACCTGCAACCCTCTGCTTTCCAGGCAGTTGTGCTGGCAGACACTGAGCTGCAACCACTCCTACCCAGCAGATATATTAAAAGAAGAAGAGTTGCCTTTTTTACCCCACTTTTCTCACCCATTTAAGGGGCCTCAAAGTGGCTGACAAAGATTTTGTTCATCTCCCCACAACAGAACAACCCTGAGAGGTAGGTGGGGCTGTGAGAGCTCAGAAGACAGCTGTGCCTCACCCAAGATCACCCAGCTGCCTTCATTGAGGATCAAACCCAGATAAGAGTCCGGCTCCCTAACCACTAGACCAAACTGGCTTAAAAAGCTACCTGCTTTGTTTACTGAGGCTGTGGGAGTGGCTGTAGTGGCAAAGCAAACTGCCTGGAAACTGTAGGGTTGCCACCACTTCAATCCCCAGGCTTTCTGCGGAAGTAAGCAATGGCAAAACACTTCTGCATTTCTGCCAAGAAAGCTGCATGGAGGTGACCGTACAGTCAAACCAGGAGTAGGTTATGTCTCGGAAACACCCAACAACAACAACATAGCTAGTTTCCTTTCCAGTCCTGCAGGAAGTTGGAGCATTTTTGATATGCAGACCCCACCTCAGCTTCCAGAGCAAATATCTGAGTCAGGCCAGACTGCACTTCCATGATATACAGAACATAGGAATGTTCCCTGTCCATAATCGCCAGTGGCAAAGCTAGATCTGGCACTTGAATGGGTTAAATTTTGGGACAAGACTGTTTCCATTTTCATTCATTCTTACCATGGGTGAAAACTGTGAGCTAGACAGAATATTAGTAGGCAGCGGCAACTACTGCTGCCAAAGATTCAGAAGGAAAGCAGAAGCAAATATTCAGAATGAAAGCATTCTCCCCTGACTCACTCACGCCATCATCTTGTGCAAATTTTCCATCAGTTCTCAGTTTACTACTTACTCACTTACAGCACATAATGTAGAATTTTGGAAGACGCACAATTTATAATATTAGCTTTTCCATATCATTTAGCCAAGCAAGCTGCACAACTGCAGGGAACAAGTAATTGAAGGTTTAATGGAAATAACTCCAGCACATTATCTACTTTGAAAGGTAAGAGCCTCGGTCCGCACAGTGCCCAGGAGGATCATCTTCTCCTTCAAGTCTTTTACTTGCAATATGCCACTGTAATATTTTTTAAAAAAAAAAATCTGTTTTTCCTATTGGAATTAAACTCTACCATTTTGTTAGATATTTTATAAACAAAACTAAAGTTGCAATCTTGTATAAAGTTCCCTGGAAACATTATTTGTCATTTATTTATTTATTTATTTATTTGAGGAAAAAGGGATCCCAGAGTTTACAGTGGGATTGTATTCCAAGAAGCAACTTCACTAACAATTTACTTCACATGCCTCCAGCTATATCTTTTAAGTCGTACTTAGGTGTTTGTCAATAAAATAATAGTGTTGTGGTGTATAATAAAGTTGGCCAAATCCCAAAATTTCCTTCAGGTAGTAGTAATAGTAGTAGTAACAGTAGTAACAGTAGTAATAGTAGAAGAAAAAGAAGATTTGGCCTCTCTACCCTGCTTTCCTCACCCAATTAAGGGGACTCAAAGCGGCTGACAAAGCTTCTATTCTTCTCCCCAAAACAGAACACCCTGTGAGGTAAGTGGGGCTGTGAGAGCTTGGAAGAGAGCTGTGACTAGCCCAAGGTCACCCAGCTGGATTCATGGGGTCGTGGTGGAATCAAACCCAGTATTCCTAGATAAAGAGTTCGGCTCTCTAACCACTAGACCAAACTGGCTCACAGAACACATTACATTTGTAAATTATAACTGTACACATTTTCAACACATACTGATTGCTAGATGTTATTCCTCATAACACTTTGAAAACACCCAGCCTTTAAAAAAGATAAATTTGGAGAGAATTTAAGATTGTGGCTTTAGCAATGCACATGCTATGTTAATGCATCCTGCAACTGTTTCTAACAATTTATTTCATAATTTGCTAATGAAAAAGTGTGCGATCTTATCAATAGGGCATAGAAACCAACCTCTCACTGCTGCAAAGCTAAAACACTTTTCTTTCTTGGTCCCCCTTGCACGTAATGTAGTGAACTCTGCAGAAACTTTCAAGCTGCTGAAAAAATGTTCAAAGGCATATCCACAAGAATAAAGAGTTTTTTTGTGCGTATTAATATTCAAACACTTACCTAGAAGGATGAAAGCAGGCTACCCCATCACTGTTTCATTCAGAAACTGCAGGAATGGTTCATCAAACTGAACCTTGCCCCCAGCTGTTGTATTCCCTGAGGGATCCTGACCTGTTCCACTGACAGAAATAATAGCCTACAGACCGCAGTCCTACACCCCCCACCCCCCTGGATACACACAGCGGAAATGTAAATCAATTTCTTATTTCATTATCTGTTGAGTGAAGTAAAGTAGTCAGTAATCTCATCATTGCTGACAGGAAATATGCACTTAGGGCCTTAATAATAGGCAGCTGGTAAGGCCAAAGAAAGGCCTTGCACAACTGTAATTGGCTGCTCTGGCCCTAAAAATGAATTAATACAAACCAGGAGATTTTTTTTAAGGTCTATTTTTGTGTCTATACAAGCAGAAGGATAGAAAATTCCACACTGTGTTCTCCACGTGACTATTTATACCATTCGGTGCTGGTCTGGCTCACTTCCTGTGTGCAAAAAATGGTTCAATGTGTTTTGGGGAAGAAGGAGAAAAGTGGAAGTCTGCCTTCCAAAGCAATGGGCTTTGGGTACCAGAAATATGCAGAAGTAGTGCTTAACTATAAAGCATATACACTTTTTCAATATAGAATGGTTTGCACAAGAATGCTCAGTGATACTGATATCCCATCTGTCCTCAGTTGAAGAGAACTAAAAGTAATAGTAAAAAGAAGAAAGAACTGTATTCTATCAGCACTGGGAACTACCAAAACACTTTGTAGCCTCAAGTGAAACACAAAATGGTGGCCCTCTCTTTTATAGAGAAGGAACAGAACGAGCAGGTGTACCGTCTCTGTAGTTCTTGATTAATTAATGTTGCTTTAGGCTCAGTTGGCAGCTGCGGCCCAGAGTGCTGACTTCCCTCTCTGATTGCTTCAGCAGCTTCACCCTTGTCTGGACAGGGACAACATGGCCACAGTAATTCATGCTCTGCTGGCTCCAGACTAAACTACTGTAATATACTTCACATGGGGCTATTCTTGAAGACGGTCAGAAAGCTGGAACTAGTGCAAATGCAGCATATCTCACTAATCTTAAAAGACCTGCAGTGAATCTGTTTATTGCCAAACCCAATTTGACGTGCTTTCTTTAAAGCTCTACATAGGATTGTCAGAAAGTGCACCTTTGTCCATATAGACCTGCCCAGGTGTTAAGACCCTTCTTATAGTTCCATCGCCCTCAGAGGCTTGAGATTATCTTCTCCATGGGGCACGCCAGACTATAGCTTCCCCAGCAATGGTATACCTGGTACCAATATTACATGTCTTTTGGCTCCTGGTTAAAACATACCTCTAAGGCCTGTGATGTATATCCCCTATGTGAGTCAGTTTGGTCTAGTGGTTAGGGAGCCGGACTCTTATCTGGGAATACTGGGTTTGATTCCGCCCTCCTCCATGAAGCCAGCTGGGTGACATTGGGCTAGTCACAGCTGTCTTCTGAGCTCTCACAGCCCCACTTACCTCACAGGGTGTTCTGTTGTGGGGAGAAGAACAAAAGGTTTGTCAGCTACTTTGAGTCCCCTTAAACGGGTGAGAAAAGTGGGGTAGAGAAGCCAATTTTTCTAGTAATTTCTATTTATTATTTTTGTTTATTAGTTCTGGATCTGTTTTTAGCTGTAAACTGCACAGATTCTTTATGAAACCTGTAGCATGTAAGTCAAATAAATGAGTAAATAAACAAATATGTCCTTCTAGAACTGGAGGATTTATTGTTTTATTTATTTTACCCATGCTTTTTTATATGGGGTATTTTCATTGAGTATTGTCACTTGACCTGAGACCTTTAGGTAAAAGACAGAATGTAAATATTAGAAAGGAAGGAAGGAAAGGCTTAAAAACATTTATCAGAAGTCAAGCAATAGTGTTATCTTACTATTGTCTTTTTACATTCCAGTGAAGTAACATATTTGGTAAGTTACATACACAGTTGCATTCAGCATGCATAGGTTCATCATGTTTTTTCAAGATGTTTCTAACGCTTGGAATCTGGGAAACAAGACGATTAAAGCCACATTTCACTGGGGAAAACCAGAAATATCAGTAGTTGCCAGATCCTATTTATCAGCATTATAGGATCAGTGGAAACATTTGAAATAAAGTCTTTGGCAGCCATGTTCTTTGCTGATTTCTTCAGTCCCACAATTGCCAATTTGACTTGTCTATAAAACTATTACATCATGTTGTCTGGTTCTAATTTGATAGCAGCAATTTTAATCAGTACATCTACCATCCAATATGGGCAGGTGTCCTCTATTTGAATACTGATATGCATGTGTTTGTTTTGGGTGGTTATGAGTAGAGCTCTTGCAACTTAACAGTCCATGACATTATGAACAGATGGCGACCATAATACAGAATGATTCTAAAAGATATATGCTCGCATAGAATTATTCTAAAAGACAAGTAACTGTTGAGATTTAAGAGCACCAGCAGCAATAAAGTACCCATAAATCAGCAGGCTGTTTTCCAAAGGGGTGGAGAAGAAAGTTACGTGTTCTGGAAAACTGATTTAAGAATTTACATCTGTTCACCAAAAGGGTGCAGGGTGGATCCTAGTGGTAAGGAAGATAAAATATATGGAGTGTTTTAAAAACTTATTAAAGATACAACTTTTCTCCCCTTCCTCCCTCCCTGGCAAGATGACACCCAGAGGAAGCCAAATATCTAAAGGAATGCCTCGTTATGTACAGACCTGCTCAAGCTCTTAGGCCCCCTTGGCAGCCCTACAACCTTCAGTAGTTAGGGGGGTAGGAACACATGGGAGGATGTTCTCGGTTGTAACCCCCAGGTTATGCCATAATCTCCCCTCTGAGGTACATCAGGCACCCTCATTGTATGCATGCAGGTTGATAAAGATGCATCTCTTTACCCTGGCCTTTGACTAAGGGAACAGCATCCCCTCCACATACAGGCCCTGCCATAGTTTTTGTTATGCTTTTTATGTTTTCATTGTGATTTTATTGTGACCCAACCTGAGACATTTGGGTATAGGGTGGGATAGAAACATACAAAGTCCTATGCAAAGAGTTATCTGACACAATCTAACAGGGCTGCCCTTGAAGACGGTTCGGAAGTTGCAGCTGGTGCAAAACGCAG
>MTQE01002208.1:41212829-41230126 GCA_014337955.1 Aspidoscelis marmoratus
GAGTTTATGGCAAAGCTCTGGAGATTCTCTGGAGCTGCTCTGGAGAATCTCTGGAGCGTCTAAGGAGATTGCACCCCGTCCCCCCAAACACCCAGGGTGACGGGTGGGCGCCACATGGGTAGATCTGGATTCGCCACATGGGCGTTCTGGCGTTTCCACTGCGAGCAAGCTAGTACCCATTGCTATTGGGTGCTTGACCACCAGTGGAAACACATTGGGTGCTTTCCTTAATCCAGCTCTACTAGATCCGGATTAGTTGAAGGACCCATTCCTTAGATCCGGATCATCTTAGATCAGGATTAAGGGATGTCAGTGGAAAAAAACCCTTTAGCTTGCACAATGGGAAAACTAGCGATAGGCAGGTTAGAAAAACTCCTGTAATTAATGAATTAAACGGGCAAAGCTTGCAGTAACAAAACAACCTTTCCTTTGTAAATGTAGCCTTTGCATAAAGTTGCTCTCTGAGTTGAAACACAAACCTCCATGCTATGGATTTTTGAAGCAAAAGCCCCTTTTTCCTCAAAAAAAAAATTAAGCTGAGTATAATACTATGCCAAGTGTGCTGAATAAAGACTGGAAGCCCTAGAGTATTCTGTAATACAGTATTTCAGAGGACCTTGACCTGGCATATCTGATACCTGCTGGAGTAGAAGGAAGGTCTGGACCAGAGGCAGGTGGTTCCATGGGTCCAGGATATGGAGGTGGTGGGGGAAGTTGCATGTAACCCATGGCTCCATCCATAGGGGGACCAGGATACATCTCTACTACGAAGGAGAGCAACAGGATAAAATGATAACAGAAGAGCTATTTGTATTAGATTCCAGTAGTTTAACACTAAAATACCAGTTCTTAAGACTGCTGCAGTAGATGTTTTTCAAATAAATAAATTTGACACAGGCAATATGAAGAATATGTATGAAACAAAATGAACTCTAATATTATTCTCTTCAGAAAGCTAATCCAGATATGAAGTTAAATTAAAGATATTACACATTATAGTTTACTAAACTTCTTGGCTGATTTCACAGCATCTGAAGAACAGTTAATATGGATAAGATGTATAGAATCGTAGAGTGGGAAGGGACCTCTAGGGTCATCAAATCCAACCCACTGCTGCATGCAGGATTTCCTAAACCATCCCAGACAGATGCAGGTCCAAGCTCTGCTTGAAGACTTCCAGTGAAGGGGATCCAACCACCTCCAATGGCAACCTATTCCAATGACTGATTGCCCTCACTGTCAGAAAGTTTTTCCCAATATCTAATCTGCACTGACTCCCTTGAAGTTTCATACCCTTGTTTCTAGTCCTCCCATCTTCTGCAAGTGAAAATAGGGACAATCCCTCTGCACTGTACCTGTAAGAGCCCCAGGTAAAGATCTATTAGGAACCAATAAATCAGACTCTTAGAACTCTGTTGTTATTAAAAAAACTGGTTTGGATTTAACAAAATCAAAATGAAAGAGTGTTTTTTTTCCCCTGTATTCAGAACTCACCAGGGGGTGGGGGTGGGTAAGGGTATCCTGAGGGAGGGGAAGAGTACATCCCATTTGCAGCAGGCTGGGGAAAGGCATAACCTCCATTCGGCATGTATGAGTAACCATAGGCTCCATTGGGGACTTCGCCTCTGGAGGCTGTAAAACAATTGGTGGATTTTATCAAGTGAACTCTGTTAAGTCATTTAAACAAAAACAATTGCCAGAATGATTATATTTAACAAATATCCCATTCACTGCCACAATGCCAAGTAGATCTGTAGTAGACAAACTGAATAAAACAGCTTGATATAACTTATAACATTCTACCATATAACACTCTATCATTCCCTGTGCTTTGTTCCTCACTGGCATTAAAATCTGTATGACAAAGACTGGCTCCAGATGCTGGCTGAATATTCTGCTAGTGACCAACAATGCCCTTATGGGATTGTCGTTTGTGGGCTAGCCAACATAGGAGTTGTTACTGCCTTCCTCCACAAGGTAAGCAGTAGCATTATTTCAGGAAAACCTGGCACAGTAGTAGGTTTCTCCATAATAGGCTATTGCAGATTTAAGGGCGGGAGGAATATAGCAGAGTTATGGTGAGGTTGCCACAGATACATATGGTGGTTGCACCACAGTGCAGTCATAATGGCGCTATATTTCCCCCAACTGGATACAGCCTAAAAGCAGCAGCAAGGAGGAGGCCTTCAACTGTATAACTGTTTTATAAGTAATTTAGAGTTCTAGCCTTGCATGGTGGAAAAACTGAGTGTTACCAGCATTCTTCCAAAGCTTGCAGGGAGGGATGGGGGGGATGACAAAGTGGCCATCAGAGTGCCTAGTTTTCAGTGGCATCATCCAACCACAATGCATCTATCATAGCTTTACCTCTCCCCACAGTTTTTGGAAAGTGTGGCAGACAAGCACCCAACCCTCTCTGTCCTTAGAGCCCACAGAATAGCCTACACCAAGTGCAGGCTTTCTGATTATTTTAAGTGGATAATTTGAACAGCAGTTCAAGCCAACTGACACACCCCTAGAATGGAGAGAAAGTCAAGAGAATCCAAAATCTACTGCATAAAACCCAGGACTGAACAAATTAATAGAGGTACGTAACTGTGGGAATTTCACAGGCCGCTCAGGTGACACCACTATCAGTTATGTGAAGAAAGGGAGAGGCAGCAGGAAAGGATGGCTAACGTGATACAGTTGTCTGGTTCAACATGATAAGAGGAAAGGATGTAAAGGGCCATCTAGGAGTTAAGCTGCCATTTGACAATCAATTGATATCGACCAAAAGGTCCTTAAGAGAAATTGGAAGGACTTCTGTTGCAAGCATTGAGCCAGGTGGAAATACACTTATGCCTAGTGCAACAAAAACACTTACTTTGCAATCGATATGAATTTTAAAAGAAAACGATAATTTGTTGAAGTATGTTCAAAATTATTTTTTACCAGGAACACTTCAAACTAAGTGCTCCAGTTGTACCTGACTCTGGGCACCCAGATTTCTCCAGCAAAACTTGTCCAGACTCTGTCCTATCCCTCAAACCTTTGACTATAGAGAAGTGTTCCTAACAAAATAATTGATACCTTGAGACGCTACTTGTAGCATACGCTGTCCAAATTCAATGGCACCCCCAGCTGAAAATGTCATCTTGAAAGTAGCAGATCCTTCCCAGCCGCCTACAGAGAAAACAAAATAGATTAAAGAAGCAGTATGAGTTTATCTACTACAAGGCTGGAATGAAGCATTTCTGCTTTTAATTCCATAAACTGGTTCCAAAACCATTGAGTGCTACTGTGATTAAACAAAAAATAATTAGCTTCTTATGCCATTGGATAATATTTGTGTAATGTGTGATTGTTATCTCCATGTATCTCTCCAATACCTTGTATGTTTTCCCTAGAGGATCTGAAATCAGGGTTATGCCAAGATAGTTATTAAACTATAGCTTTCATCCTCTGACTACTGACATTTGGAAAATAGCACAATGACACTCCCTTTAAGGAGTTCAGTAAAAAACAATGAAAACTAAACAAAGGTATGGATGAGTGACAATGTGATTTCCATTCTGAGTAGTTTATTATAGAAGTATGATCAAAATTTCTGGATGCAAAATATAAAAGCCTAAAGATTGATTCCTTAGGAAAGGTACCCAACGCAAAAAGACTAATTTGTTTTCAAACAGCAATGGCAAACTCAGTTTCCTAAAGTCTCCATACAAGCACTTCTATTGACAATTACAGTGAGTGAACCTAAACATTTTGAAATCCTTAATCCATGTATCTGGTGAAGCTAGGCTGATCAGAAGGATGTTAGCCAAACAACTCTGCACTGTTTTCATTCCTGTTAATCTGACAAAGCAAACCCACTTTTGCTACAGAATGAAGGGGGGAAGGTGCTAACATGGCAAGAACTGCTGTAGCATCCCAATTCTGACATATTCACACCCTACATTTTCCCCACAGCCAAAAGAGAGATGGAGTCTTGGATAGCCTCTTCCACTGTTGGAATGCGGTATGCTCTAGCATCAGGCCCTTGCTAGTTAACAAGATCAGAGGCAGGGTCATGCCTCTTGTTAATACAACCATCTATCTTAGGGCTCTATGAGAACTATAGTCTTCACCTTAGCATACCTGTCACTCTTGAATAAATGTACACCTTAGTCTGGATTGAGCAAACACATGCCTAGCTGTTTGGGGTATCATGGCTGAAAAGCCATCACAAAGCTTGCCATAGGCAAGTTTTGAATGATAACTACAGTTGGACCCCCAATTCCGTTGATCTGGTAACTGCAGTTTCGGTTTCTGATGGTGAACGGATCAGCCACCCACACCCCACAGACATCATTAGGCCTACCTTAAACTCTTACGAGGCCTGGGACAGGCAGGAAATGGCCTGCTATTTCCCATAATTCCTTTGAAATCCCACATGATTTGACTGGAATTATGGGAAATGGAGTGCATTTCCCAGCATTTATTATGTGTAGTGTTATGCTATCTGTGGTATCTCACACAGATATAGTGGCCTGTCTGTATCTGATAAGAAAATAAATGCCAAGTGTTACTGTATTATAAGGCTCAAGAAAGGCAAAGGGGATGGGAAAACAGAATTACTGGTGATAAGAACGTACAAGTGCCAGAGTATACATTGTATCAGTGAGAAACTTTTCATTAAATTTGAGGCCTGGTTAAATGTAGAAACAGTATACCTATATTCTAGGAGACATTCAAGTCAACTCCTTGAGCATTACCTTCAGTGACACTTTTCACAATACTGAATTTGCTCCAACTGATTCTACTGGCAGAAGCTAAACCTGTTAGTCAGAGCCTATTAAGGGATTAACTTCCCTCACTGAACCCTGAATATAAGTGCTAACATTACCCATGGACCTTTTAGGCATAGAATCCAGGCATTAATCCCCCAACCTCCCCACAAAAAGAATTCCCTGTGTTAGGGTAAATCAAACTGCACCAAAAAATAAAATCAAGGCAGAACTGAAGTTTAATAAAACTACTGCACTAGGGCACCCCAGAATACAGTAAAAAGAAAATGGAGTCACACCTAACAATTCTCAAAACAGGCTTACGCAGAAGAATGCAAAATGAGCAGATTACGACAGGCACGATTTAATCACCCATATTCAGTTTTAGGAATACAAAGAAAGCATCACATCACTATTTGGATACAGCAGGACCTCAAAATAAACCAATAACATGGCTGAAAAGAGACAAGAATGCTTTCGACTTCAAAGTTAAATCTTATTCATTCTTTATCTGTTGTGTTCCCATCTTTCACGCTTATCTGTGCATATTCTCTCTCATTTAAATTAAACTGTACTTGGTATTTAACAAATTTCCATAATCTTCACAGAACTCCACTTTGGCTTCACAGCTCCTACACATGTGACACTCCCAGTCCACAACTAACTAACTGTGAAATTGACCTAGGAAATGATCATCTTTACTAACAACTCATCTTTCTTTTTAAACGGTAAGAGAAGTGCTGGCAGACAGGAAATGATGATCGCCAAAAAAGTCACTGGTGGCAAAAAGAAGCAAGCAGTGAGGGTGTGCACAGTGAGGAAAGGAGTGAAGGTTCTATAAGTTCAGGATGAGGAATGCCATGCCTAAGTTCAGGTAATAGGAAGGTTTGTAGACAAGCCAAAGATATGTGCTTTGGAGAGTTCTCTCCCTTCCCCAAACTTTCCTTACAGATATGTTCCTCTACTTGTCTTCTGAAGAAATGGTGGTTGTGGTTTCCTTGGAATACATCTACCAAACAAGTTCCTTTTCTTTTTATTTTAAAGGCTCTTTTTGCCTTCTTTAATGCTTCCAAAGGCATGTGCAAAATGCAAATTTGATCAGTCTTGCTTTGATATACAATGCACAATTATTCAAACAGTTTTGTTGCTTCTGAAAGTGTATAATTGCAAGAATTTTCACTGGCTAAAGTAGGGTCTTCTTGATCTCCTGAATAAAGAAGAAGAAGAGTTGGCTTTTCTACCCTGCTTTCCTCACCCATTTAAGGGGACTCAAAATGGCTGACAAAGCTTTTCTATTCTTCTCCCCACAACAGAACACCCTGTGAGGTAGGTGGGGCTGTGAGAGCTCAGAAGAGAGCTGTGCCTAGCCCAAGGTCACCCAGCTGGCTTCATGGAGGAGGGCAGAATCGAACCTGGTTTTCCCAGATAATAGTCCAGCTCCCTAACCACTAGACCAAGCTGGCTGACATGAGCACTCTAAAGTAAACTGTGGGCCTTTCCCTACATACCAGCTAGAGTGTTCTGATTTCCTCACTAGTTAGGTCCATCTGCATGTGAACACTGCTGCAGCTCACCCAGAGGCACCTAACCCCTCCCCAGAGCAATACAACTGTGGACAACTAAAAAGCAGTTCAGAGGCTGACCAGCAGCATCTGGACCACTCCAGGGAAGGTGAATCCATTCCTCTTCCAAGTGCTGCAGGGTGAGGGCGGGGTGGGTTGCACAGCCACTTGCAGCATCTGGATCATGATGGCAACATCTGGCCTTGCACCAGATGCTGGTTCAGACATTGTCTTGGTGATCCAGGCCAGCCATCTGCATTGTGAGCTGGCACTGTGCAAATGGCCCCTACCACACTTCAACTTGATCAGCCTAGTCTGGTCTTATTACACCATACTAGTCTGGACAGTGTGAATCTGCCCAAAGAATCTATTTATTAGCTGATGATGAGCTCTTAGGCCATCCCTGTTTATCTTGAGGAATGCCGGTGGTAAAGACCTGAGAGGTATACAAGAAAAGAGAAAAAGAGAAGAAAAAATACTTTTTTAAGAAAATGAAAAAATACTTAAAAGAAGGCAAAGGAGTTCTTACTGAGCAACATCTCCACCTGTGTGATTCTTTAATATATACTCCCCCACAATGGAAATATTAAGTGGAACAAACACCAATTCTTCACATTTGTTTCCTTCCCCATTTAATGCATGTTTACTTAGAAGTCTGGGTTTGATGGGTTTACCGATACACTTATAACTGCAGTTTCAAATTGCTTTATTTTTAATACAGTAAAAAGGAACAGAATGGGAGGCTGCCAATATAATTTAATCGCAAAGGCCTCTTTTCCCATGTAGCACAGAATATAATTCAAGTGCTTTCTGGTCAATTAAATCTTGAAGCCTCCAGGAAAGACAAAGAAGCAGTACAGCCAAGGGAGATAAAAATACCGCCAAGAAAAAAGGCCACAGTTCCATGACCTTTCTTAAGATTATTTGGGGCATGGATGGCTGTTTCTCATGAGCCGGTTAAGGATGCTAAATGGATAAATTCATTTCACTTTGCTTTAATATCCTCAGTGGGAAAGACGAGATCAATATTTGATGACCTCTTACTTCATAACAGTGGAACGAGAATAATAGGGGATTAACATTAACTAAAAGTCTTGCAAGTCCGTATTATTTATTTATTACTTAAACTGTTTATATCTGCTCCATATTCTAGGTCAGCGGTTCTCAACCTTCCTAATGCCGCGACCCCTTAATGGAGTTCCTCATGTTGTGGAGACCCCCAACAAGAGGGGCGGAGCAGCTGGGAGGTAGGAGGGAAGGGCGGTGGGAGACTCATCGCGACCCCTCTGAAACGGTAATTCGACCCCCAAAGGGGTCCCGACCCCCAGGTTGAGAACCACTGTTCTAGGATCTCTGGGTGGGTTACAATAAAAAACCATATACAGACAAGACATTAAATACATACCCTGTTAAAACAGTATTAAACAGCATAGTTAGTTAGAAGCTAAAGTTAAAATTAAAATAGCGCCTGAGTGAATTAATGTCCAAAGGCTTTAATAAAGAGCCAGGTCTTTACCTGGCACCAAAAAATTAGAAGGGTTGGCGCTAATCAGGCCTCCAAAGGAAGGGCATTCCATAAGTGGGGTGACACGGCTGAGAAGGCCCTCTCCCATGTCTTAACGCAGCGGATTTCTCTAACTGGTGAGACATGGAGGAGCCCCCATCTAGTAGATCTTAAACCAAGCGTACATCTGTATGAGATGAGGCGTTCCCTCTAGTCCCAAGCCATTTAGGGCTTTAAAGGCCATTACCAGCGCCTTGAATTCAGATCGGAAGCGTATAAGCAGCCAGTGCAGCTCTTTCAAAACAGGTGTTGCCATGGGTAAGGAATGTGTTGCTGTGGCTAAGGTAGACTAAGACCCAGTTCTGCAAAAAAAAAGAGTCAACTTTCTATAAAGAATAATTTTACAAACCTCTGCTATCATTAAGCCTAACATGCTGTACAAGTTAACGCTGTTTCACAGAACTAGTGATTCAGTTACTGGCAGTCTTGGGATGGGGCACTATTTGCATCATTTGGAATAGTTACATACAAAAAAGGATCTATAGGAGGCCAAGCTTCAAGAAAAAGTAAACAAGAACTCAGAAAGGCCAACATTGTTTCCTCTACTTTTCTTAACCAAAATTAATGGATATATCATAGTGACTGACCCATAAAAAATGCAGAGTGCTTGCTATATGCAGCAGGTGAGACCTTAAATCCATTCTCTATTTTCCATAACACATAGAATCATAGGTGTTGGAACACACTACGAGGATCACCAAGCCCAACCCTCTGCAATGTTTGGGAAACAAATGAACAAGATACAAAATAGGTCTCAAATCTCAGATCTATACAGGTACAATATCAAAGCACAGGGGGCAGCCTTGGCGGTGGCATAACCAAGCAGGGGAGGTGAGTGGACTGAGGCGGAGGTGAGAGAAGCTGGATGCTGGTGCTCCGACAGGCTGCGAGGTCTGCCTGACAGATCAGCGCTGCCACCACCTCACCCCGCCGCTTTGGAAGTTTCATGGCCAGATGAGCAGACACACAGGTGTGTGCCAGTTATGAATCCAGGACAGGATCTATCCTCTTATTTTATGTTTGATGAGTTTCCAACACAAGTAATTTCCCCACACAATTTCTCTGGCATTCACCCTCAGTGTCATAAAGATCCTGGTGTTGCCTCTTTGCTCCTCTTTGATCTTGATGAACAGCAGTTTGCACACACCAGCACATAACCAGTTTGAGGTCTGTTCTCCCAGTGTGAATGAAGGTACACTAATCCCTGTTACTCTCACTATCCGGAATTTCATTTTTAAAGACTGTCCGTATTTTTACATCATCTAGTTATGCAAACCAATTTTTCAGTTATAAAATCTGCAATCTGGAAAAATAATCTCATTCTACCTTTTCCCTAATCACAGACCTTATACAGTGCTTTAAACTCAACATTTCATTTTGGAGAATGAAATCTGGAAGCCATGTGACCTAGTCCATATTGGTCACTTGGGATTATCTTGGGCAGAACCTTGAATGTGACTGGAATGAATTTTGTTCAGTCATTTGCTTAAGGTCTGTGTTCAAGAATGAGTTAGGCATGGAAAAGGGGAGATTAGGATATTTACTGCCTGAGTAATGCAGTATGTTTAGTGCAAACAAATAACCATTATCTTACAATTCATGACTTGTCTGATTTAAGTATTTCGTTAACCCACATATCTTACCACCACATATTACTAATGATTGTTAATCAAGCAAAAGTGCTTTGCTGTTGTTTAAACACGCTTAAATTATCAGATCAGAGAGAATCATAACCAGCATTACAATCCTGATGCTCTTCAAGTCTGACAGAAACAAGTGGATCCCTTGCTTGTCAGTTTCCAGGGTCCTAATTTCACAGCGCAGCAGCAGAAACAAACCCATCACATGCAGTCATTTTAATACATACCTCCAGCCTCTGCTTTCACTGATCCCTTGATGTAATTTGCTCCAAAAACTGGCTGTTTAATCTCACATTCTTTCATCAAATAAAAGGGCATCATGAAGGACTGCATGGCATCTTTGCCTTTGGATACAAAGATAACCTGAAGGCAAAAAAGAGGAAGGCTTTTTACTGCTAGAAGTTACAGTCTGTGGATTTAAATTGACATCCTGAAGCTAATGGGTATTTACCACATCAATGGCAATAAGCCAATCACTATGAAATAGCAATTAATTCCAGGACACATAGAACTTAACATTGTTTTTAACTTATATCCTGATAGATCTGTAAGACCTAGGATACTTAACTTTAAGTAAACATAAATTTAGCCCCATAAGAATCTATCTACTACTGTACTGTTCTGCACTGTGCTGTTACAAGTCATTTACTCAACCCGTCATTACGTCCCTATTAAAAGGCCTCCCATTCTGTTTTCAGGAGTGACTATAGGTCAGTGATAAACTGCTTGGAAAGCAGAGGGCCGCTGGTCCAATCCCCAACCTCTCCACAGGCATAGGCAATGGCAATCCACAAATGGATTGCTGCCAAGAAAAGTGCATAGCAGTGCCTATGGAGGTCGGTCATGCCTCAGCAGTACTCAACAACAACACTGTTTTAATGGTTCTGTAGAAGGGAGCAGCAGAGGATATGATGGATGTATAGATAGTGACATGGAAGCAATGAACATGAGCTTGAGCAGATCCCAAGAGACAGTGGAGGAGAGAAGGGGCTGGCATGCTGTTGTCCATGGAGTCATGAAGAATCAGAAAAAGCCTAATGACTAAACAACTACAATAACTTGAGTTTCACAGAGGTGACTGAAAGTTCCAATGGCGTTGACACAATCAGTTTCAGGCTTCCCTGTCTTCATTAAGCAAAGTGGGTGAGGCAGGAAGAGCAGACCGCCCTTCTAATGCTTGTAATGTTTTTGTAGTTGCCTTAATATTTAGCCTTTCTTAGGCAAACCCACAGATTATATGCAGCAAAAAGCAAGACTAGCCACATTTGTATCAAAGATCAGATGTTAAATTCAGATGAAATTGTATCTTGATTCATGAAATACTTCTCTTAGAATGATATGCACTAAATGCATACTTGCCAACTTACTCGATATGGAGTCATGAAGACACTGCCTTTCTTGGTCCCTTTGAAAGCATCCGGCATATGTTCCATATCATGAAAAGTCATTTCGATGTGATCATAGTTCATCAAGACGCTATCAGACATAAAACAGAAGGCTGGTATTACATTCCCTCCACAATAATGATTTGTACGTAGAATAAGAACATAGATTTGAATTTTTTTTTTGACAACTCAATTTCCATCCTGTAATCTACACTGCTGAATGCTTGTACAAGTGAAATAATAATTGAATCTAAGAATTATATTTTTGTATATTATGACATTCTTAAATTTAAAAAATGAAATAATCACTTTCTTGAGAGAATGACAGTTATCACAAAACAATTAAAAGTAATAAAACAGTAATCATAAAGCCATTTTCCTTAAGTTCTGTCATGGTACTCAGCACAGTCATTTGAGAGCTGTTCATATATGAGACATCGCAGTGGGTCTATTGTCCTACAATGTATTTACTTTAGGTCTCACCCTCTATATTATCTCATGTGGATTTAACATGAGGGGAGCTAGGGAGCATCTAAAAGCTGCAGAAGATACACAGAAGTCTCTCCATGTTCTCCATCTCAATTAGATTTCTGTCCTTATTCAGCTAAACACAGTTGAGAAATCTCCCGAGATCTTCATGTTAAATACATAAAGGCTGAGAGGAAGAGTAGCTGTGTCAAATATGCTTTGGTCAAAACCATTCTGTCCCTAGAAGCATATAGTCTTCTCATACTGATGAATGCTTGAACAGAACCTTGATGCAACCCAAAGTGGCACAGCACACTGAATATGCTCTCCCCACCCCGGAACTACCCTATCATTTAACACAGAGACAAGAATCTCCACTCAAAGCCCTGTTAGCGTTGCAGCACTAAAAGGGAATTCCATGTGACACTTTTTGGGAGAATGCATGTGCTAATTCAGCTTCTACTGAGCCTCTGTTCATACACGCAGCTGACGAGAGTAACTGTGTCTATTGGAGGCTGGAGGAAGAAAGCCTTTTCCAGAGCCACTACATCATGTTTTGTGGAAAACAATGAAGATAGTGAACTAACTCCTCTATAGTCCCTTCCCTAAATGATCTCATAATGAAGTACAGAGATATGGGTTGTTTGTCAACATGTGCTCTTAAAACGTGGTTTAGTTTCATCATTCTCTTGTGTCAACACCATCCGCAGCATACGTACTGCCTAGGACTGGTAACCATATTTTCACTCAGGAAGTAGTATATATATGAAAAATATGTAATAATCTCTCCGTACATGTCCCACAATTTCTAGGGTACTTGGTTTCTTTCTTTCTCCAGATGGAGGGAAGAAACATTCCTAAACACTACTAATATTGTAAGAACACCATAATTATAAAAAAACCTATGCTTGAAATTATCTACTTTCTCTACCCATTCTTGTGAGAGCACCCTCCTCAATATCCCCATTATACAAACTGGTATTAATAAGAGAAAAGCAGATATGCAATTTGATTTTCTTCGATGGGAGATCAGAATCCTGCATAAATTGCTTCCATGCTTATTTTTTCAGATCAGTAAAGAGTGCAAAATCTTACATGGAGAATGAATTAGAAACTGTACTAGGATGAATGAAGCTGTGAAATTCTAGGAGGACTGATCTACAAAGGACTGAAACATGAAGCCAGCTGTTTGGCCTCCTCTGCCATATGGCTAAGTATGATGTCATTTCACACTTTCTGCTCCTCATCATCTTGGATTTATTATCTAGCTGCAAAGACCAGCTACTTCTTGGCCATGTTCCAGATTTTTCTATCTACGGCTTTCTCTGAACTTGCAACTGCAGTGATGCCAAATTTTGTTTTTGCTAATACAGCTTGGGGCTTTGGATACTTACCATGATGCATCACCATAGCTCGTGACATTTATCTTTGCATCTAACAATCAGCTGAATATAAAGCAACAACGGAAAGCTGTTACAGGGGAGCCACAATTTTACAACCATCTTTGGGAGGAGGGAGGCTCCAACAGGGAAAAAGTATAGGTGCCGGCAAGTTGTAGATTGAGAACTAGCATGCGGCACACCTCATCAACTGACACATGACCCCTCCCACCATAAAAAAAGCAAGATTCCCCTGTGGCTACTCAAAACTCCTTCTGACTACATTTTATACCGCAGGAAGAAATCTGTGAAAATACAGAAAAATTATTCTTTTTAAAATCTTTCATAAAAGCCTACTTAGGAACGCCTAAATATCTAAAGGAACACCTTTTCCCATACTGACCTGCCCCTGCCCTAAGATCTGCAGGAGAGGCCCTCCTGGTTGTCCCACCACCTTCGTGGGCATCCAGGAGAGGGTCTTCTCGGTAATGGCCCCCAGGCTATGGAATAGTCTCCCCCTTGAGGAGTGTTGGGCTCCTTCTCTGTTCATGCCCAGGAAGAAAGTGAAGACACACCTCTTTACTCAGGCCTTTGGATAAATGTCAGCCATGCATTTCCCCCACTGTGTGTGTGTGTATTTTACATGTTGGATTTTAGATGTTGTGATGGTTTTTACTTTACGCTTTGCAAAATCCATTACCAAAGGCTGTAGCAAATAAGTTGCTTTGGGAAAAATAATACACAGAGAACAGTAACAGGCACAGAGCAGAAAGTACTTAAACATGCTGTGTTCAGGGTGGTGCCTCAAGCCTTTGGAGCTGTGCTATCACACAAACCGGCAGCCAGATCCTGACTTGACTGCATAGGCATCTCTACGCAGGTTTCTCAGCAGAGTCGCAAAAGTAGTTTGCAATGCCTCCCTGCAGGGAGAGGCTGAGGATCGACCTGGTGGCGGCCCTTTGCTTTCCAGGCTGCTTGCATTTACCACCACCATAGAAAAGCGGTGCAGAAAAACAAGCAACTTTCAAAGCCGGCTGCTCTGTTGTGCTTCTCCTGAGGCAGGATGTGGATCGCGGGCAGCTTAGCATCTACTCTCAGCCAGGCAGCCTTCCTGCCGACCTCCACCCAGCAGCCCCTTCCCTCACTGCCCCGGGCGGTGCGTGTGTGGACTCCGCTGCCTGCTAACTCCGCCCCTGGAAGTGGCACCGCGAGAGGCGGTTGGGCAACACTGAGCTGACGCAGGAGGGAGCAGCGGCGGAGAGGCCTCCTTAAACACACAGAGGGACTAACTACTGCTGAGCTCAGATTCCTCCGCGCTGTACGCCGCCCGCCGCCGCCGTTGCTGACTCACCTTTCGCTGTTATTGACGATGACGCCGCCGCCCTCCGAATGGTTCTTGTTCAGCGCCATAGCGGTTAAACAGCCGCGGGCCTTCCTCCGCCCCCCACGCCGCCCGCTGCTGATGCAGGAAGAAGACCCAAGGAGCTGCTGCTGCTGTTTGGAACCTTTCGTCACGCCTGTGCGCATGTGCGGCCGGCGACTTCCCGTGTAGTGATTGTCGCTCAGGCAAGGCGCAGGCCCAGAAGAGAGTGAATGAAGCATGCCGGGAAAAGGAGTTCATACCTTAGAAAAAGGGGCGAGCGGGCGGCCATTTTCCGGCGGTGGGCGTCGCTGGGCTGGGCGTGCGCATGCGTGCTGGTGTGAGGGCGCTGCTATTTATATCAAAGGACTGAATGCAATCGGCGGCACGTATTAGTACTACAGTGTGTTGTCTAAGCGTCTAATCTGCCTCGTATCCCTGGGAGGCGCATGAAGCCAAACCCTGTTATAAAGTCACTATTTGACCATGGGTGTTTTTTCACTTAGCACTAGAGTACCCATTAATGACCCATAAAGGACCTTTTAATGGGTCCTTAATGGCTCCTCAGGGTTTTTTCCACTAGTACTACAGTGCCCATTAAGAACCCATTAAGGACCCTTAATGGGTACTTTAGTGCTAAGTGGAAAAACACCCCATCTCTCACCGCCAACTAATACGGGTGGCAGGATGTGGAAAGAACCTTGTTCTGGATTATATACCAGATTCGAGATCTGCGTTCTGCCTGCCATATAGTCTGCACTAGCTTGCAGATGGCAGGCCCCTTCCTCCAGAATATAATCTAGAATAAAGTCCAGGGCTGAAAGGCCCTTAGACTATTGCAAATTCTTTTCTCCAGACATATTAAGTAGATGACTATCGTCGGAAAATTATGGGCACTGCATTTTTGGTGTTGTCAATGTTGAATGCTTTTGTTAATGCTTTTGCTCAAAAAAACAAATTCCAGTTGTATCCTTAATTTTTTTGACCGTTAAAACAGCAATGGCACTGAGCGGTACTTCTGGATATGAGCTGTTTTGAATATGAGCTGTTTTGTTCGTTTGTAGTGGTTGTATGTTTGCATATTGTTAAAAAGAAAAAGATGCTACCTCTTGCTGATATGAAAATAGACCATATTTGGGCCTGGGCTCTTTGCATTATTATTATTCCACCCTTGTGATCCACAGCAAAAAAGAAGAATAAAAGTGATCTTTATTGTTAATCATTAGAAAGGTTTTATTTTAAATTGCTTTGTCCAATGCTACCCATCCTGGCATTTAGTGATCCAAAGCTGATTTGCTGACAATTCCACCTGCCCAAAAGTGGTGTGAGGGCCAAAGATTGCACTTACTGTAGGACAGGGCTCCCTCTACCTATTTTTTTTTAAAACAGGACATTATTGTTTATTTATGGCAGTCCCTTCCGGCAGTCTCTTTGGATTTTGAATTCATTTTAATCTTTGAATGTTTTCAGCACTGTGCATTGTAGCTTTGTTCTTACATTTTAACTTTTTAAAATTCTCTGAACACCTTAAAGTGGCAGTTTGGGATATAAATATACAAAAATGAATTTAGGCTCATTGTTACTATGAATGTTATTGTTACCATCATCATTACGATATGCTTAAAACATCAAATGTAAGATAAAATGTAAATATGTTTTTACACAGATGAGTAGCAGGTGTGGCTGGTTGGTTGAAAGGAGTGAGAAAGTGGATTTAGAAGTTGCTGCTTTTGGGTGACACAGTTCGGCTAACAAGACGTTTCAGACATCTACCTCTGATACTAAAACAGCTTGTGGGGACTGCTAGGGGCAGCATTGTATCCATGCATTTAAAACACAACAAAAAGCCTTGGATGAAATCGGGTGTCCACCTCATGTGGTAGAACCCTATGTGTTTACACTGTTACACACATAAAGCACTTTCATCTTGGCTGGAAAGAATGGGAATGGGACAGGACTGCTCTGTTCTTGGCTCTTGTGACACATGGGTTCTTTCTAGCTTTTGGTTCTTATACTGGCAAAAAACAGTACTGCCTGGGCAAAGAGAGATTTAGCAGCAGGCTTGGGAGGATTCCAATATTTGCAGAAGTACAAAAAAAATACTAGAAAAATAATGTGTGCAAGAGAGGGAGGCCCCAAATAAATCAAAGAAGCTCTGGCCAAGCTCAGTGGTCATGGAATTATTTTAAGCTGTTGGAGAAAGGAAAGAAACAATTCCAAAGAAGAGGGGAATACACAAAAAGGTCATGGATCTGGCCAGGCACTGTAAGCATTACTATTCCAAAATGCTTGTTGCAGACCCTTTTGGTGGCAAACAAGTGTATGGTTGAAAGAGAATAGGAACTAAAGAATAGCCAGTCATCCAGGTCCCATCTAACAGCCTAATCACAGATATACATGTATTCATGCACCAGTATATTGTTGCAACTGCTCTGAAGTGTTTTTGTGGTGGACCTGATGGCTACTGGACTTGCACAGCAGAATGTAAAGGCTGACAGAGGCTGTATAGAACTACCTTGCAGAGCGAGGAGATATCCGAGCAGGAAAGGAATAATCCTATGGAGCTTCCGTCACCTTTTATATTCTGCTGTTTATTGTTGTCAGCCTTCTAGCGAGTGGAAAGTTAGGCCAATCCATGCCAGGAGGCAGAAATAGGAAAAGGCAAGTAACTATTAGCTTTGTATAGTCCATCTTGGTCTAGCACCATAACAGTGGCTGCACATGCTGGCATCCTTTGTTAATCATGATGGTTTCAGGAAAATAATGAATATTAAAACTTGTGAATAAAGGAGGAGACAAAAACTGTTCAAAATAGTTTTTCCACACCTTAAAAAATTTGTGAGAAATTGCCAGTCTCTAGAAGTAACTGGTAAATATTATTATACAAATTATACAGGTCATAGATCCCAAACTCTATCCTGAATAGGTCTACAAGAAAGGTAAACAAAACATGCAGTTATTAAAACTTTTAAATAACAAGGGACGTCCTCAACTCCACATGCGTTATGGACTTCAGGGCATTTTCCTATCAGTTAACGGCAGATTTATTGAAAATCAATGGGACAAGTATAATACAACTCTATTCATTTCTGTACAGAAGTTGTACTGTTCAGCAATGGCTTTCTCAAGAGAAAAGATTGCAGGCTAACTCTAAATATGCTTTTGACAACACATTCCCATATACCTGAAAT
>MTQE01002208.1:41240699-41266205 GCA_014337955.1 Aspidoscelis marmoratus
TGGGGATCAAACCAGCAACCCTCTGCTTTCCAGGCAGTTTGCTCTACCACATGCTACATAATTCTAACATATTTTTGTGCTATTTATACTGTGCTACTTGTGCAATCCATCAACCTCAAATTTCCCCAAAGCATGTGTTACAATCCACTAGTGGGCATGAAGAAATTTAAGATGATTGCAGGGGGATTGGTGGCAAAATAATTAATGACCCAGTTTGGTCTTGTGGTTAGAGAGCTGGACTCATATCTTGAAGTGATGGAGTTTGATACTGCACTCCTCCATGAAGCCAGATGGGTGACCTTGGGCTAGTCACAGCTCTCTTTCTGAGCTCTCACAACCTCACCTACCTCACAGGGTAACTGTTGTGGAGAGAAGAACAGAAGGTTTGTCAGCTGCTTTGAGTCTCCTTAAATGGGTGAGAAAAACAGGGTAGAAAAGCCAACTCTTCTTCTACTACTTCTTCTTCTAATGCTTTGGCGGCATTTGGGAAGATTAGAACATACATTTCAGCATGCACAGAAGTTCCCTTGACACTTAACAGCCATGCAGCCCTTCTTGCCCCCAGCCAGCACACATGTTAAAACTCTGCACAGTGTGAGCTGCAGGGTGAGTTGGCCCTTGACAGCTGAGCCCCACAGTTATCATAGTGATTCCCCTCCCAGCCAGTATAGGTGGGTTGCCAAATTTTGGGGCCTTTGATAGGTGTGCTATGACTCAGCAAAGACAGGGAAAGCCTGTTCTATTTTACAGAGCTTGTTGGTTCTCTTTCCCTCTCCACTGCTGCCTACCACCCCCAGTCTCAAATGCTGAACCCATTTCTCTCTCCTCCCTCCCAGGCTTCCCCCCACTAGAGAGGGCTGCATACATGTGCACAGGACAGCATTCATGCCTCATCAACATCTTGCTCCTCCTTTGTCTGCATCATGTAGGAATGAGCCCTGTGACGAGGAAATAATAACCTTAAAGGAATTAGGACAAATAGAGTGGTCTTGCTGAGCCTCCAGGAAGTCCTTCTTTCCTGTTACTCACAGGCCTGAAGCAGCCTTGGAGATTAGGGCTGAAGGCCATGAGCAGAAAGCAGTCAAAGCCAAGGTGTCATTCACAATGGCTGTGGTCACACCTAAGGTTTAATTCAGCGTCAGTCCACCTTCAGAGTGAGAGAACACATCAGCAAAGTGACCAAAAGTGAATTTTCCAAAAGGTGAATTTTCTGAGTTATTTAACACTGAAAGAAAACAGCTTGTCACTTTGCTAATGTATTCTCTCACTCTGAAAGTGGACTGAAAGTGGACTAAACTTTAGGTGTGACCACAGCCAATGTGATGGTTTTAGTATGAAGGTTGAGGATCTTGTGATCTTAGCTGCAAAAATCCACAACTGCATTGGGCTGATGGAAAGGAAAAACGAATAGGTTGCAAAAGGCGAGGCTCTGTGCAGCTGCAAAGGGAATGTGGCAACAGAAGGGAATTCTGAACAAATACAGTTACCAGTGTGAACACAGCCAACTACCTCCCCTTGCACTCCAGCCAGCAACATCAATTCTAAACCTGGCAGGACAGAGAATTTAGAAACTAAAGAATGCCTATTAAACAATCCTACGCTGTGTCCCAAAGGACAAGGCCTTAATTCAAGGAAAGCCACTTCGGACACACTTCCCAAACCACAGATCACCACACCCAGCGACGTCTGTTTGTTGCCTTTGATTTACTTGAGTCATTATGGAAACCTCATAAAACCTCTGAAGAAAACCATGGGGCCCAGAAATCCAGGACCAAATTAGAGTCTTATTATTATGCAATTTTAGAGAAGCTATACCATTTGCTGTCTTCTGAGATGTTGGCAAAGCCCTTTTGCCTTTGTGGCTGCTGACATTTTGCATCCACTTACCAGAAAATGTCAACTTTTAAGTGCTGGAAATGGGAAGCCAATATGGAGAACTTGTAACTTTTTAGGTGCTGTCGGTCTTTAGCTCTTACTTGTTCTGGCCAGCATGATCTATAGTCAGCAACACCTTCAGGACCAAACATTTAACAATAGCACCCAATACGTATCAGTGGATTTTAATGTTGTAAAAACTCTTAACTGCTCAATGAATGAAGCAAAGCCCTGCAACCAACATTTCCTATGTAAGTGAACATTGATAGAAGTGGACTGAATTTGTATAAATGCAGGTGAATTAAAGGGAACAAATCGCAAACTGCTAGAAATGGTATGCAAAGAAAAAAGAAGTTGCTAGAATTCTGAGAATGAGTTAAAGGAAACAACGGATGCGAGATTTTCTCGGCAGTAGCCACCAATGTCTGTACATTTAACAGTCTTGACATCAACTAACTCTGAAGAAAACAGAGGCTGCAGCCACACTCTAAAATGACAGGCCGTCTCAGGGATGGACAGGGAGGTCAGGCTGTTTCTGGGCTGGAACAGACTGATCACATGTGCCACTGGCAAAAGGTAAGGTGTCTGTGGCAGCAGCATGAATGAAGCGTTGCTGGCAGCACCAAGATGTCATCAGGAGAGGGGGTACTGGGATGTTGTTATTGTCACCAAGAGTGGGGAAGTGCCAGGATGTTGGTGGGTGCTACTGTTAAATGTTTTGGTCCTGAAGATGTTGCTGGTGGGGGTGGGAATATAAGACCGGCGGTGGTGGCAGCAAGGTGTCAGTGACAGTGGGTATCAGGGTGTCGGCCGCTTCACCGCAGCCCTTGGCCTGAGTCCATTTCTGGCTGAAATGGACTCAGTACTGAGATTATCTAATTCTGGGATAGTACCATTCAAGGCAGGGAAGTCCTTGGAAAAACAGGAAATGCATCTTGGTGTCCGGTCTCCGAGGACTGAAGACGGCCTCTGTTCTTTTTAAATATAAGGTGTGACCATGGCCTTAATGAAAACCACCAGCAAAGGATGCTATTGCCCAAATGCTGAAGAATACAAATAACTTTCCCTGGAGCACCATGACTCTTGTTTCTCCCAAATACACACCTTCTGTCATTCCATAAAGGGCGGTCTCTTCATCTTCTTTCCCCAAGAGCCGGTCCCACTCATTCTTGCAGATGTTTATTAGCAGCTCTTTCACAGCAGACACCGCCTGACTGGATTTGATGAAGCTCAGCTCTTTAGAGAAGCTTGCACACGGAAAGTTTTTCTCCTCAGTTGCTATTTTCAGTGCTTGGAACTCCTAGACCAAAAACAGACAGAGCAGTTAATAGAAAGTAGTTCTGCAGATATTCCTCCTCCCAGAACACCAGACAGAGGATGGCTGGAGTTCGTGATACGGAAACAGACAAGCTAAAGGGAGGAAGAGAGAAGACCAACTATATTCGCCAGAGCTTCTGGTATGCTATTCTCTTCCAGATACAAATACAGAAGACAGAGTTGGAGGCTCTCCTCCCTCTAAAGTCCTTTTATCCAAGAACTATAAAATGAACTGAACGAGAATACATTTCCTACTAGAGATCCTGCTAAGATTAAATTATGGGAACATCTCTTTGCTTTCCCCAATCCAACATCTTCCAGATGTAGTACAAAATCTGGAGAGTATCACATTGAGAAAAGTTGGCATCTATGAATGGAAATTCAAGAAGTTGTGGGCCCTCGTGAAATAAAAAGCCTACTGAGTCATAATCTCTCTGATTTGTAGCAGATGAGAATGTCCATCCACACCATAAAAAGTAATCAATCCTTAAAAGTCACTATTAACATTGTAGCAAAATGGCTGTTCAATTAAGCAGTAATAACGGCTGAGGCATACAACCAACTATTGATCGTGGCTAGATAACTCTTCCTTTTCTCTGCCCTATTCTTTTCTCCTTCAAGGCCATCACAAGCAGGATATTCAAGGCCCAAATTCACAACATTTACAGACATTTAGGTGCAGAGAGAAAATACCTAAAGAGCTTATCTGGTATACATAAGCTGCACGTGGTTAGAAAACAAACCAGCATGATGCTAAATATTCAAAATGTGCAATAGTGCATGTGACACTGGAATTGAAATATTGTGGACCCTGCACAGAAAAAGATGGAGCATTAGATAATAAAAAAGTAGAAAAGCTGCAAGCAGAGAACTCTTGAGAAGAATGAAAACATTTTGGGAAGCAGATAGTCTAGGCTACCAGTTCCACTCCTCTTAGCCATGCTTCGTTTCTTTCTGAGGAAACTATTTAGAGTCTTTAAAATAAAAATATAAAACCTGCTTGGAACATTCTTAGCCTGAATTACTTTGGATTTCAAACTAAGCAAGCAAATCAAGAACGTTCACCAGAAAGTTTTTTTTTAAAAAAGGTTTTCCTTCCTGTCAAGTGTTTATTCATTTGCAAAGCTATTTCTGCTGCGTCAATACATGTGAAATAATTCTCCATCATTCACTGATTCATTAAAAACAAAGCTTACTGGCAGGAAAATAAGTGTCCACAGTGATTCAATGAAATCAGTTGTCTTTTTGCAGTTCTTTATTTATTGATTTGCAATTTTTATCCTGCCCTATAGCTGAAAGTCTCAGGCCAGGTGACAGCAATAGAAAACAAAATATAAACAAATTAAAATAACAACTCAATGTGGGGTGGGGAAAATGTTTCCTTATTTCAGTTAAAGGCCAGAGTACAATTGTCTGAATGTATTAACTGAAGGTGTCTTGCGCACCTCAGCAGGGAGCCTATTCCACAATCTGGGGGCCACCACCAAGAAGGCCTTATCCCAGGTGCTCACCCCCTCAACTACTGAAGCAGGTTTAACAACCAGGAGGGCCTTCCCTGCAGATCTCAAGGTATGAGCTGCTCGATATGGAAGAAAGTATTCCTTAAGATTTTTAGGGTTCAAGCCATTTAGAGCCTTTTAGGTTAAGTGGCTAGTTAGAGAAAGGTAGGAAAAAGCAAGGAAAGGAGCCGTTAGTTGTCTGCTCTTGTGTTTCCCTCTTTGCATGTCAGTTCTTGTAGGAATAATACTCAAGGCACACCTGCAGGAAGGAGATGGTATCTGTGCCGGGGACCTTCTCTAAATTCTGCTTGCATTCGGTCAGCAAAGCTCGCCTCTGCTCTTTCTGCCACAGCTCCTCTTCCGCTCCACTCAGCATGGACCTTTCACCATCCTCGATGAAGCCAAGGACTTCTTTCTGAAAGGCGGCAAGGACCCTGGCTGTCTCAGCAAAGAGTTTGCTCACTTTTTCCTTCTCCTTCTGAGCAGTTCCCTAAACACAAAGAAGTAGCTTTAAATAACTGAAAAAGGCTCTGTAAATCCCCAAAAGACACACAAAGCAAGATTCCCCTGTGAAAGGAGGAAAGAAAAGAACGCGGTAAGTATTATTCAGGACCCAGATTTCAATTTCGCAAGGGCTGCTTCTTTAGCCCAAAACTGAGCTCTTTGCTATGTTTTCACTAGGATCACAGCATGCAGAGACCTGAACTTCCCCAGGCACAAACTTGATAAAAATTGGACTTCCTTTCATGGCTTTTACCAAATAGGAAGTTCTCACTGGTTTCAGGAACATGAGCAATAGAAATGTGTGTGTAGCTTTAAGAAAAGATTAGATAAATTCATGGAGGACAGGTGCATCAATGGCTACTAGAATGGAAGCCCAGGTACCGCCTCCAGATTGGAGAGACAGGCAAGATGTCTCTAAAAGGAGGGTGCTGAGAGCAAGTTGAGGTTTGCATCTGCTTGAGATTCCCAGAAGCAATTGGTGGGCCACTGTGTGAGACAGGATGCTGGACTAGATGGGCTCCTCTTATGTATGTGTCATATGTCTGCATGAGTACATGTGTTTAGAATTACTACTGTAATTCACAATTATTATAAACAGAAACAAAAAGAGTACGCCTCCTCTCCCTGCATGCTGCTGCACATTGGCCAACTATTAATTTTGCTTTTAATCTGCCATACGTTCTAACAAAGCATTTAAGATAGCTGCTCCAACTTTTCAGGTTAAAAATACAGTGCATGTTTGAATTTACCATCCTTCAGCTCAGTCTCATGCACACATGTGTTGGGTGTGCATAGCGAAACAGGCATTGGAAGGGAAGCCTTTCCCTGCAGAAGTGCTGTAGACTTACACCCAGATCACTGAAGAGAATGGCACCTTCTTCAGGGACTCCCTCACCTGCCCTCCTTCACAAGCAGGAGCTAAGGTACATCTACCTGTGTCATGCCTTGAGTCATCTCCGACTCCTCAGAGGAAGGCCCTGTCCCTGCCAACCAAAGTGAGGGGGGGGGCGTGCCTCAGGGGCCAAACTTGGAAACTGCTTCTGTCCTCCCAGATGGGGATAATTCGGACTCAGACGATATGCAACATCCAGAGCCGAGTCTCTCCAAGAGAATGACAACGGCTACACCACACAGCTCACCTCTATGCAAAACAGCTATGCCAGTGGGAGCATGACTCTGAGTCCTACTTAAGAAACACCCAACTCTGCACCTGCCATTGCAAACAAAGAATCTCCTTAGCAACTCCCGACTTGTGTGAACCCTGATTCTTGACTCCTGACAGACTTCCTGACTTATGACAATTCTCTGGTACCCCGATTTTTGGCCTATTTGACTCCCAGGAGCTCTGAAAACTGACTTGGCGTCTTGTTGTTGCTAGCCTGGCGCATATGTGTGCAACAGCTTCACTGTTACTGCCTGTTCTGGACACAACAACCTGCCTCAGAGGAGGCAGGTAAATTTAAACAGGCAAAGCCTTTTCCCACCTGAAAAATCTCAGCTACACTGAAGTGCATGTTAGAGACACATCTTGCTTGGAGATTAGGGTCTAGTCACGCCTCATCTATATAGTCTGCCTTACTGCACAAATGGAGTCAAAAGTTCACACTTATGAAACACAGTGCTCACTCAGTTTGTTTTTTTGCTGTCCAGTGAAAGAATTCCTTGTCACCTCCTTTCCTACCCTCTTACCCTACTCCTCCTGCTGTTCTTCTGTAATTGGCTGCACTTCTATCAATCTATTTTTGGCTTTTATGGGTGGAAAGGCCAGCCTCCTCCGTCCTCACTCTCTGAATCCCCCCTTTGTTCATGCCCCCTCTACCTTTGTAGCTATGTATAATTTGTATCCAGATGTAATACAAGAGCACATTGCCAGTCAAGATTTGGGGGACAAAGGAGAAAGGTAGCATTTCTCATGAGGTTACCCTGTCCTTTTCTCACTTCCTTTTTTAATTTGGAAAAGTGCTATCAGCCCCTTCAAAGGTCTGGCCTTACCTGTCCTGTGAGGGCAAGGAGACATCCTTTGTGCCTCATGAATAGCCATGTTCCTCAACGAGGGGGCCTGTCATGTATAGCTGTGAGGCTGATCTCCAGAGACGGCAAACATTCTATGGAAAAAAACATCACTAGCCCTGCTTCAAGGGAGAGGGAGAGGCTGCATGTCTAAGCAGTGGCTGTTCCTCCTAGAGTAATTAGGGGAAGAAGGGAGAGGCAGAGCCAGGAGGCGTTGGAAGGCAGGAGGAGGCCCCAGAAGGTTGAAGCACAAGAGCCCCAGACCTCCTGATGACTCTCAGGGCCGCCCAACACGGCAAAGGGTGCGCAGCCCAGCAAATGGCTGCTTATACTGAACTTTCCCCCGGCTGCTGTAACTTCCAAGAGCCTCTGAAGCTCTCCCAACTTCACTCTCTGGTTTCTTCTGATGGCCAAAACAACAGGACATACCTTGAGCTCTCAACACTACTGGTTTAAAAAAAGAAAATGAGGAAATCTGCTCTGTTGACCTTGGGGAAGGGGAGTTGGAATGTTATGGGTGCCAATTGTGGCCCCAGCCATTGTGATTGCTCTCCCCATTTTTTCTATGGGGCTGTCTGCTTTGGTAGCTTTGGTAGGTTCAGTGTATAGCCTTGGGAAGCCATGTGACCTCCTCTCTGTTGAGAGGGGAGATAAAGCGCTTAAAAAAAAATAAATTCCAGCAGTTCATTCATAAGGAGACAAGAGCCTAGCTGAGGTTTTGTCTTGTTCTGTGCTGCTTATCCCTCCTTTTTACTCTTTTGTGAGGAGATCACTGACCACGTGGTGGGGGTTGAGGGCCTTTTCACCTAATGGCTTTGGCTGCTTGAAGAAGAGGGGCTGGCTTTTCTACTCCACTTTTCTCACCCATTTAAGGGGACTCAAAGTGGCTGACAAAGCTTTCTATTCTTCTCCCCACAACAGAACACCCTGTGAGGTAGGTGGGGCTGTGAAAGCTCAGAAGAGAGCTGTGACTAGCCCAAGGTCACCCAGCTGGCTTCATGGGGGAGAGTGAAATCAAACCCGGTATTCCCAAATAAGAGTCTGGCTCCCTAACCACTAGACCAAACTGGCTCACTTAAAGCTATGTTTATGTCTTAAATACCTCGCTTTTTGGGGGGGGGGAGAGTGTTAGGAGAATTCAGCAGAGCTGAGGCCATCTCAAGAGGCAGATCAGCACTGTCTTAGAAACAACACTCAGGAAAAAGGCAACTACAGGTAAAGGATGAATGGGGCAATAGAAACAAGCTGCAGCACTTTTGCAGAATTCTGTACTTGCAGAGGAAGTCAGGGATGGATGGCATAATTCTACTAAACGCCCACAAATTCTAGCATTGGCCAGAGATGGGTCGGAAAACCTGCCTCTGTCTGTCCAGGAAAGTTGGGTTATCACTCCCTAAAGTCCCTCTGCACAATCACCCTCTGAAAATACAACCTAACTATGAAACTGAAACATCTGAAGGCTGAGATAATTCAAATACTGGATAGATTGGATTTGAGGGGGTTGGCTCGGATACAAATAAGAATGGCATTTTTGGGTGTGATCCCAGAAAACTAAGAATTGCTTCAGCCTATCATAAGCATCAGGCGTGACCACAGCTCTAGCCTTTGCTGGCTTGCCTCCCCACCACCACTTCATCCTCTTTGACTTCTCTATCTCACATTCCTTTGGCCTTCTTTGTACTGAAATCAAGGCTCTTTTGCTCCGCAGTGCCAGATGTTTTAACGTTTACCATGGTTTGCTTTAAACTAAAGTTTCAAACTTTTTAACACTGAAAAGAGAAGCAGAAGGAGGCAAGGTGTGGTCAGGATCTCTTAATGATGGCCAAGAAATTAGAAAGTACACCAAGTAAGGGTGCGTTCCCAAACAGATTATAGTAAGCTTTGAGATCGTTTTGAGTGTTCACCATTCCCAAAGTTTTTAAAGAATCTGCAGTTTCTGAGGATTAAAGGTTCTGAAATGTGGATTATCTGTATTTGGATTAAAAAAGGTCTTGCTGCTAGATTTAGAAATATTCAATTTTATTTAGCAAAATGGGAACCCAAGCAGTTTTGGGGGGGAGAGAACCATGCTTTAGGAGCTTTCTCCTCAGTTTCCCCTGATTCAATGAGAAGTCGTGATTTCCTCTGCCATAGTCCCCTCTTCACCAGGCTTTTCATTATGGGCTAAGGAAATCTAGCGCTGGGTGAAAGGGGAGAGGAAGGAGCTGAAGAATGACCAGAGCCCACAGTAGCTCAGGCACACACAATGTTACGAGATCAGACAATGTAGCAGGGATGGGAGTGAGTCAAAGTGGCTGACTTCAATAAGAGGGACTCGCAGGCAGCAAACAGACTAGCAGCTTCCATTGTGGGGCTGCAAAGTGTGTCGGCTTTATGTAAAAGGCTGCTCCCTCCTTCCTTCCCCCCCCTTTCACCATCACCTCTGCCATTTACCCCTTTTGACTCACTCCCTGCCATTTCGCATTGCTCTGCTACACTGATCTAGTGCAAAACACCATTATAAGATAAAAGGGAAATTGATATTTAATGTACTACTGTCCTGTTAACATGAGAAAGTTGTGCTACGGTGGATACAAGATGGAGGGGGGGGAGAAGGGGTGAACAAAAGCTGCTGCCAAAGACTGCATGATCTGATGCAGGAGCAGGTTTATATAGAGGGTGGGGTTTGAATTATCCACTCCAGTGAAGTCAGGGTATGATGGTGTCCAATTGTGGACTACATGGGGAGGCAGTTTTGGTGAGCGGAGGAGAGGGGAGCAGGTTTCTCCCCCGCTGAGCACTTAAGAATGGAGAGTGAGGCTGCATTATAAGGTAACAGTGGGAAGGCAAAAAAATCAGACCTCACTACTGATTTTAAAAAACCCGGTTTAAAACCAGATTAAATTTCCAAGTGGTAACTCAGCCTAAGCATAATTATAGGAACACCTTTTTGCCCTTATCCAGGAAGAAAATGTTTCCCTGCAAAGTAATATGTCACAAGGAAACTTAAATTTAGACTTTGTTATCGTGAAAACCTCTTCTATGGACGCAGAGTCCTCTTGTCCCCATGGATTATGTAAACATTTGACATTCCATCTGCAGTCTAAAGTGAGTGGTAAAGTCCTTAAAAAGCAATACATATTCTATTGCATCTGTGGAACGAATACTGTACATCTCTTTGTATGCTGTGATGTACATTAAGTGCATGGACATTTTTAAAAATTTACATGCTATCTTCTGTGACATTTATCTGTTTATCTATTCATTTATCTATCTATCTCTCCATCGATCGATCGATTGGCATTTCTATCACTCCCTTCACTAGACGGTCTCAGAGTAGATCGCAGTTTATTAAATAACAGTATAAAACATTAATAAAACATTACAAAATAAAAATACCACTGTCCCACTTTAGCGTGACCACATTAGGAAAGAGCTAAACATCAAAGGTATAAGTGAAGATTAAGTTTTAACCAGGCACCAAAAACTATATAATGCTGACACCTGCTAGGAGATTCCTTCCAAAGCCTGGGGGCCATCACAGGGAAACGCCTCTTGTATGCCCCCACCCCTCAATTCTCTGTTGGGAGCAGAACTACAAAGCCTGAGCCCTGCGATCTTAATACTAGGGCGGGTCTATAGTGGAGAAGGTGCTTCTTCAGATATTTGGAGCCCAAGACACTGAGGGCTTTAAAGCATCAACATCTTAGATTGAGCTTGTTGATAAACAGGCAACCACTGCAGATTCTTCTAGACTAGCACGATCTAAGTCCAGCCAAAGGCTCCTATCAGCAGGCAAGCTACAGCATTCTGCACTAGCTCCAGCTTCTTCATGGGTAGGCCCATGAGGAACACACTGCAGTAGTCTAGTCTGGAAGTTACCAAAGTTAAGTTGTCCCTATCTAGGAAAGGCCAAAGCTGGTTGTAAGTGGAATGGATCAGAACCAGTGAATGAAACACCTTTTGACAACCACAATAAAGACAACTCACACTCTTTATCTTTTTAGCATCAAAAGAATGAATGGGAGAGAAAAGAACATTTACAGTTTTCTTGTTTTACACTGGACAGAAATAATGTTGTCTTACTTTGATAAGGTCCACTGTCCTCTTCATCTGTGCAATAGAGACTCCAAGTTCATCCAGCTGATTCTCAACACTGTTCAGGAGTTTTGGTCTCTGGGCCTATCCATTTTTTATTTTAAAAACAAAAAAAAAACAAGAAATCAAAATCTCAACTTTAATTTGTAAAGAAAGAACACATTTTCTCCCTCACCCTCACACCGGTAAATAAATATTTTTAATCCATATGTTTCTGCAAAGTGGGCCTACCAGTTGCTACAAAACTACTGTTCTCTCAACCTTTGACAATTGGCAGCACTGGCTGAGACTGATAGGAGTTGAAGTCCATCAGGGAAGGCCATAGGGTCTCCCCTTCCACTGTAAGGTCTATAATTAATAAATTTAAATCGCAATGTACATAGGATTTTGTCAATTTGTGTAGTGACTTATCTTCCTCATTCCCCCAAACCACATTCTACATAACAAACTTTATTGCTGTCATCACCTTTCCTTGGTCTCTTGCAAAATAATCCAAATATTTGTGTCTGGTTGAACAGTAGTCAACTTTGAACCCGAGCCCTTCTGCATTTGACATTATCATCAAAAGCATTGGTATTTCTATGTACTGTTGTAAAAATAAAAGGCCCACAAAGGAAGCAAGCTGAATTTCCTACTTCCCGATTGTCCAGTGACTGAATTTTTCACTGGAGATTTGCCAGTTTTTGGAAAGAGACTGTCATGTTGCTCCAAACCCTGTTTAAACAATGTACTGGTGGCATGAGATAAAGACCAGACTGAGGGGGCTGCACAGAAAGAAGCAATCTTGGCACTACCAGAGAAAGAAACAGCTACAGCCCAAATTGCATCAACACACACATTTGGACCAGAAAGCAAGGAAATAAAGAGTGCCATGGAAAAAGCTTATCTGGGGAAACCATAATAACCCATTGATCTCTCAGAACAGACTCACAGGAACAGACGGAAAGAGATTAAGCTATAAAAGTAATCCAGAATGTTTTTTTTTTAAATATATAAGTCATATTTTGAAAACAAAGCTTTGTGTTTTTCCAAAAAAGAAAAAGAAGAATTCCTTAATTGAATGTGCTAATTGATATAAACACAATAAAACATGGAGGAAATGGAGGTTTCTACCACTCAGTAGAGCTAAAATGATAAAAGAAACAGAATGGCAAGAATGAGAGGGAAAAGGTCATAAAACTTTGAAACAGGACTGCAACCTGCTCAGATATGTTCTCCTTATTTGGCCTTCCCTTCAAAGTAGAGTAATAAAAGTAGAGTCATTTAATTAATTTGGAAGCATATGCCAAGATGCCCTTTTTACATGACACCATCTTTGTACGTATGGCAAAAAGTGTGGTAGAGTATAAGTTTGAATTAGGCTCCAAGGCTGTGATCAAACAATGCAAAGAAAGAAAGAAAGAAAAAAGCATCTCTCTGAAGTGTCTCCAAAGCAGCTTAGAAGCTGGGTTGTTCACACACCAGTTTGCCCCTCCACCCTGCAACATTCAAGTAGAGAAGAGTTGGGAGCATGAGGGTCACACACTGGCTGCGGTTACACCATATGGTTTTAGTCCATCTCTAGGACGGACAAGGAAGGCAGCCATATCCAGGCCGTTTTAGGCCTGGAATGGCCTGCCCGCACCTACCTGCCACTATTGCCACCTTCTTGGAAAGGTAATCTTCAGCTGGTGAGGGGGTGGGGGAAATGCTCACCTTGATGGGGAGGCATTCCAGGAGGGTAAGGTGGGGGTGGTAAGTTCAGGCATGGGGTGAGCAATGTATCTGCGGGAGGGCGAGGGGCTGGTTGGGAAGGGTTTGCATGGTGAGGGTTGACAGAGTAGGGGGCGTAGTGGTGGCAGGGCAGAGAGAGTCTCACCAAGGTGGACAGGGGCAGGGGGTTCAGAGCAGCAGCAGTGGGGCAGAGGGAGTCTAGACAAGGGGGAGGGGTATCAAAGCAGTGGCAGCTGCAGCAACAGGGCAGAGGGGGTCTGCGTGAGGGTGAGGGGCAGCGGCAGCGAGCAGAGTAGACTTACCAAGGGGGCAGGGGAAGGAGATTGGAGCAGCGATGGGGCAGAAGGGGTCTTGATGCTGAGGACGGCGGGGGGGGGCACCTTTTGTTATGTCTGAACACAGTCCAAGAGGGTAAGGGTTTAAGTCCCTTCTCGGCCCGCTGACAGGTTTGGGTCACTTTGCCCTCTTTCAGTTAAAACATCCGCGCAGTTTTTCTGTGAGCAAAGTGTGGTGCATGTGTGTGAATAAAGCAATGACAACATATCTTTCTTTGGGGGATACTGGGATTATAAAAATGAAAAGAATGAAAAGATAGCATTCTGATTATCTGTGTAACATCTTTCCCCCAATAACATATGTTTTAGGCTCACCATGGAGGAGGAAAAAGAACCAGATAAATGTTGTTTGTGCCTTTTCAAGTGCAGTAATCCTTGCTACAGAGCCAAGGGACATCTATTTTTTGCCACACAGGAAGACCTCTGCATCTCTCCTTTTATCAGGAGTGATAACATTGTATTCTGGGCAAGAGTTAGGGTGAGAGGAGAAAGAAGGTGCTTTTTTCCATTCCTTGACTATATAACTGGGGACTATTTATGGCTCTTTGACAGAAGTAAAAGATTGAGGCTGTGATTACATGTAACAACAACAACAAAAGCTACTCAGAAGTGCCTCAGAGATAGCAACATGTGTCCCTCATGTTCTCATTCCATTTCCACTCCTCCTTTCTGGCAGATGTTCAGGGGAAGGAGGGCCAAACTGATATGAATTATCCCAGCTCAGAACTCTAGGCCATTTCTGAGCTGCCTTTAGAGATTTTTTTTTACCTGTGTGTGATCACGGCCTCAGTCTTGAAGCTCCCCTGTACTGCCTCAAGATGAAGCTTACTCATTTTCTCCTCTAACCTTGAACCATTCAGGCTGAGAGACTACATCTCCTATTAGCCTTAGCCAGAACATGCAGCTTTGAGGGAACCAAGATGGGAAAGGTTAATCTGCTCTTAGCGACAGTCTCACGTACACCATTGTCTTTTGAACTGAGTCAATAGTAGAGTCTGAATGTAGGCTATGCTTAAATCAATGTTTTGTGGAAATCATGTTTGTAGTTGATGGAATATGGACCTGAGATAGGGCCTTCTCAGCTGTGGCCCCCAGAATTTGTAATAGCCTCCCCCTCCCCCTGAAGTGCACCAGGTACCTTCAATTAATATGTTCGGAAAATTGGTAAAAACACACTTATTTACCCTGACCTTTGACTGACATAAGGAAATATCTTCCTCTCCCCACATTCAACTATTATTTTAGTATGTTATTATTTTTAATATTTCCATTTAATATTTTGCTTCTATTAGTATTATAGAATGGGCTAAAAATGCAAATAAATAAATAAATATTAAAATTTGACCTTCAACACAGGTCCCATTCTATTTCTGGCATAGTCTGCAGTTTTTGCAAATGGATTCTTTCCTGTCATAATCTGTGTTTTTCCAAATAGTATGGATGCAGTTTTCTCTGGTTTGTCTAAATGATGTGCATTAAGTAAATGCTACATGAATGAAGCTATATATGGTTGGAAAGGTTGTTCCCAGGGAGGGGAAGGAGGCTTTCCCTTAAAAAAAAACAAAAAACTGGCCAATCGAAGTGCTTTCTCTGCAGCTCAGAGCCAGGAGAAAAATTCCTTACACTCCAGGGGACACCCATGGAATGCTTGCCTGTCCCCTTCTGCGCTCACGGGATGTGGCTGGCCCAGAAAGGGCAAAGTAGGCAGCTACACCCTCACAAGTAAGCTTCAGATTGCACAGAAACACACACAGAAAGCACTAAAAGAAATGAGGGAGAGCAATCAATAAAAGTAAAACAAAAACAGTCCTGCTCTTCTCCCTCCCTCTCTGGGACTAGATGAGAGGACTCACAGCTTCCCTGTTCTGGTACTGTATTCATCTGCAGCAGTGCTTAAGCAACTGAGAAAAGAACAGAGGCTTTGATTTTGCTGCCCGTAAGCCCTGGTACATCTTTGATAAGGATGTGAACAGAAGCAAAATAGCCTGGAAAGCAGCTTCTCTTGTGAGCCAGATAGGGTGAAGCCAACAAGCACTGGATGACCCAATAAAGCACAAATCAAGTTGTGGACTGCAGGGGAGCTAAGCAGTGTGGCCCTGGAATGGGCTGGCCCAGGCTGTTCAGCCTCACCATGATGGTGGTAGCATGTAGACACCACAGTTTCCATTCCAATGCTAATCCACATTAAAGCTCATGAAAAGACTTTGATTGTGGATTAGAAGTAGTATAAAAACATCAGGGTGTGCATGCTACCATATCTAAACTACTTTTTTTTAACTGTGTGTGATGGCAGCTCCTAATACGAATTTGCCTCTTTGCTGGCATCTGAAAATAGTGGTCATAAAGGGCCTAGCTATACCCATTTTAATCCACATTCAATCTGTTTCAGAATGAGAGGACACATTAGCGAAGCATCAAGCAGCTTTCATTCCCCTTGAGTTAGATAATTCAGAGAGAAAATGGATAGTCATTTTGCTAACGTTGTCTCTGGCTCTTTCTGCATTCACTTTAGATCTGGATTAAGATGCCTTTTAATCCAGATCACGGGCTTCCGATTTGCATGTTAATGTGGATCAGGAGGCCCCACAGCTGTTAGTCCAGTTCCATCTGCACAAAACAGCCAAATCCAGATTAAGAGGCCATTAATCCAGAAAATCTATTTAATCAAGGGGGATTTTCCACTAGCACTAAGGACCCATTAGGGACCCATTCGGCTCAGAGCAGGAAGACCCCATTTCCACTGCAGACCCCATTAGAGCCCATTTGTTTCCACCAAGTCTAGGGAAATCCAGATTCAACTGGTTCTTCAGAACCTATAAGCTGTATTTCCTGTACATCTACAATGGGGTCTTCAGGCATCAATTCCAGATCATATGAAACACATTTCCACCGCGATGGGGCACACCCATGGGGGGGGGGTGCCCCTAAACCCAATGATCCGAACCTATGCACAGTCTCTGAAGCCGGCTCTGAAGCTGGCTCTGAAGAATAGCACAGGCTCCCCACATGAGCACAATGCCAATCCTATGGACCTTTGTCCAAGGCTCTGGAGAATCTTTGAAGTTTGCCACAGATCACTCTGGAGAACCTCCGGAGCTTATGACAGAACTCCAAAGATTCTCCAGAACCGCTCCAGAGAATCTTTGAAGATTCTCCAGAGTGTCTATGGAGATTACACCCTCTGTATCCCCAAAAACCTGTGGAGATGAGCAGGCCCCACATGGGTGCTCTGGCGTTTCAACTGCGGGCAGGCTAGCACCCATTGCTATTGGGTGCTGCACCATTCGTAGGGCCGCATCGGGTACCTCCCTTAATATGGATTTACTAGATCCGGATTAAGGGAGGTCAGGGGAAACCCCCCCCCAAGTTTACAAGTGGACCAAGAGCCTTGTTCCAGAACACAGGAGGCAGGCGGATGGAACTCTTCCCCTTCAGAGGTGTGGGGGTGGCCATATCAGCACTGTCAGTGCAGACGACACTGATCTAGCCCATGCCTCCACACAATTCTAAACACACTAATCCGGATTAACTGATGGTATGGAAAAGACCTCTCACTCTGAAAGTGGATCTGATGTGGATTAAAACTTGGAGGTGTAGCTGGGCACTCTGAGGGAAATGTTCCACCTGTAATATTCCATTTAGGAACTTTAAAACTGAGTTGCTTAAGGAGTCATGAGATCCTGCCTAGAAGCCCTTTCAAGCCCAGCCCACCCACTCCAAGGGCAGTGAATGTATCTTCTGGAAATGGGGTTTCCCAAGCAACCCCATCCTTTAAGCTAAACTGAAACTGACAGCTCAATTAAAAACTAGCAGGTGAAAATTTGGGAGATGAGTCAGCGCCATCTGGGACAGGGAGTGATGGAAAAAAAGTCCCACCCGTCGTCATCCGTGGAACACAAAAGACTCAAGGAGAAAGGAGCAAAGCTGGGAAAAGAGCCAAATGAAACAGAGGAGCTGGTCTGAGCCACTGTGGGAAAAAGCTGCGGGGGGAAGAAGTGAGCCCTTGGCGCAACCACTGTGCGGCAGAGGTTGTCAACTCACAAACTGGCTGGACCCAGCTAACACCAGATGGAACTAATTACACTCTCCTCCCAGGTCCACAGGCATCAGATTGTCTACATGTGTGTGATTTGGCAGCATAGAAAGAAGTGACTGAAACAAAGATCAGCTAAATGTTTGTCTCTGCACAAGAAACAACTCGTTAGGGGTTTGTAAACATAGGTTCACCTCTGCCCTGCCCCTGTTCACTTATGTTGAAGGCCTTAGAAGTTAACTACTTCTGCTTTTAAGAGTACCTGAGGCATGTATACGCAGCACTCCAACGTAATCAGAAATCCAGGCCCAACTTTTCAGATCTATCTACAGCCTTATGTGAGTTAAACCTCAATTTCTCAAAAAGTATGGTGCAATGCAATGTACATAGCAATTGCTCTTCACTTTGAGCCTTTCTGCACTGCACCTTATTCTTCTGTCCACATGCTAGCAAAGACTATGGCAGAGCCTGGCTTTGGTCTGCACTAGCTAATGGACAGCAGGTTCCTGTTCTAAATCATAATCCAGAATAAGGCTCAGTGTAGAAAGGACCTCAGAATTTATCTGCCACTAAGCTCCCAATCTCTTCGAAACTTCCAGGGACTAGACACTCAGCTATTATTTATATTTCTATCCTTTGCTATAACCAAAGGTCTCACGTTAAATCTCGACAGAAGCAATGACACAGTAAAAGTGCTTCTACAGACAGGGGATGCTATTTCCGTGGCCTGAAGTGAGTAAAGAGGTGCATCTTCAACAGATCTCTAAACACATACAATGAAAAGGTGCCTTACGCACCTCAAAGGAAAACTGCACAGTCTGGGGGCTACCACTGATAAGGCCCTACCACACATCCCCACCCCCTAATGCTGAAGGGAATGGCACAGCCAAGAGTGCCTCACCAGCAGATCTAAGGGCATGGGCAAGTCTAGATGTGAAGAGACATTCCTTCAGATATCCTTTAGCTATGGTAACAACTACTCCACGTCTATTTCAGACATGCTCATTTCTAGATCCCGGCTGTACACAAGAGGTGCCTTCTGCCCATCTCTCCAATAGCTTCAGTAAACCATTCACACACATATGTAAAAGTAAAATTGCTTTCACCAATAGGTACTGTATTTGAGAAGATGTTGGGAGCCTGCCATTCAAACAATCCATCCATTCATTCCTTTCACCCTACTTTATCCACAGCAGTGCATGATCTGATTCAGCAGGGTTCCGTAGCCATTTCTAGCTTTTCTAAGCCACTCTTACAACTGAAATGACCGCCCTGGACACCTATTGGAATGCTCCCTGTTCTGAATCTGTGTTTCGAATTGTCAGCAGATTGAGAGTGTCCATATAAGCACTTGTGTAAAAGTTGTCACAGGCATTTGGGGTCAAAAGTATGTCCACCTGAATTCAATGGAATGGAATGTCAGGAAAAAGTGTGCAGGACTGCAGCCCTGAAACACCTTTTGAAAGGAAAACAATACAAAGTGTTTTTTGGATTAAAACTGATCAGAATGAAACTGAGTTGCTCTAGTTCAGAGAATTCCCTAAAGTATTATCTCCCCATGCGCCATTATGCCAGTACTGATATCAAAGCACCAGTGTTCAAAATAATCATCTGCCATAGAAGAATATTTAATCAAAACCTGCACCAAATTAAAGCCTCCTTGCTCAATCCTTCTGCATTTGCACTTCAATTGCACAACAAAGGCCTACTCTGTCGCCGTTGTGTGCCGAGACAACGTGAGTTACACTCACCAAAATTCCCTTGCTGGCCTCAACTGAATGAACCAGAGTGAAATTTAAGGATTATTTGGTTTATTAAAATAGAAGGCAAAATGAGCAAAATTACATAAAAACAGAATAAAGAACACTCAAGCAAATAAAAAGGTTTCTTCATGTAGATACATGAGGTACAAAGCCTTAAGTTTCAAAAGCAAAAGTCCAAAACTCTGTCTTAAATCAGAAGTGACCCTGGATAAGCGTCACAATAAACATCAAAGAGCAGGATTCAGGGTAAGACTAGAGGTTTCAGAAGGGGTCAAGAACGGATAACTATAAGCTAATACAAAGGGAACTGCATTCTAACTCATAAGCATCACATGATAAATATCAACCAATAAAATGCATACAAACTGAAACTGCTTTGGAATGTCTAAGAAACTAGGCTTCCATTGTAGGTCTATGCAACTGCACCTCCACTATTGCCAATTAGCATATCTCAAATTAGGGATTTAGCTCACAGGTGCAACCAGCTCACCATGGTAAACTCCCAAGGATATTCAAGGCCTCTCTGTTCCAAAGCCTAAAGAAAAAATACCAACTTTCCCAAGGGTAAGAATTTTCTATTCAGATGCTAACCCTTCAAAGGCCAAGATGGATATAGTTAGCTTTTATACTTCAATTTAAATTGACTTTATTGTTACATACTCAAATTGTTTTTAGGCCTTCTCCAAGTCCAATGAGCAGGCAAGATTTTATTCCAATATGTTTCACATCCATGGCCATGGCCCTAGTGTTCCTTTAAGGCAGCTTTCCCTGACTCCGTGCCATTCAGAAGCTGATGAACTAGTTGCTGGCTAGGGAACATGAGAGCTGCAGCTGGATGACAGCAGATAAGGGGGAAACTGCTCAGCTTTAAGTCACAGGCTCTCTAACTCTGAAACAGCCCAGTTCTCTCCTGAGCAATAGTGTTGTCCACACCTTTATGCAGTTTTCTTGGCAGAGATACAGAAGTGGTTTGCCATTGCCTACTTGCTCTGAATCCCCAGCCAAGCTTTACCAAGCCCTTAGCAACGCCATTCTCAGAATTCCCTATATAAGGTAATGAAGACAGCTTATTCCACTTTCATATAGGTCTCTTTATCATCTTAAGTAAATTTCCACAGTAAACTTTCTCAGTCTTCTCACATGTCCTGATTTCCCAGTTCAATTGTTCTACTGTAAACCTGCAAACCCTCTTAATCTTTCTGTCCAGTGCCACAGACACAAAATTGCAGCTGACACCCGACATTTTGATGGCCAAACAACAAATACCTGATGCTAAATCAAAGCACTTGGGGCAAATTATTATGCTACTCAAGGCAACTCCATAAATACAAACTGCTGGTAGTAAAAAAAAAAATACTCTGATACAAGTAGTTTCTACATGACACGACCTTAATTTAGTGTCGTCCTTGTTAATAGGTTGCTAACAATTTTGCAACTTGAATCTGAGATTCATTCATTACCTCACTCATTACCTCATTGCGCCTACAGACACACAGCGGGGAAACCCAGCAGGTCGGCAGTAGGTGGGAGCGGCTGGGTGTGGAGTCAGTGAGAGAGCAAAGAAGGCGGTGGGGGGGGTGAGCATATTAGATGGGGAGGGAAAGAGACAGGGTGAGCAGTAGTGCATGGAAGACTGGGGTGTGGGAGAGTATGAGGGGTCCCTCATACCTCAGTGGGAAACTCCCATACTCAAACTGCACGAGAATCCCCTCCTCATCCTATAAAGTTTCTGTGACAGAAAGTCTTTTACCGAAGCCATCACAAGGCAGCCTTGGGCGCCATCTGTGCAAACTGAGTCGCACTAAATGGGAAACGTCAGACAGACTGTGAGGTATGTGATGTCATGTGGATGCCACAGGCTGTTTGTTGCTGCTTCTGGCACCTACTTGCTATGCTGAGGGGGAAGAGGTAATTAATTTTAAGTCCTTTCTGTGGGATGTGAGAACTACCTGTGTGCTCATGGCTGTTAGAACCTGTTGTCCCATTCTTCATAGAGGTAAAGTTGGATTAGGTGCCTTAAGCAATCAGATAACCTAGAAGAAGAGTTGGCTTTTCTACCCTGCTTTTCTCACCCGTTGAAGGGGATTCAAAGCAGCTGTCAAAGCTTTCTATTCTTCTCCCCACAACAGAGCACCCTGTGAGATGGGTGGGGTTGTGAGAGCTCAGAAGAGAGCTGTGACTCGCCCAAGGTCACCCAGCTGGCTTTGTGGGGGAGGATGGAATCGAACCCTGTATTCCCAGATAAGAGTCTGGCTCCCTAACCACTAGACAAAACTGGCTTATGATATCGACTCTTAAATATAATGACATTCTGACTCTAAGACCTCTGAATGCGGTTCTTCCCCAGCTTAGATATTTTAGGTCTTTTCTTCTGGAAATGGCAGGGGCTATATCTGGATCTTTTTCAGTGAAGCTCTACATAAAGCCAAGATCTCTCCCCTTTTGCCAGCAGCCCCCAAGCTGTCCAGTTCTGGATTTCCCCAGCGTGCTTCCTCCCTATATTTGGCAAACGGATCTACTTGACAGGATTCACAGACTGAGTTCCACAGAACCATGGCTGGAAGTTCCAAACTAAAACTTCCAGAAAGAGCACAGGGTCCTGCAAGGTGCATCACAGCAGCAACATTAGAGAAGCAAGTGCTTTGCTGTTTTGTTGCTTTCTGTATCTAAATAACCCTTCAATTAGAAGGGGAGTAAAACCATCTCCGGTCACAACGGTATTGCTGCAACTGGTCTGAGATCACCCTGTTCCCATTTCAAAAGGAGAATTAAAACAGGATGCTTTAGCCAAAGATCGACAGTGCAATAGGCAAACTTTTATTCCTTATTTTTATTATTTCCTTCTATCTGTTATATATTTTAGTATTTTCAAGAACACACAGCACTCTTCAACATGAAATCAGTGCTTTTCCTTAAAAAAAAAAAAGTTTTAATGCCTCCAGACCAGACAGTGATAGAATTTTAATGAATTTAAAATGCAAATTTTCATTTTAAGAAGAGTTGGCTTTTCTATCCTGCTTTTCTCACCCATTTAAGGGACTCAAAGCAGCTGGCAAAGCTTTTCTATTCTTCTCCCCACAACAGAGCACCCTGTGAGGTAGGTGGGGCTGTGAGAGCTCAGAAGAGAGCTGTGACTAGCCCAAGGTCACCCAGCTGGATTCATGGGGTGGTGGTGGAATCAAACCCGGTATTCCCAGATAAAGAGTCCGGCTCGCTAACCACTAGACCAAACTGGCTCACAGAGGATTTATTTTGTTTTGGTTTAGAAACAAGGTTGGACAAGCTGCTTTTTGGGCCCAACATCAGGAACACAAAAGAAGTTGTATGAAACATGGAATAATGGTTGGAGATAAGAAACGTGAATTAGGCTGACAGAAAAAATAGTCAGCTTTGGTGACTTGGAAGGGATCTTAGCAGAACTTGGATCAGACACGTTCTTCTGAATCCTCATGTGTACAGAGTGCATTACTCACTTCACCGGATAAACGCTATAATGTTCACAGGGGAGCAGCTAAGCTGTTTTTGAAGCAATTTCTATGGGGGATTCAACTGCTGTTTTGCTCCTATTCCAGTGAAGGACACACTCCAGCATCACTTGCCACTTACCCCAACCACGTCCCCAGCTAAACCTAAGTTTTAATCTACTTTCCATCTGCTTTCAATGTGAGAGAATCCATCAGGGCAAAGGGACTGGCCGTTGTCTTTCCACCTTATCTAAAGCGAAGGTGGATTTTCTGGATCAGAGGATGTGGAGGAAAATGGCCCTGCTTTCCACTAAGCAAGGGGATCAAAGGGGGGTTAAGCCCCAAAGCTGTGTCCACACCTAATTTTTAATCCAGTTCCGGTCCACTTTCAGAGGGAGAGAACAGAGCAGCAAAGAGACTAGTCATTCTCTTTCCACTTTATGGACGCCAAAAGGTAGATTTTCTGAGAAAAAGCTGAAAGAAAACAGTCTGACGCTTCGTTGATAGATGTCCTCCTCTCGCTCTGAAAGTGAACTGACACCGGATTAAAGTGAACGCAGCCCAGATGGAAACACGCCCACCGGGAGCATCAGCCTGTCCGCCTCCCGCCGCCCTCGCCTCCTCCCGGGATGGAGCTGACGGGCGAAGGTGCGCACAGATTCCAGCGCCACGGAGGCGCGATGGGACCGGGGAGAGGGGAAAGGGGAGCGGGGGGGCGCCCAAGCCGCATTCCTGGAGCGAGGCGGCGGCTGGACAAAGAGCCCCTCTGTGCCTCCGCGGCCTCCAACCCGCCCTCACCCACCTCGGCGTGCTCCCGCTCCACTTCCACCGCGACCACCTCGTGGCTCCGGTGCTCCTGCGCGCGGCACAGCTGGCAGATGCAGTTGCGGTCCGTGCGGCAGAAGCTTTCCAAGGGCTTGAGGTGCAGCTTGCAGAGGCTCTCCTCGATGCGCCGCAGGGGCGGCACGAGCCGGTGGCTCTGGAAAGCGGCGCTTTTGAGGTGGGGCTGCAGGTGGGGTGCGCAGAAGGACGCCAGGCACACCAGGCACGACTGCGCCGCCTTGGCGCGCTCCCCGTCGTCGGTGCAGAAGTCGCACAGCACCTCCTCCGCGTCCGACTCCTGGGGCGGCAGCCGCGCGTCTTCTCCGCGCTCCGCCGTCCCGTCGCAGGCGCGCCCGGGGCCAGCGCGCGGCTCCGGCGGCTCCTCCGGGGGCATGGCGAGGAGACTCGGGCTGCTCGGCGCGGCCGCCTGCCGGAGCTGCTGCAGTAGTTCGGCCAGGGTGTGGTTTTTCCGGAGCTGGAGGTCGGCCGGGAAAGGCTCCTGGCAAAGGGGGCAACGGCTGGAAGCGCTGCGCCCCCCTCCCGCGCCCGCGCCCGCCCCCGGGTGGTGCCTGTGCGCCTCGAGGCAGCTCAGACAGAAGTTATGGCCGCAGGGGACGGTGACCGGGTCCTTGAGGGCGTCCAGGCAGATAGGGCAGCTGAAGAGGCCTTCCTGCAAGCCGGAGACGAAGCCGACGGGCCGAGGGCGCGCATCCATACTGCTGAGGAAGGGCAGAGCAAGCCGGGAGGGAGGGAGGCAGGCTAAGAGAGAGCGCGCCGCCGCTGGGCTGCCCCTTTCCAAGGCGCGGCAGGCCAGGCGAGGCCAGGCGCGCCCCGCCCCTCGAGCATTGGACGTCGCGCGCCGACAGAGCCGGTGGCAAAGTTGGCGGCGCCGGCGGCACATGTGACGGGGGCTTCCGAAGGGCGTTGCCTCCCCCTAGGGCGTGAGGGGGGGCAGGAAACACCCCAGCCCCGAGCTCTGCCGCACTTCTTCACGGAAAGGGGACGGGGACGGGGAGGGACCTCGCTTGAGAGTTCTCCGGGCTCCCCCAGTTCAGGGAGAGGAAGGACCTGAGGAAGGAATGTGAAGGAGGCGAATGTCAGGCAGGCGCCCCTGGTCTGAGATGGGGAAGCGCAAAGCGGGCGCCGGGCAGCCTCTTTGGAGCTTCAGGGGTGTTTTGGATGGAGGCTGCCTGAGGCGGATAGGAAAGGCAAGGCGGATAGAGTGGATGGAGGCTCCCTGAGGTGATTGGAAAGGCGAGACAGAGCTGTTGGGGAGGGTGAGAAAACAATGAAAGCTGCTCCCCCCACTGTGGTTCTAAAAAGGAGAAATTTCAGTATTTTTTTCTTATTTTAACAACAAAAAAAATCACATCCAACATACATCACAAAGATAATTTCTATGTAACTTTCCCTTAACTAACAAGCTGTCTGCTGGCTCAGGAGATAAAGGTTGTCAAGTCCATCTCGATGAATAGTTGGTACTAATACATTTCTGGGATCTTAACAGCTTGCTCCAAGAATCTGCTACCCTTCTACGAATTCGCTCTCGCATATGCATTGTGCCTTTCCCTAGAAAGATCAAAATTAAACAAGTCAAGCACACAGGCTCACGGTCACCCAACTGTCCATTTGGTTTTATCCTCCCACCCAGTCACTATCACCCTCTGGGCAGCCCAAATTGATCTACGATCCTTATCCCTTAATGCCACATCCTCGCCCCAAAACACCCCCAAGAGACACATATTAAGCCTGTTCTCCAGTCCAGTCCTGCTAAATGTATGGCTGAACATGTGCAATCCTGCACACATTGCCTCTGTAAGGCTGTAAGCACAATGTGGTTGATAAAGGAATCACCTTTCCTGCAATTCTCATCTAAGCAGTGGGAGCGCCCTCTAGGGATTAAAGTCTGAAATATTTTTTTTGGGGGGGGGGCAATCGAATAGTTCACAAATTATGCGAGTACAAAATTCTAATCTAACCTACACTGCTAAATCCCAATCAGTTTTGTTGATATTGGGTGCTGTGGGGCTCGATTTGATTCCTGCATACTGTGGGTGTTTTTCCACTGTCACTAGAAGTACCCATTAAGTACCC
>MTQE01002208.1:41266289-41287016 GCA_014337955.1 Aspidoscelis marmoratus
ACCCATCAGTGGGTACTTAATGGGTACTTCTAGTGACAGTGGAAAAACACACTGTATGAAGAAATGCTCTTCATTTTGCCTTGTCTGTAGTAACAACTCGTAGCTCTTCTAAGAACTTCCACATAGTTCTTATTATTACTATTAACATTTGTTGTCTCTCTTTGTCCTAATCTGTTTGTGGCTTATTGCTTTGGCAGGTATACCAAACCAGCGTAGAGCCACCCCTTTTCCTTCGCTTCTCACACTTGCCAGACATCTCTAGCAACCAGCACTGTTGAGCATAGGCAGACGCTCCTACCGCTGTTGAGTGCCAATTTGTTGGCTTTGTTAGAAGCCCATTGTGGCAACACTGGGGAGTTTCTGCCTCTGCCTACCCCACGCTGGCTGCTACTGCCAAGGGTAATGCCTCTTTCTAGCCTTTCATCTGCTCACATCGCATACTCAAAGGTCGCGTCCCCATGCACTCTATAGTCCGAATCGAACCCGAATTCAGCAAGGAGCATCCCCATGCAAAGCCCCCAAACTGAGCTATGTGCGGACCAAATTGCCCAAATCCGCGGTAAACTTAGTCTTCTAGAAAACTGCTCTCGCTACGGCTCAGGAGGCAAGCCCACATTATTTTGGAGGCTGAGTCTGCGCATGGGGACACTCCCAGGTTATTAGGGGACGAGATTGATGCTCACGTCATTAGCGGGCGGGTTTCACATCCTGTGCTCGCCGTTCCTGTCCTGTGCATTGGAAATCACAACTGTTTGGGCATTTTTGGCAATAAATAGTGACTGAACAGACACTAGTCTCTTTCCATGACCATTATTTCACTCCCCCTCCCCCATCACCAAGCCAAGCATAATTTAATTTAAATGCCTTAATTTAGCACATGAGCAGTAAACTGTTGTACTGGGTAGAGCAGAGGTGCACACCTCCAGTAAACTTCCGCCAAACCCTGTAGTGGCTTTGCAGAACAACCTGGCTTTTTCATTTTTTAAAAAAATATATTTTTATTGCCTTTTGGCCCTATGTGCTGTGATCGAGGAAGGAGGTGTGGGGTGGCATTTCCATGCTACCACTACAGCGGGTGGCACAGAGGTTGGCAACATCAGCCCAGCTTCCAATCAGGAGAGCGGGGGGCAGAAAGATAAAGATGCTCTTCCCCTGTGCACGGTTTTAGCATCGTTTGCATGGGGACAACCGTAATCAAATTGAGCCCACGTTATCAGCAAATGCATGGGGACAGTTCAATTCGAATTTGGCCCTGCACCTGCATTAAACATTTTCCAAGCTGCACTAAACTGAGTGCAAGGGGACGCAGACAAAATGTATCAGTTTCTGGTTCATGTTTACTCAGTTAAAATGCAGCATTTCAGTATGCAAATACCAAGCCGCTTTGTATTTTCCCTGAATTTGTCAAAATTTGTTTTAATATGTAGAACAGACTCAATTTTGTTTATTAAGCAAAGCCTTCATGTCTTTTAATCCCATTGCATTACAATCTTAAAAGTTTCTGAAAAGGTCATCTTCTTAGATAAAATGTCATGGGATATCCAGCCATGGCACAGTTCACAGGCAATGAACAGAAGTGAAATTAATAAAAGTATTAGTTGGAATGAGTGTTTCGATAAAAAGAAAGAAAAATAAAACAAGCTTTGAGTTAAGCTTATTATCCTCATTACATCTTTCGATGAAGAAAAAACAAATGTGAACAAAGTTTGCAGTGCCAACAATGGAAGAACAAACATGACCACACTTTCACACACATTTTTCATTTTAAAAGAGGAAGGGGAACCAATATCCACCTGGAAATGACAATTTACAGAAAGGAGGTGTGCTGTCCAGTTTTCTGCATGGGTAGCTGTACACTTCAGTACTTTGTACAGCATTTTTGCATCCCATAATTAAACCATCCCTGAGGGTCTGAAGTTGTTTTGTACTGTTCATGTGTTTTCCAGTGACCATTATATTCCAACTGAGTTTTATACAGCTTGGGCTGTGCTCACACTTAAGGTTTAATCCAGCTTCAGTCCACTTTCAGAGTGAGAGAATACATCAGCAAAGTGACAAGCTGTTTCCTTTCTGTCTTAAATAATCCAGAAAATTCACCTTTGGGATAGATAACATTGAAATAAAATTACTGGCCATTTTGCTGATGTGTTCTCTCACTCTGAAGGTGGACTGAAGCTGGATTAAACCTTAGGTGTGGCCACAGCCTTGGTTTTCTGTCACCTGTAAGCTATGCCAATGATGACCGAGGGTCCAGATAACTTGACTTCCCAACAGTTACTGCCCTGGCTGAACTCAAAGGAAATAGTTTTCTAGCTGATTATGTTAGCATGACCTAAGACTGCCACATAATCTAGGACTGCCACAAAATCTAGTGGATATCCCTGGAGTGAATACCAAGTTCTGTGAGCAGTACACTCAAGCAGGTTCCTTTCATGCCCACCAGCAATGAGCCACATCCTTAGGAGAGAGTGAGGCCAGAATTTGCGTCCTTGGGGAAGAAGGGCAGAAGCAACCTTATCTCTGCAGAAATACTTTGTACGCTTAGCAGCCTTATTGTTCTGGGGGAGTCTGCAGGTCTGCTTGTTTGCCCAGTGTGGTAACTGCTGTCTGCAAGGCAGGGGTTGTCCCATCAGTGCCTTCAAGGCTTTGTGGCTTTTGGCAAAGGGTCACAGATGTGCCCTCACAAAGCCAGAAGATTGGGATGAGAGGCTCTGTGAAGATGGCGCTGAAAGTATGGAGAAGCTCCATGTTGTCATCTACACCGTAAAAAGAGAGGACACCCTGCTCATAGTCCAGCCATCCTCCAATGAATTTGCAGAGGGTTTTTTTAATCTTTCTCGACTTGTCGTTGTGCCAGGCCACATAGCAGTCTTCTTGGACATGGAGGCCCCAGGAAAACTGGTCAGACCCGATGGTGAAAGTGCGACCAGCTGGTTTCTTCCGTGAGATCTTTTCGTAAGCTATGCCGATGATGACCGAGGGTCCAGATAACTTGACTTCCCAATAGTTACTGCCCTGGCTGAACTTCTGGGCACACATAACCTGCCATGGCTCAAACCTCTGCGGATCCCTGGGCTTAGTTCCACAAAAGCCTTGAGGGTGGGTGGCCCTCCGATTTTGATCAGACAGATCCAGGTATTGGTGAGCTGTAGCTGGGTCAAAAGTCAAATTCTGTTGATCTGCGGAAGTGACAAGGATGTGAGGTCAGAGGTTAAAAAGCAAAGGCTTTTAGCATATCACAAGGCACATAATGTCAGTCACAACAGGAATACTGTTATTATAAAATGGAAGGCAACCTGTGAATGTCATAAAGAAGTAGGTGTTGACTTTTATTTTCACTTTTCTTACTCTTTTAAGGAGACTCAAAGCAGCTGACAAACCTTCTGTTCTTCTCCCCACAATGGATACCCTGTGAGGTAGATGGAGCTGTGAGAGTTCAGAAAGAGAGCTGTGACTAGCCCAAGGTCATCCAGCTGGCTTCCTGGAGGCATGCAGAATCAAAGTCAGTGACTACTAAATATGAGTCTAACACTCTAGCCACAAGACCAACTGAAGGAGAAGCAGGCCATAAAAATACCAGAATAAGTCAGTAACCCTTAGGGAGAAAGTTTTTCAAGCAGTTGTGGAAACCTGAAAACTGGCTTTAAAGATGTCAAATAAAAGTTGAAGGAAGTGGTTTTTTTTGTGTTTTTGTCTTTTGGAGCAAGCTTCCTGGAACTACTTATCCAACCTCTGATTAATGTTGCATAGCCCTGTGTTAAATAATCTCTACAGTGTAACTGTCTGTTGGCACTTCTTTGCTCAGTTTTCTGCCTAAATAAGGTTAATGAAGCCATTATTTCCTTCAGGGATAACAAACAGAAGCACAAGCAAGGAAAGCACCCATAAATCTGTCTCTTGGCTTCTATTCATAGCTATAGCCTGAACCGTACTGTTGGCAATAGTTAACAATGCTATGCACGTTTCCTCTTTGATCCTGTTCCAGCCCTGAAATCATGTCCCACTTGAATGAAGTGAATCCAAAGACTGCCCTTGGAGCTAAGTGAGAAATTGCTTAGGGCAGTAAGCAATTTTTTTAAAAATTGAAAAGGTGGCAAATTCTTTCTGGGCCACAAACGATATTCACTGGAACAGATCCAGAGGACATTTGGATGCTCTCACTCAGCAGAAATGAAATCAAGCTGCCATCACTAGATGTGCAGGAACAGTATAGTTCATTTTAGTAGAAGCCAAGGTTCTTATCACGAGTCTATTGTTGCATGCATGTACAAGCTCTGGGTTTAATTCTGCACATGCGAGGGCTGACCATCCTGGGGTACTCTGCTGTCAGGCTTCATGTCACACATGCCAGCCCTGGTATTTGTGCCATGCACGCTGCTTTTATGATCACTTAGCTTCTTGTGGCATAGGGCTGCCCTATAGGGGCACATAGTTGCCGCCATTTTGAATGTGTAGCAACACACATCCATTGCTCCTTTCAGAGGCCATCAAGGATCTGCCTACCAGCACAAAATGGAGGTAGCAGTGGCCTGTGTTACTTCATGCCCCACACGGACTGAAAGGATTTAGTGTGCCCCTGCCTGCTCATTAAATAACTATTCTTATGACCAAGGAGTAGGCAATTTAAATTCCAATCGGAGGTTGGGGATAGGCAGGAAAGGGTTTAAAAGTCACCCTAGCCCTCAGCATGTATCTCTCTCTCTTTTCTTTTAAGCCAGTTTGCTTCAGACTTTGCATGGAGTTCCCAAACAGGAACTTGGAGATATTAGCCTTTTGCCTTTATGGGGCAATTCTGGATTTTTTTAAAAAATAGTTTATTATGTATAACATAAAATTCAGCAATTTATACGACAGACAACAAAACAAAATACTTTGTTTACAGCCTCGATTACTCACAATGATTTATACAAGAGTAATGTTATTTCTCAAACCAGGCTTCACCTCATATTATACCTAAACAAATTGGTTATTATCCTATTACCTACTCATTTGTTGTTACTTGAGGATTGGGCCATTCTTTTTTCTGTATTAGAGAGCACCTTTAAGGGCAGTAACTATATTTCTTGAAACTTATGCTTGTATTTAGCCTTAATTGTTGCGGTAAGTCACAAACTCATTCACTGCAATATGTCAGGCCTTTTCACACCACAACTAGGTACACAACCTGTTTGCTGTTTCCAGCATTGTATAATCAAAAGTTTCGACATTGTAACTGAAAATTTAATAAAGTCCTTATCTGAAAAGTATAGGTAAGAATCTTTAAAGACAAACAAACACATCTGAGGTAAGTATAATAGTTTTCTTCAGAATTTTGCTAATATCAGCCTCCACAGACACCAAAGAGTTCTGAATATGAGTATAGGACCGCAATAAATGAAATTATCTTCTTATAGTCTTGCAACCGTGCCAACAGGTAGATGTTAGGGTCCTGACTGTTCCCTATTTGTGTCCCCATTTTATTTACTGATTTAAGACATTTTTATATGGCTTTCAATTTTTTTTTTAAGTTCAAAGTGATTTACAGAACAGTAAAAACAAGGGTAAAAACAGAGTAAAAATACATTAAAAATGGAGTGGGCCCAGAGAAACAAACTTTCATACAGGGAACACCTGTATAAGAAGACCTTTAATAGGCACCTGTAAGTTGTAAATGTGGGCACCTCACAAACAGCAGAGGGGAGGCCATTCCAAAGGGAAGGTGCTACCTCTGAGAAGGCCCAACTGCAAGCTATCATAAAATGGTATTCTGTATTACATGGAACTTGAAATAAGACATCTCCAGATTATTTTAGGGCTCTCTCAGGATTACGACAGGTGAAGGTTTCTTAAGTACCATGGTCCCAGGGTGATAGTGTAATTGTCAGTCTCTGTACTTTCAAGGGCCAAATGCATTCGGACAGGTGTTTTCACAGCATTGCAGCACAGCAGTGAGCTCGAAGGAGCTCAGCCAGCATACTTTCTGTGTCTTGGGTAGGTTCCTTGCACAGCTGATTAGAAATAGGGATGGTTGTTTGGCAATTGTCTGGATCCAAAATATCAGCTACCCTTTCTCTCCTCTTCCTCTTGCTTTTCTGCCTGTGTTTTATGAAAAAGGGAACAGAGAAAGAGTGTGGTGTTTGGTCAGGAGGTTCTGTGCTGGTGTTGCCCACTGCATAGTAAGTGGGAATACTTGCCAGGGAGGCAGCCACACCAAACCTAGGTTATTCAGAAGTAGGGCTGCTCCACAGACAGGAATCCCCCATTCGCACGGCAACTTTGGTGCAGCAGTGCCTATGCCTTGATATCCACATGACTCCAAGTGAACTTCTCGTCCTTAGCGCAGGACAATACCAGTTTCTGGCCCGCTGTTCAGCTCACCAGGGGAGTCCTTGCTTCTAGCCCCCCATGAAAGAGGCCTAACACATTACTTACTCAGAATTAGAAACATGTTTTGGAACAGGCTCACAAAGCTTCTCTAGCTTCAAGATAGTAGCCAGTTTAAATACAGCCTATTGAAAAAAAATAACCTAGACCAGTGATGGTGAACCTTTTGAGCTCGGTGTGTCAAAATTCGCAAGAAAACCTAGCTTAACTCAGGCACTGTGTCACATCTAGAAAAATCCATAATTTTGTGACATTTGTAGCCCTAGTAAAAAAGTTAAATTTTTGATATATGTATTTTATGAAAAGCAAAAACAAATAATTCTTTACATTGGTGACTTTTGTTGCTGAATTTTGTTTGCTAAATCTTCAATTGAAAGTTGGTATTTCGTACACCTCAAGAACAAGCAAGCACTACATGCCCAGGTGCCAGGGTGACCATGTGTGTCACCCAAAAGGGCTTGGCGTGTCACCTGTGACACGTGTGTCATAAGTTGGCCATCACCGACCTAGACTGTTGTCACACCTTACTGAAATAGTGTGTTCTAATAAAAAGCTGAAGATGTCCAATTCCTAATCATCCACCTTCAGTTTGGGCTGCTATGTTCCCAACCACCATAAACCCTCCCCCCCGCCAGCTGTTCCTGAAAAGGAAACAGAGACTGTACTCTGCTGTTTGCCCTAAAGCTGCTGAAGCAGTTCTGCTTTTCAGTAAGCGTCTCCTTTTACTGAAAGGAAACATTATTTCCCTTGCCCATTGCTAAAGGAAACTGGGGGATACATTATCATTAGAACTGTATCATTTATAGTCTTGCTCCACTCTTTCCAGATTTTCTACAAACTCACCAGAGAGCAAAGGAAAAAATATAATCCAATGCTTTACCAGTTTAGTGCAAACTTGACTTAAATGATGGATAGAGTCTACCAGCATGCAAATGCAACAATGGGGATTGGGGGGTGGGGACAACATGGGAGAGAAACTGTCCTAGGAATGATGGTGAGCTACGTAGAAACAGCTTGGCAGGAATGGAACAGGGAAGGGGGGAGTGTTGCCAACCCAAGTACAGGTTCTGGGTGGAAGGGAAGGCAGGTTCCACCCATCATGGTACAGTTCAGCTCCTTTTAGTCCAATCTGTCATGCTGAAAGGGGTGGAGTCCTGTGAAAAAGCGGACTCCATAAAGCATGAATGGAGGAGGGAAACTGGATCGGGGGGGGGGGAGGAAGGTGTGAGCAGAGTGACTGGAGATGGGCTGAAGACAACTGACAGTGAAGGTGTGGCATGGCCCTAATGTATCAATCTCTCTTCTAGTAACAGTCGCAATTTGCATCAGAATGTTGCAGGATTTCTCTCTTGTGTCTTTATTTCCCACAAATTTGGTTCCACAGAATATTTGCATTCCTATTTCTGAAGAAACCATATACACGGTGTTGCAGGATTTCTCTCTTGTGTCTTTATTTCCCACAAATTTGGTTCCACAGAATATTTGCATTCCTATTTCTGAAGAAACCATATACACGGAAAACAAACCCCACCGATGTGAACAATCTGCTTTCAAGAGCTGTAGCAGAAAACTCTGTAACATAACAGTTTTTCTTCCCTGAAAAATGAAAAGCCACGAGTTGCTTTCTGGGGGCAGGGTGGGGTGGAGGGACAGTAGCTGATGACTGCCTTTACAACTTCTCCATTTTGCTGCACACAAAAATAGACATGTGAGCATTTTTTTTTCATGTGTTTTTGTCCTTTGCATTCTGGGAGTGGCCGTGGCTCAAAGGTAGGACAAAGTGCCCTGAAAGCAGAGAGCTGGCCATTTGATTCCCTGCCTAGAAGTACAGTAGGTAACGGCAAATTGCTTCTGTATCTCTTCCTAGAAAACTGCATAGTGATGTCCATGGAGATGCCCATGCAGTTTGTCATTACAACACACGCAGTCAACCAGGAGCTAACCAAGACTTGATGGTACCCAACAACCACCACAAACTCCATGTTCCATACTTTATATTACTTACCTTTCAAAAACCGCATTCTTCTTTCATTCTCTGGAAGGCATGGTCTACTTCTTTTCATGATTTCCTTTGGCCTTGCTAAGACAGCTGACCAAGACATTGCAAAAAAAGAAGTACTTGGTAAAATGGAAACACATATCTTAAAAACAACATTTAAAGAGAAGAGTTCTTTATACCCATCCAAAGGGATGCAAAGTGGCTGACAAACCTTCTGTTATTTTCCCCACAACGGACATCCAGTGATTCTCAGATAAGAGTCTGGCACCCTAACCACATGACCAAAAAAGCCCTATCTACATGCTTGAAGGCTGGTTATCAAAACAACACGTGATCCAGAGGCAGAAGACACTTCAGAGAAGCTTTTAAAAATACTATTTTGAAGACTCTTCAAAGTAATTTAAGGGCAACTTTAAAAAAAGTGCCTCAAACTATCATTTGACCCAAATGCGAGCATGTGTAATGACAGCCTTGGTCTTTCTTTGGCTGGACCTCTCATTTCCATAAGCAGAAATAGGAGAGGGATGCCTGATGGTAGGTTTACTGCTTACTGATGCCTCTCAAGGACATGTGAAGCAGGAGAATGAGGGAGCAGTAATGGATACTAAAGAACAGGGGACGTGGTTAATTAGAGCACTGAGCTGTCTCAGATCGGGAAGGGCCATCTGATCTACTATAAAGTGTAGTGCTATACCTGTATTCTGTGTGACTTACTATCAGGGTTATGATGCAGTTGTAACTTTGATGTATTCAGAAACACAGGTGGGATAGCTGTAGTTCAGGCCAGTGGTCAGAAGCATAGAGGTGATCCTTCTGGTACAGTGTCCTCACCCAAAGGGAAATGATGACATTCGCTGCTTCCCACAAATATTGGCTAGGAGGCTTTTTCCCCATCATATCTGGTGGAGGGGTGGTGGGACTGATAGCCTCCTTAGAGTGAAAACAAGAGACAAGGGGGAGTCAATAATGACAGAATGTCACTTCCTCTGTACCCTGTTCTAGTCTCCCATAAGAGCTTATTTTTTCCCAAACAGAGAAAATGTAACCTGGCCAGCAGAAATTGGAGGTTCTGAAAAAGGACCTCTTGTGTCATTATCCCCTCAGCATTAACCTGTGAAAGGGATGAGATGGGGGACCCAATGACAGATTTCATTAGGGAATGGAAAGAAAGTTCTGCGCAAGATGCCTAATGGAGTTCAAATCCTGCCTTTGGGTATACATTGAAAGGTTTTCACAATGTGGAGGATACCACATATTTTTGCTTCTTAATGGCCAATACATATGCTTCTATATGTTCTTTTTAAGTTTGGATAAATCCATAGAACACAGGCTATCAATAGAGACTAATCTTGATGACTGGGTGGTCACCTCTGGTATAGAAGTCAGGATGCTTCTTGCCCCCTTTTTCCACAAACAGTCAAAGATCCGGGTCTTCAAGGTCCAGATCTTTGAGATGGGGTCTTCCTGGAAGTCCAGATCTTGAAGATGCCTCCAGACCCCATTGTGAACACCTTTAATCAGGTCCACATGAAATTCAGATTTAAAGGCCTGAAAAATCCGGATTTCCCCTGACTTCGTGGGGACAGGAATTTGCAGATGGGGCCCTCAATGCGGTCGAGGTGGGAACAGGGCCTTCCCAACTGATGTCAATCAGGTACTAATCAGGTTCCTAATAGAGTCTAAGCCCTAGTGGAAAAAGGCCCTTTGGGTCACTCCTGGAAGTCTGTCAGGAGATCAAGCTGTTATGCTCATGCCCGATTTGTGCACTTCTGGTTGGCCAGTGTGGGAACAGCCTGTTGGATTAGCTGGATCACTGGACCAATCCAGGAGGCTATTTCTTACATACTTCAGGGCTGAAGTTCTGCTTGGAACTGGACTTTGATCCTACCAAACTAAATTATGATCTGCTGTGGACTAAAATATGGCAGACTACCTACATCCCATTTCCCACTTCATTACTCTAATGCTGTGCATAATTTGCACAATATTCCCTTTATAGGAATATGTTGTTCCCACTTTTCAAGGAATTCTTTCATCATAATACATCTGCTCTAGATCAATTTGTTAGGGGGCACCAGAGCCAGAAGTGACTACAGCTGCCTAACCATAGTTCTCCTTACCTTCTTGCTATGGTTTCCTCTCTAACCAGTTTTGCTTCCAAGTTAGGAGCAAAATAACAGACAGAATCCATAGAAATGAAAAATGTTCAAAACCTGACCTGCTCAGAATCTGCAAGAAAATGCAGCGTCTCTTTTACTTTAAGTAAGGGAAACTCCTCTTAAAAACTAAAGTAACTTTTTTTTCCAGAAAGGAAACTAAGCAACTGATCCACTAGAAGAAACCTTAGGTTTCCCACTGCTCATGAATCAGCTTAATAATTACATTTTGTTTCTGCTTCCTGTGTATTTGAGGAACTTGCTGCAGCTTCTTTCAGAAAACCACTGGTTTCATTGAAGAATTTGGTGATAGCATCCATATTACCAGTCAAATCAAATTCAACAGGTGCAGGAACTTCAAAGCTCTCTTCAGGCGGAAGAAGTTCAAGTATCTACAAGGAACAGAAAAAAGGTATACAGTGGTACCTCGACACACAAGTGCCCTGACATACAAGTGTTTTGAGATACAAGCCGCCGAGCGAGTGATATTTTGCTTTGAGATGAGAGCAAGATTTGAGATACGAGTATGTAAATATAGTACAGTACATAACAAAAGCAACTGAGGTGGTGTTTTGGGAGCTGGAATGGATTAATGGGAAAATTGCTTTGAGATACGAGTGATTTGACATAAGAGCAAGGTTACGGAACGAATTAAACTCGTATGTCAAGGTACCACTGTAATAATAAAACTTGGCCCTTTCTCCCCTTACCTGCTTTTGATACAGATCTGAATTAACCAGACCCACTTGTTGGGGTGCAATTTGCCCATCTCAGCTAAAGCAACAGTTGCTAAGCTGATATTGCTATGCTAAATTACTAGGCCAAAGGATACATCCTGGGTCACTGTAACTTTCCTAGTATCTCTCTCAAGGAAGTCATAACATCCACAGTACATGTAAACAATGTGCAGCATCCAAGGATGCTGACATGAGATGTCCACATGCACAGAGACAGGCTTCTATTGGTTCCTGAAGCTTCCTCACAATAACACCACATACGGCATTTGCTAGGTAGCACTATCCTTACATTCAGGCTGTTATAACTGGGTATATACTGGTTCAGTCCAGTTCTCTTCTTGTAACCAAATATGGGTTTCCTGAGAAGTACTTTTCCATTGTTCAGAGAAACTGTATAAAAAGCCTTGTCGTGTGTTAACAAAAAGGGCTTACTTCTTTCACTTGGCAACCGTCCTGCGTGTGAGTCCTAATTCGTTACTACACCAACTGATCCAGATGATGGGGAGGTGTGGTCCTGATCAGCGCCATCAGCACTGACAAGATGGATCTAGCCCAAGCAGCTCCCTGAGTCTGTGAAGCTCATGTGAACACTGAAGCTGCACCCTGGACCCCCAGCACATAGGAGTGAACATTCCTAGCCTTGGGATACGTGGGTGGGTGTGTTAGTTTTGGATCATGGAGATGTGCCATCTGCCTCTCAGATCTGGATCAAGCCCTCAGTCTAGCTGTAGACCTGATTTAATGGGTCTACAGTAAATCCAGACTAAGGGCCTCTTAATCCAGATCTGGCTCTGTCTTGTGCAGACGGAACCAGATTAATATGGGGTGGGAGCTCCTTGATGTGCAGATGAGGAAGCCCAGGATCCAGCCCAGAGGCTCTTTGATCAGGATCTACAGGTAAGTGCAGAAAGGGCCCTTGATTTGATATGCATTTTATTGTAATTTTAAAATAATTAATTTTAATTAATTGACTAATTAAAATGCAGGAGATTTTCAAACTTTTTCCTATCTCCACTTTCTTAGGATGGTCCCTTGTGCATTATTAAACACAGAAGAAAAAGGTTACATTTCTCGTTATCCATCAGATGAGACTCTTCCCAAGTGAAAAAGCCTGATCAATTGCATTTACCTTCAGTCTTTATCAGCACGTGATACGATTAACAATAGATTTGGTCTTGGAATTTGTAGTAAATAGTTTTTTAATTCCCTTGACCTGCCAACCATTGCCCCTAGATCAGCAGTTCTCAACCTTCCTAATGCCGCGACCCCTTAATAGAGTTCCTCATGTTGTGGAGACCCCCAACCATGGGAGACTCGTCGTGACCTCCCTGAAAGGGTAGTTCGACCCCCAAAGGGGTCCCAACCCCCAGGTTGAGAACCACTGCTCTAGATAATTTCTTCTGTCTGTTCTGACCCAGCTAGGTTAACAAACAGAATTACAAGAGACCCCACAAGAAGGCTAAAAACCTGCATGGGTTAAACATCTTTTCTAATGTAAATAGCACAGCATGCATACAATGAAAGACCACAGCTGTTGTTTGGTTTCCACACAAATAAATCCTTTCCCCCAGTTACAGAGGAAAAAACACCCTTGCTTTGTATGTGTCTAGATTAAACCAGTGCTTGCCTTGACTTCTGAGGGTCAGGAACTATCCCTTGTAAAACAAGACAGCTGGGACATTTTAAAGTATCAAAAAAGCACATCCCAGCCAAAATTCAGTCTGTTTAAACTCACATAAGTAATAAACTGAATTCCACAATACTGCCTGCAGCTGTCTCTTAAGAAGTTGTCCTGCTTATGACAAAGCAGGTGGTGGTCTTTCTTCATGCTTTCAGAAGACGCCTGCACCAGCCCTTGAATCTTACATTGCCACTGTCACAGAGCGGGCAAGGCAAAATATTAAGCATATCATCACTATTGCTCAGCCTTCCATGGTATCTGTTGTAGAAGCAGCTGCCTCACTCTTCTTAAGGTAGGGCTGGACATTGAACATAAGAGAAGCCCTGCTGGACTGGGCCGCAGCCCTCTAGTCCAGCATCCTGTCTCACACAGTGGCCCACCAATTTGGTTCTGGACATTCTCGACTCCCTGCAAATGGCCTTCAGAGTCATCCATTCTGACCTCCATGAATTTCTCTAATCTGTTCTTAAAGCTATCCTGGCTGGTTTATCCTTTGACACAACAGTGGTCAATGCTGGACAAATAATGAAAGGTTTCTATGGGTGTTTTTCCACTGTCACCAGAAGTACCCATTAAGTACCCATTAATGTGCTTCTAGTGACAGTGGAAAAACACCCTATGTCAACAAGCATTGACCCTAAAGATGAATAAACTGGCTAACTTTAAGGATACTCATGATTCTCTAATGCTCATACTTTTAGGAATCAAGAGACAACCACTGTTGTGTTATTACATTTTGTAAATCAATTTTCCAGTTAGGATGGCACTTGGTGCAAGAATCTTGTCAGATTGTACAGCATACTGTACACTGTACTTATGCTGTTATGCAATAACTGTTTAATTCAATAAAAATATATATAAAAAAGCACTGGCCCTAAGTGTTGCAAGCACATGTCATGCCCTTTTACCTTCTCACTTGGTCCTCAGCCCCTAGTTCCCTCAGTATCCAGCAGAATACTGTGACCAAGCTTTCTGGAACATCAGTTGGGGAGAAGAGCAAGTAAAAATAATATTTTGCCCATGCCCCTCAGCACATTCCTGAACTGAGCTCCACATTGTGTATTCCATACCTCCAGAAACCTCATATGATCAGTGCAGGCCAGAAGCTCCGTTGCCTTCTGATTCTGTTCTGTAAGCTGATCCAGCTGATGCTGCAGGTGATTCCAGTTTTCTTCAATTCTGTCCAGTGCAGCAGCCTGTTCCTTTTCAATTCTTTCCATCATCTTCAGCTGCCATTCCTTCAGGGTTTCCATGAGGAATGTAAACTTTTTCAAGAATCCTGATTTTACTGTCTCTGAGGAGTCCTGGAGGAAAGACATAAAACTCAAAATAATTAGTAATTTATGCAACAGCAGCCACTTTAGAAGAAGAGTTGGCTTTTCTACCCTGCTTTTCTCGCCCATGTAAGGGGACTCACAGGGGTTGACAAACCTTCTCTTCTCCCCGCAACAGACGCTCTGTGAGGTAGGTGGGGCCGTGAGAGCTCAGAAAGAGAGCTGTGACTGGCCAAAGTCACCCAGCTGGCTTTGTGGAGGAGTGCAGAATCAAACCCAGTAGTCCCAGATAAGAGTCTGGCTCCCTAACCACTAGGCCAAACTGGCTCACTTTACACTATTCTGTATTCTCAGTGGCAAAACAAAAGAAATACGGGAGGGAGAGAAAGAAAGGGCCTATGCAAACATGAACTGCTAGAATGTTTAAGTCCAAACACAAAAAGTTCATTTTGATCATTTAGCAAATGTGTCTTTAGCTCTACATTCTAGCAAACACAACACAATTTTTCTGAGCTAGTTTTTTCACACATGCATTACCTTAATGATGGCAGTTTGTTGATCAAGGTGCTGGATTTCTTCTCTAATTCTCTTTGCCTCCTTTTGATTTTTTTCCAGCATTTTTTTTACAGATTCCTGCCCAAAAAGCATCCAAAGGGATTGATATTTTTTTCTTTAAATACTGTTAAGGTTTTTCAAACAATGCAGCTCCAACAAAACAGTGCAATTCTTAATTCGATTTTAAATTATCACCCCTCAACCACTACTCAGCTGCCACCAAAATCCTTCATAAAAGGCTAGCAAATTTATCAAAGTTCAGTATTCCAAAAAAAGCAGCATGTTTATCTCATTGCAAGTGTGCTGCAATTTCTATCAGGATCATCCTGTGTATCATCTCAAAGGAAAGACCTTCTCGTGGCACATGTGCCATGGAAGCCTAAGGACATGAAGATAAGTTTTATTAAAGAAGCAGTGTTGCCAGCTTAAACCATATGGGTGCTAAATTTGTGGTGTTTTTTTCATATTCGTTAGCACCTAAATTTGTATTTAGTGCCATGGCATTATTTTAGTGATTTTTAGTTCTAATTTTACCTCTTTTGATTCACAGAGAACATGATCACCCAAAACACAAGAAATCAAAAGTCCACCCTGTAGGGAAACCTAAGACTGTAATGTCAGTCCACCTCAAAAGTGTCAGGCCCTTTCAGCATTGGGCTTTATTTTTGATTATATTCCAGAATAGGGATCGGCCATCTGCATGCTAGTGCAGACTACGGAAGGCCATGGGTAGGGCTTGCTATAGTTTGCACTAGCATGTGGATGGTAGGTCCTTATTCCAGGATATAATCTGGAATAAGGCCCAGTGCAGAAAGGGCATCAGTTTCCCTTCCCTTGCTTCACCATAGGCTGCAGTCACTCTGGCAAGCAAAGATTTCAAATAAATAAATGGAATCTATTGATTTAAAAGTCGTAGCAATGCACGAGAATGTGCTATTTTCTAAAATGTGTGATTGAATTTTAGTGACTTTATAAGCCCCCCCACCCCCACCCCCAATAAGAACAGCACTTTTTAACACCTTCTTGGGCTGGGTTTCGTCTGTATCCTGGAACAGGGGCTTGCCATCCACATGCTTGTGCGAGCTGCTGATATTGATGTGCCCCATGAGGTAAGTGTTCCACGCTGCCTAATGCTAATGTATGTAGTGGTACTACCGTTATGCTTCTTACTAGTATGCATAAAACCCCTTGCCTTGTGTGAGGGAGGCCTTCCGGGTTCTCCCTCACTTACCTCTTTGGTCCTGCGCTCCTCTTCAAAGAGAACAGTCTTGTGGTCCTGGCAGTCTTTGGCAACACAAATGTAGCAGATGCTCCGCTTCTCAGAAGGACAGTAGAGAACCAAAGGTTCACCATGCTTGGGACACGTTCTCCTCTGAGCAGCATCTGTCCTCTCAGGCTCCACAGTCTGTGGTTCTTCTAGTTTAAGATGCTCTATCAGGTTGTCAAGTTTAACAGTCTTGCTGAGCACTGGTCTGTCTGGGAAATCTTTCCGACATTCAGGGCAAGTGTAGGTCTTCTGGTCCGCAGCAGATCCTTGCTCTTCTTTATCCCAGTAGTCATTGATGCATTTATCACAGAAGCTGTGGCCACAGGGTGCAGTCACAGGGGAGGTAAGTAACTCCAGACAAAAGCAGCATTGTAATTTCTCCTCAAGCTTCTGTGACACCCGAGAAGCCATAACCATTCGCTTGGAATCGAAGCAGAACACAGAAGAGAAAGAGAAACTGGAGCCAGTCAGACAGAAAGGCTCCTTCTGGTGGGAGGAGGATCCTCGTCAACGTTAAAGGGTTGAGCCTACAAATCATGGATTGCTGCCAAGGAAACTCTTAAAGAGACAAATTCTTGCTGTCCGTCCTGCTCTTACTTGTGTTTTCAGCATGTGTAAGCTGATCAAGGGCCAATAGTACCTGCTCAATAGTCCGCGGCTGCATCCACACCTACATTTTAATCCAGCTTCAGTCCACTTTCAGAGTGGAAAAACGCAGGAGCAAACTGACTTGTCATTTTCCTTCCATGGGTGTTTTTCCACTGTCACTAGAACTCATTAAATACCCATTAATGGGTACAAAATTGCCATTACGTACCCAATAATGGGTACTTAATGGGTACTTTTAGTGACAGTGGAAAAAACACCCCATGTTATCTAGCTCAAAGGTGGATTTTCTTAGATAAAGCAACAACAAAAAACGGCTTGTCATTTTGCCACTGTGTTATCTCACTCTGAAGCTGGATTAAAATGCAGGTGTGAACACAGGCTCAGGCTCTTTATTCAGACATAACAAAGAGAGAGAGAGAGAGAGAGAAAGAGAGAGAGAGAATGTGTAGCCCTTGTGCTCCCAACGCTTCCCCAATCCACCTTTTCTAGAACACAAGGTTTAGGAGAGTGGGGAATGGCAGGCAGACTGTCTCTGTGTGTGAACAATCCCGTGCTGGGGCCAATTTTTGTTGTCGTTGTGTCTGGGCACACCCTCAGTAGTACACAGTACTCAGTAGTACACAGCACCTCTTCTAAGACAGTTGCTTTTCCCAGGTTGGGTGTGTGCGTGTTTTCTCCCTTCCCATTATGCCTTATCGACCTGCACTGTCTGCTGTGATCATTTCATTGTATTTTGAAGCTTCTTTATTACTGAGCACATGATTTTTAGGAACTTGGACTCTTTAGAGGAAATGAACAAAGTCTACTATCAGCTGTGAAAAAATACACACAAATCTTTTCACCCAGTCCAAGCTTTGGATCTGCCAGGCAAGCTGAGGTTTAAATATCATGTGTCACAATACCAGAGAACAACAGTACTTGTAACCCCAGGCTGGATCTCAAAAAACTGAAACAGTAGAATAAACACCACACCAACAGTGGTTCAGTGCAGCTAGATAGAAAAGAGAGAGACACATTTCAGTTGAACCCCCCCCCCCAAAAAAACCCCAGAATGTCATTTCATTATAGGGGTCTTCAGAACTGACTTTAAGATTTATAGCAAAGCTTTGTTCTTCCAGGTCCTAAACAAGCTGGGACCAACATCTCTTGAATTACTTTCTTCTACATCTACCCATTGTTAAGGTCTAGAATGTTTTTCCACTTAGCGCTAGAGTAACCATTAAGGACCCATTAAGGACCCTTAATGGGTCCTTTAGTGCTAAGTGGAAAATCACCCCTAGGCTCATTTGAGAGCCTTCTTTCTATCTTACCCTGTACTTGAAGATCTCAGGAGTGGGTCACAATAAAATCACGATAAAAAACTGATAAAATAAATGAGCTAAAACAGTGACAGTGCATGAGGGGGGGGGCGGAGTTGATCCAGGCCTATAGCTAGTTCCATATATGTAGGGGGCATCAGAAATTTGGGGGCGAACGCATAATGTGTCACATTTTTTAAAAATTGATTTAAAATTTCGAAAGGGGGTTTAAAAATTTTACGGGGGCTGGCCCTCCTCTGCCCCCACCCGGCTACAGCCTTGTGCTGATCCTCCAGCCAAAGAGCAGGGTAAAGAGGTGCCTCTTCACCAGTCATATGATTACGTATAATGAGGGTGCTATTCCAATAGCCTGGGGACTAGGAGCAAGAAAGGCCACCCAACCCCCCCTTAACTGCTGAAGAGAAGGGCACTACCAAAAGGGTCTCACCAGATCTTGGTATTTATGGTGGGTAGCTGCAGAAGCCAGGGGTTGCAGTTCAGATACTGTAAGACTGCAGAGATTTCTCTGGAGCTTTCTTATTCCAGCAGACCATTTAAAAAGTGAGATACAGTACTTAGAATAAATGTGTATCTTTTCAGTTTTGGGGCCTGGTGGTTTTGCTACGTTTTCAAAAACTGCTAGAAGTTTATTTCCTATGTCATGAGCCTACTTAAAGCTCACCAATCACAAAAAGCCAGGGTATAAATGCAGAAACACAAAAATCAAGGTCTAAAGGCTTAATATTTGTCACATCAATTCAACCAGGTTTTTTTTTAAGTTAATGTAACAAATCAGGGGAGAATTGGGCTCATAATGTACAAAGCAGAGGCTTTAAGCTTTTGTCACCTCCCACTATCCCAATATAAAATTTTCCCTCCTGATTTTTGAAAATCAAGTATACTACAGTTATTACCTACCTTGGGTGGTTGCTGTGAGGATAAAACGAAGGAGAATAAGGTCTCCCCCACAGATACTTCTAGCATCTTGCTCTACTACTCACAGAAAACAAAACCACTCCCAAAATGTTCTCAGAAAACACTAGCAATGAGTCCTTCCCTGCAGAGAACTTGAATGATCGGAGCTATCTTTCATCACTTATTGCAAATCACTTCCTCTCAAGTACATGAACCTCATAAGTAATAGATTTGTGAGTTCCAAAGACCTACTGTGCTTGGTAAACATCATATTTAACTTGGTTGTGACTGTGAGGAATATTCTCAAAGATAGTGTGTTTGCCAAGAGACATGATGTCTTCAAAGAGTGACTGGTCTAAACCAGTCAGCTATGGACTTAGTTCTTACTGCGCATGTCAGAGAAATCTAATATGTATGTCTTTTTCTATATAGGCATTACAGGAATATTATACTCACTGGCTGTGGTTTCAGGGTATAAATTTTGTTCTGGAATGTGGGAGGTTCGAAGTTTGTCTCGATGGGGTTAAGGAAAGCGAACTTCCTATGCTGCAGCATACAAAAAAAAAGGGATTTCTTTTTCTCTCTGACCCATCTGCTTATTGAGAAACTAATATGAATAGCATTTGCTGACAGAGCAGCAACTTGTTTTCATAATGGTCTGGAATTTTCCTAACATGACTGTTTAGCAGGCTTGAAGTCCTTTTCTTTGTATTTAATCAGTATTTTGTGCTAGTGTGCTCTTATCTCTCTCCACAACATCACACCATCAATAACTAAATTAACTTCTAACCATTCAGTCTAGGAAAACTGCTCCTGCAGTTTAGGAAATGCTATTATCTATTACAGCTCAGCTGAGTTGAAAGACTTCAAAGGATTGCTGTATCATCATCATCTTAACTGAATTGCAGTGTACATGGCCAGACAAATACGGTGTAAAACTTTTCAAAACACCCTCAAGCAAAACGTGATGGCAGTATTTGTTCTGTGGAAAGCAAAGGTATACAGGTTCTGGGAAAAGGGTTTTGTTTTTTAATAATAGTGTCACTGGTAGACTACTATCCATAAATGCAATTCCTGTGAAAGCTCTATAGGTGATGTTGAAAATGTATGCAAAATACTATTTCAAGTAACCCGAAACAGTCATGCACCTTCACAATAGATCACAGATATATATTAACAAGTCTTTGCCAGATCTCCAGGTGAAGGAAGACCTTACTTGGGTATGTGTGTATCAGAGTGGCAATGCTCACCCCTCCAGAGTTAAGGGGGCAGGTTGAAGTTTGGGGTGCAAACTTCAGAACGTTTTGAGACAGCCGAGTCTCTCCACTGGGAACTGAATTCACTAGGTGGAACACCTTGCCCCCTCGCTGCTCCTTCTGGCCTTCCTGGAAATGGGGGAGATGGGGACCACTTGTCACCATATCGGGCTGAGCACAAGGTGATTCTGCCAACCCGTCTAAGTCCTGCCTGGTTTCCAGGGTACAAAGATTCATCCCTAGGATTACACTACATAAATTATTGTGTTTATATATACAAAATAGCCACTATGTAAGTCTCATAGCAATGCTTTGTTCTTCCGAGTCCTAAGTAAGCTGGGTCCAGCATCTCTTGAACTACCTCCTTCTTGAATTACCCATTGTTGTGCTCTAGGCTCATTTGAACGCCTTCTTTATATCCCACCCAGTACTTGAAGATCTCACAGTGGTCACAATAAAATCACAATAAAAGCATAAATTAGCTAAAACAATGACAGTGCATGTGGAGGAGATGCTGATCACTAACATAATAGATGAATACCTATTATGTAAGTGAAAGAAGTGAATGGTAGGGTGTTTTTCCACTGTCACTAAAAGTACCCATTAAGTACCCATTA